>JAMPIV010013738.1:0-213751 GCA_024509875.1 Oreohelix idahoensis | reverse complement strand
ACGCTGAGCATATGCATACGAGCCCGATCACGTCGCCCTCAATCATCCCCCGCATCTCCGGCACGACGAACGCCGAACTACGTTCGGGGGGGACATAACGGTGCACGACTACAGCAAAAAACGCCATATAACGGCGCCGTAGGGCAATGAAGCTAGACGTCTAATATTTTCACTATACTGAGGTCCAACACCCCACACAAGCAGCATCAGAGAGGATTGGAGTCTCTTTTTTCCCTTCTTCTGATTTCCTACCGGGCAGGAGCCCGCCGAGGCGCCAGTGTCCCTTCCCCCCCCTTCTGCAGCGCAAAGTCTTTCTTTGCAGAGTGGCAGAGCAGAGGCGGTCGCAGGGTCATCTTAGCCTTTTCTGCAAGGGTCCCAGTCTTACCTTCCTTTTTTCCTTGGAAGGAGCAGCCACAGAGCAGTCGTTTATCTTTTCTCGCTCCGTTTTCCTTTCCATGACCTCCAAGAGAACAGAGTAAAAGTAGGATAAAAAAAAAAACCAGACTCAACAAACATAACGCATAATTCACCCCCTATCACGTACACGACCATCATCTACGCCGGATAACAACACCATCCTTTTACCAGCTGGTTAGACCGTGGTGAAATCGTGATACCGCTAGCCAAGCCCACGTGAATTAGACGAAAATCGATCAAACCCCATCACGCGTCCCCGGTGCCCCCGAACCGGCACCACATCCGAGAACCCGGAAACACCACCACAACCCCCCAACCCGGAAAAGAAACCGAACCCCGGAACCCACGCCAAAATGACACACTCGATTCCGAACGGGGTCGACATAACTCGAACAGGAAAAACCATCCACCCGCCATCGGAAAATATAAACCATTCCGGCTCTAACCCATTTGCGCCGAACCAGACAAGCACCAACCCCACCCAACAAAAACCAACGGTTTACCAAACCATATTGAAGAACGATCAATAAACACTAGACATATCGAAAAAAAAAGAAACACAACTCCCGACGACAACCATTCTATGAGAAACACTTGCGGGAAACAGCGGGGTATGAGAAAGACAGTAGGTACAAACTGCGGACGAACCCGGCGTGCGAATCGAAGCGACCCGCCAGAAACGGCCCGGGCGAACACGGGGCAAGAATCCGAAGCCAAACACGGCGGAAATCACACAAAAGCCGAAGAAAAATAACAACAAAAATCGACCTCTGAACAAATTGCGTGAGAGCTACCCTACGAGACCTAAGCCACAGGCAACAGCTACCAGGCAAAAAAAGGAAGGAGACCTACGCTAGCGCTGAGTAGGCAGTGCGGAGAATGGATAGGACAGAGGACGGAGGTATGCGAGAAAGGACGCTGTGGAAGGGGTTGCCTCTACAGTGCTCTAGGTGGGCTGGGGGGGGGATGGACAGGGGCAATAGAGGGGGTTGGACAGTCTAAAGGACAGAGGGAGGGGGGGCGACACGCGCAACAAATTTTGGACTAAGAAATTCGGGGGTGGTAGACGAATAGGGTGCGGTGGGGGCGGTAGGGGAGGGGGGGACGGGGGGGCTGGCTAAAACCCAACTAACCACCCACCAACCAACTACGGTCTCTCACTCTCTATCTCATAGGTATAAAACTAATGTCAAAACCCACACACAGGGTGTCGGATTTCAGAGTATTTTGGAAATTAGACAATATTTTCTTCACTTTTTACTTTTTGTTACGTTTTCTACTTGCCGTGAAAGAAGCTCTTTAGTGGGGGAAGCTGAAGTTTGCTTCCTTGATCCTTGTGTGTTCCGCAATGGCTGCAGGTGAGGCTCCGTGTTGGTTTGTATAATGTCTGGTCTGTGATGGTTGTCTACCCCATCTGCCTCTTTATGCTTCCCCTCGGTGCTCCTGAAAACTAGATTCCTATTCCTACTCTTCTATGCGCGTTAATGTTTTTCTTTCTATAATTGTTTTTTTTAATCCTATATATAAGAATCCCAGCTTTTTCTGTCCTGTACGTTAACGCTAAGAGGATGCAACTTTGGTTTGAAAGTTAGACATTAATTGTATTGCTTTTCCCTTATTTAGAGTACCCTCCCCATACAAATAGTAACACGTACCAAAGAAAATTCGCAAAAGACGGTGTGCACAAAAATATGTTTATCAGAATGTTGATTCCCGTATACACACATTGGGATCCTCGCTGCTGCTACGTAAGTTCGTGTACTGTGGTGATGCACAGTGGTTTGTAAAAAAAAAACTTTTTGAAATAAGTAAAATTGGCCGTTAGGTATTGGTGCTTTTGAGATTAATTTCCCGTCTTATACGGGCATTTATACAACTAGTATAGAAATATTGGCCATCAAGTGGACGGATACGAACAGGAAATAATTGGCCGTCAAGTCCAAATTCCGTAGCGAAACACATGAAAATGTTGGCCGTCACCGCTGTTTTTGAACATGGAAAATGTTGGCCGTCCACAGCTGTTTTTGAACATGGAAATGTTGGGAAAATTTGTTAGAGAATCAAAGGAAATCCTTTTCAAACATATATACATATATATATTGAATCTGAAATGTCGGGCAGCCCGTGTGGTATGGCTCTGAAACATGGATGGATAACATAAAAAAACAATAAAACAACAGATAGAGTAGTTCACGGTGAGGTTGCGGTGATGGGGTAGGGGGTGGGGGGTGGGTGGGGGGGCAAGAGCGAAGGTTTTATAACAATAAATGCGAAAAGAATCAATAATGTGTAACGGATAAAAAGATCCAGAAGAAAAAAAAAATAAGCGGAAAAGTGGCTAGGAAAAGACGATTTTGTAGGATGACCTCACTTTGAGGGAACCATTGATCGCGTTTAACAAGAGACACAACACTTTAATCTGAAATATCTAAGGGAAATGAAAATACAGAGGAGACACAACAAATCATAAAGAAGAGAATTCGAGAAACACACTTAAAAAGTGATTACCTGTTTTTCTTCCCAGTCTTTTCCAAAAAGTGGATAATTGAAGTGCTGTGGCGTGGCGCATGCAAATTGGTTGGCAATTCGCTGATTCTTAAGGAAAGCAATTTTGAAGTACGCGGGGTCCCACTGAATCGTGAAACACTATCATGAGTATTTCTCAGTATGACAAGAGCACAAGAGCCTTCCCCTGTAACAAGCAAACTTTAATTTTGTTGGCGTCTCTGCAACACGTGACCTTTTGTTTCTCAATCTTGACGACCACTTGCAAAGACACGAACATTGTCTTTTTCAACTTCATCTTGCCGTACATACGACTTGTTCATTTTGGCACTTCACGTGGATTTTGTGTAATAAAATATATAAAATGTCAGTAATGATTTAATTAATATTTAATTAAAATATTAAAATTATATCGGAAATATGCATTAGACAACGAGGTTTAATTTGACTGAACTTAGTGCCCCACCGTGTTTAAGGTCCGGCCTCAGTAATTTCCGGTGGCCCAATGTGGGCCATTTCTGATGGGGCCCACCTTGAATAGCTTAAGAGATTAGGGTTGTTGTAACCGAATGTAAATGTCAACATATGGTGAAAGAATATCAGAAGTGTTAGTTGTAAGACAATGTCATTGCTTTTGTATTTTTTTATACCTAATTTTAAGTAATCTTCGTTTCCTTAAACGTTTTTGTTGTTGGGAAAGCTTGGAGGTGAGGTCCCGAATTCGCAAGCCCCCGGAACGCGGGGCACGATTGGTCAAGATAGATCAAAACAGCCCTAAGGCCGGTTCCGTGACCCTGTTAGTATTGCAAAGCAAGTTTGTTTTTTTTTTTTTAATCAGATTGGAAGGGAAATATATTAAGTGATAATTACAAAACCTGAGATATCTGTAATATGATGATGAATCTGTATCCAACAAGATTATAAATCTGGGTGACAATTATTGGCTCGATTCGGGTGACGTCCCATTTAACGTTTTTTTTTTTAAATTAATGAATAATAAACAGAAATTCCCGTTTCAAATCCTCTGATGGGTTTATAATTAGGATAATATATTGTTTTCAATTCCAATTAAATCATGACCAACTACCGACATAGAGAAAGTGGCATCACATGTGAAATAGGGGAATAACTCAGCAATTGTGCTTAGGCTAATACGTTTTAAATAATACCAAATAAAAACCAAACAAACAAAATCAAGAAGAAACTATGAACAAGAATAATATTAAGTGGAGGGGTGTAAAGGCCTGGTGTTCTAGTTATATAACGGACATTTACCAGATATTTAATTGACCTTTCATCTGTTTAAAGTCACATGCATTGTAAGAACAGCATCAGACCTTCAACATTCCCCCAGCCACTATATATTAACAATGTTGTTCGTGATAAATATTGTTTGACTATAATTATGCAGTTCCCTAGGTCTGTCTATTCTCAATACCTCCTCTATATTTTATAGGTAAGTTGGATGCCTGCAAATAATCCAATATTGGTATTCTCATTGGTCATACCTCTTACACTTTAAACAAGAAATGTTCTATAATATTGTCTTGAAGACAATCATGCCACAGTAAGGTTCGTCTATTCTGAAAATAGCCTTTTCCCAGCTGTAGTCTGAGAAGTTTTCTTAGTTACTCGGAAGTTTTAATTCCCTAGATATCTGACATTTTCTTGTTGGAGCCCTGAACATCTTATATGCATGTCTTCCTTTCAGATTTTTATCCCATTACTCTGCTTTTCCATTCATCTGTTATTAAATCTTTAATTAAGCTCTTAATTTCTGATTTACTCATCCCTACATTTATTAGATTTTTATCAGATCTACCTTTCGGCCTCTGGGCTTCTTATTATCTGCCTTTTCATTTTCCTTCTATGCCAAAACATGTGAAGGTATCCAAGCAATTAAATGTTTTTTTAATACTGAACATCCTCTGGAATATAATTAGTATGTAGTAGCCAGAAAAATCTCCTCTGCTATATCAGGTCTACTACATTCTCGTAAGGTTTCTAAGTGCTTTAAAATTGTTGAAAGAGAGTCAGTTAAAAACTGTTAATTTTTTGGGAGTGGGTTTATTAGAGAATATTTCTAGTGCTTTTAGTATTGCCACCATCTCTGCAGTGAAAATGGATGTATTTTCCGTGATGCTATATTCTTTTGCCATTTTCCATATTGGAATATATATTCCTATCCCCAATTTACCATCCCCTCCCTTGGATCCATCTGTGTACACAGTAATGCTGTCTTTTGATCTAATTTTGTTGTATTTATTTACGTAATTTAGTCTAATCGCATAAAAGCCGGATTTTTTCGCCATAAAAAAATAATAAATCTGAGACAACGGACAGAAGAAAACTGAATAAGTCCGGCAATATCCGGACGTACTCCCTGACCCTAATCATTACACACAATTAGTAACGCCCACGTCGTTAGAGTTAATATTAAGGTTAGGGTTAGATTTACCAGGATTCCTAAACCTTAACCCTAACCCCTTCTTACTGCGTCTACAAAATTCTTTTAAGGCCGTATGTAACACATGTCGCACTTATTTTTCATTTCAATTGACTTGGTATCAACTGATTGAACACCTATGCTCAAGGTACGGGAAGTCACTGGTAAGTATCAATGATATTGATATATATAATTACATACACACAGTTTACATACTTGAATACTAATACAGATCTGCAAAAAACCCACACACATTTCCAAACAACCACTTGCAGAAAAAAAATATTATATTACTATGTCCGCGTTCACCACCTCACATGCCGAGTCCCCGGCAATATTTCTGTTACGGTTCGACAAATGTAGGCAGACGTCACGCTTGATTGCCACCCGAGCCACAGGCACCATGATGTAAAAAATACACACGACGGCGCATCACCTCCCACAGCCGTCGCAATAGGAAGCTCTAAGAAGTTTTGTGAATGTGGTTAGTGACCTCACCATGTAAATACAAATTACTCCAGAAACAATCACTTCAAGAGTACAAGGAGTAGATAAATTATTTGGCAGCAAGGCGGATCTTAACTTTTGACACCCCTATTTCCCCCCCGCCCCCCCCCCCCCCCCCCCACCAACAAACCCACTTGCAATTATAATTTTTTAGCATAAATCCTATCCAAAAGTGTCCGATGGCACCCCGATACCTGTTTGTCACCTGGGGCCGACCGCAAGTGCCCCCCCATATCTCGCACTCCTCATAGCATGTCACTGCTGTACTGTAGTTGAATTTGTCCCTAACTGGTGCGCATTCCGTCAGTAGGGAATTTACCTTTTTTAGGGAGCAAAATAAGGGACATTCGTTCTATCCCGGAGCATCAACGGGGGAAGGGGGATGAGGGCCACATTATTTTCTGTTTCGGGTAGCTGAGTCAACGCGCAAGAGGCAACGTGGACCCGAGTTTTACAACAAAGGAAGAACATAATTAAAATACATTTATCGATTCACTCCCGTGGTTAGGCGGTGGGTGCAGTTCGGAAAGTCCTTGTTCGATTCCCGGTAAACCTATCACTTCTGTTGTTTTTCTATGTCTAGTCTTCTACTTCTTTACTTCTCACTGAGTGCCTGATAACATACCTTTGTGTGTTGTTGGTTTATTTACCGCTTACAGGCCTCGGGTTTCCCCCTCCTTATATGTTTATACATTTAGGACCCGTAGTATACCTCCCTCATCTGATCCAATTTCATTGGATCGCCAACGTTTTTCTGTCTCTTGTCTTTGATGGTTCACTCCGAGAGACTCTTTTCTGTTCATCCTGTTATCTTCCTACTTATAGCGCTTACCTTCTATAGGGCGGTTAAGTGAAGACTGGTAGGTTACACGAAATTAAATGACAGACTGAAAGAAAACACACACACATATGCACATAATAAAATGTAATAGACACATACACATAGACAAGACAAGCAAACTAACATGTAAAAATTGAGACAAAGACGCTAAGAGAATATAGACGTGCACACAAAGAGAATATAGACATGTACACACAAAGAGAATATAGACATGTACATACAAAGAGAATATAGACATGTATATACAAAGAGAATATAGACATGTACATACAAAGAGAATATAGACATGTACATACAAAGAGAAGATAGACATTTACAAACAAAGAGAACCTAGACAAATGCACACAGAGAATACAGATATATAAACATACAGAATACAGACATACACACAAAGAGAATACAGACATATACACACAGAATACAGACATATATACATACAGAATACAGACATATACACACAGAGAACATAGACATATACACACACAGAATAAACATATATGCACAAAGAATACAGATATATACACACAGAGAATGAAGACAGATACACACACAGAATACAGACATACACAGTCACAGAATACATATATATACACACAGAGAATACAAATATATAGAAACAGAGAATACCGACATATAGACACAGAGAATACAGACATATACACATAGAGAATACAGACATATACACATAAAGAATACAGACATATACTAACAGAGAATACAGACATATAAACACAGGGAATACAGACATATACATACACAAAAAATACAGACATACAAACACAGAGAATACAGACATATACACACAGGGAAAACAGACATATACATACACAGAAAATACAGATATACACACACAGAGAATAAAGACATTGTCACGGGATTGCCTCCCCTTGCTTTGCAGTAGTGGTCCACTAATGGTCACAACGCAAGCGTATCTAAAAGTAGGTCGTCCAAGGTATCTATCTTCGCGCAAGATTACTCTTGGCAAAGATATATATAGAAGATGAATGGCGATTCTACCTTAGGGGAGCCTTCACAAGAAATTCCCAGGAGTCAAGAACAAACGCTGCTTAAATGCTGAGCAAATTTGTTAACTTATTATCTGGTCCGTCGCCTTTTGTGAAGGGGTTATGCAATGATTCTGGCCCGTCAAGCCCCCAGTTGGAGTAATCCAAGGTATGCCCTCTTATAACCAATGGCTATATGTATATAGTCCTTCAAAGATTGTCTAATGTTGTCCTCCCAGCGGACTCTGGGTCGTCCTGGGGGTCTGGATCCCTGACTTTTTGTTTCCCATGCTTGTCGTGGTAGCCGATCTTCTCCCATTCTGCAGACATGGCCAAACCATCTTAGTTGGGACTGTTCTGCAGGGGGTGGGATTTTAGGCCTTGACGTATCGTCTGGTTGCGGACCATATCTCTTCTTGTTACTTCAACCACCTTCCTCAGATACCTCATTTCTGAGGTTTGGATCTGGTTTTTGTGGGTTGTAGTCATTGCCCATGACTCGCATCCATATGTCAAGACTGGGACATAGGTGGAGCGGTATACAACCATCTTCGTTTTCTTACCAACCTCTCTCTTGCTGAGGAATCCTCGATTTATGGCCTGAAAAAGTCTCCCAGCTGCTGCTTTTCGAGTGGCCAACTCTTCTTTGATGCCTCCCTTTCGGTCTATAATAGCTCCGAGATATTTAAAGTGGTCGACCTTCTCCAGGACCTGTTCTCTCAGCTTAATCTGATGTCTTCTTTCTTCTCGTGATATCACCATGGATTTTGTTTTAGAGCTACTTATGACCATCCCTCTCTTCTCCAGCTCTTTCTTCCAGACTTGCAGGTTGGATTGGAGATGTGACTCTGATTTGAATACAGACATACTTACTTACTTACTTAGTCGTTCCCCTTCTACCGTGAGGTGTAGAGGTTTGGAAGAGAGAGCGCCAGACCATTCTATCAGCTGTCTTCTTCCTGGCCTGGTTCCATTCTAGTCCTCGGTCCTTCAAAGATTGTCTAATGTTGACCTCCCAGCGGACTCTGGGTCGTCCTGGAGGTCTGGATCCCTGGCTCTTTGTTTCCCATGCTTGTCGTGGTAGCCGATCTTCTCCCATTCTGCAGACATGGCCAAACCATCTTAGTTGGGACTGTTCTATTTGGGTCTGCAGCGGATGGGATTTTAGGCCTTGACGTATCGTCTGGTTGCGGACCATGTCTCTTCTTGTTACTTCAACCACTTTCCTCAGATACCTCATTTCTGAGGTTTGGATCTGGCTTTTGTGGGTTGTAGTCATTGCCCACGACTCGCATCCATATGTCAAGACTGGGACATAGGTGGAGCGGTATACAGCCATCTTCGTTTTCTTACCAACCTCTTTCTTGCTGAGGAATCCACGATTTATGGCCTGAAAAAGTCTCCCAGCCGCTGCTTTTCGAGTGGCCAACTCTTCTTTGATGCCTCCCTTTCGGTCTATAATAGCTCCGAGATATTTAAAGTGGTCGACCTGCTCCAGGACCTGTTCTCCCAACTTAATCTGATGTTTTCTTTCTTCTCGTGATATCACCATGGATTTTGTTTTAGAGCTGCTTATGACCATCCCTCTCTTCTCCAGCTCTTCCTTCCAGACTTGCAGGTTGGATTGGAGATGTGCCTCTGATTTAGCAATCAGGGCAACATCATCAGCAAATGCCAGCTCCGAAATATAGACCTGTCTCATCTTCCAGTACCCCACTGAATACTTTCTTGTTCTCTCCTTACATGCCTTGATGACATCGTCCATAAGGAGTATGAAGAGGTAAGGTGATAGGATATCACCTTGTCTTACACCAGTGGTGGTCCTGAACTCTTCTGACTTATGGTTTGCTGTCCTCACATAATTTCTGCAAGACTTGTAGAAGCTCTGTATAGCATGAATCAGAGGTGCTGGAATATTCTTCCTTGCCAAACAGTCCCAAAGTTTGCTCCAGGGACCCTGTCAAACGCCTTTTCCAGATCTATGAAACAAAGATGGATCTCACTCTTATACTCAAGGGCCTTTTCACTCAGCTGTCTGAGTGTGAAGATTAGGTCTTGAGTACTTCGGTTTGCTCGGAATCCGCACTGGACCTCATCCAATTGTGGCTCAGCTAGGCGTCGGAGTCTCTGCTCTAGGATTCTAGAGTAGATTTTACCAGGGACACTGAGAAGGGATATGCCTCTATGGTTTCCACATTGTCGATTGTCACCCTTTTTGAAAATTGGTGTTATGATGGCAATCTCCCAATCCTTTGGTATGGTCTTGTTGCACCATGCTGCCTGTAGGACCTTTAAGAGTAATAGGTCGCCTGATGCTCCCATGTACTTAACCATTTCTGGTGTTATACCATCATGCCCTGCTGCTTTGCCCATCTTGATTTTCTCTAGTGCTGCCCTCAGTTCTTCCATCTTTATGTCATCTTCACCATCATTGGTTTTCTCTTCTGTGCTAGTGGTTATCATTTCTGATGCTTCACCATGCTCACCATCCAGGAGTTCTGAGAAATATTCTTTCCATCTTTCCATTACTTCCTTCGGGGCAGTAAGCAATTTGCCTTGCTTGTCCTTTATAAATTTGAGAGGGCATTGTTTTTCCTTCCTCATGTTCTTTAGGGTCTTATAGAACAATTTCTGGTTTTCTTGTGCATCTTTTTCTAGCTTTTCTCCAAATTCTTCCCAGGACTTCTGTTTTGCTGCTAGCACTTTGTTCTTTGCTTCTGTTCTGAGTGTCACATATTCTCTATATTTTTCCATTTGTCCTGTTGTGTTTTTAGCTCCTAAGTATTGTTTCCATGCCATTTTCTTCTCTCTTATTTTCTCTTTGACTTCCTCTGTCCACCAAGGTGTCCTCTTTCTCTGGTTCCCAAGTCGGACTTCACCGCATGCTTCTGCAGCAGCTGTCTTTATGATATCCTTGAATTTATTCCAGAGGGTTTCCAAGTCATCAGGTCGTTCTTCTGTGTTGCTCACTGCTGTAGCAATAAGCCCCTGATATCTGGTCTTAATTTCTGGCTCTCTCAGCTTGTAGGTCCTAATGCTCATTTCTCCTGCTCGTTTACTTGGTTTCTTGCGTGATGTTGGGCAGTTCCTAGGCTGAGCAACTCTTTCAGTTGTTCGTTTGATTGTTAGCAGGTAGTGATCACTTCCAATCTCTGGCCCCCTCCAGACTCTTGCATCTCGGACATATCTGAATGAGCTTCTCCGAACAATGGCATAGTCGATCACTGACTTCTCATTCTTGGTTGGTTCACATCTAGTGTATGCATGTATGCGCTTATGGGGGAACTTTGTGTTTGTAATGATCAGATTCTGCTCACTGCAGAATCTAAGGAGTCGCTTTCCATTGTCATTGAGAGTATCTTCTCCATATCTTCCGATAACTCCACCCCATCTAGCATGGTCATTTCCAACTCTGGCATTAAAATCTCCGAGCATGATAACTTCATCTAGGCAGTCATCCACTGTCCTTTGAAGCAGCTCGAAGAATTCCTCCTTGACCTCTGCTCTCTCATCCTCATTTGGCCCATACACTATGACCAGGTTGACTATGGTTTCTCCTTCTTTTAGTTTTACAACCATAATGCGCTCCGAGACAAAGTTCCATCCCTTGATACTATCTTTTTGATTTTGGGCCACAATGCAACCCACGCCCCCTTTAGCTCTTTCAGATATGGGTACACCACTGTAGAGCAACGTGTTGCCATCGAGATCCATGACTCCTTGTCCTTTTTTCTTCGTTTCCTGTTATAGCCAGGATTTCTAGTTTTGCTTTCCTCATCTCTTCCACCAGCTCCTCTTCCTTCCCATTTATACTTCTTGTGTTCCAAGTTCCATAAGTCGTAGTCCGTAGTCCGTTCCAGTTCGTCGCCTTTAGAATCAGTCCGGTTTTCTCTCTTGTATTTCTCGTAATCATAGTTTAAGACAAACAGGTGATTGGCCTGTTGTGCCTTTGCATGGTGGAGGGGCTGCCTCCTTACGGCCTCCATGCAGGCCGCCCTCCTCCTTTTTCATCCGGGCTTGGGACCGGCATGGGCGGAGTTGAATACAGACATACACACAGTGAAAATACAGATATACACACACACACAGAGAATACAGATATATGTACACAGTGTATATATACATGTACATATAGGATCCCGTTACACGCCTATTGAGGCATATTTGGAATATGGTGTTAAGCCCATATTTTCTTGACCATCGGCACACTCGGGGTGACGTGGTCAGCATCACGCCGGCCGCCTTAACCTTCACAGAGTTGCTCTGGTATCCAATTCATGAGGCTGGGTCGAACCCGGAGCCATTTGCGGTCTAAAAAAATCCCGCCTCAACTGGGGATCGAACCATGGACCACCGAGCTAGGAAGGCAGTGCACTAACCACTGTGCTACCGCGGCTTCGTGTGTGAGTGTGTGTGTGTGTATATATATATATATATATATATATATATATATATATAGAAAGAGAATATAGACATGTATATACACATACAAGATAGACATATGCATACAAAAGAATATAGACATGTACACACACAGAGAAGAAAGACATATGCATACAAAGAGAATATAGACATGTATATACACATACACATAGAAGATTGACATATGCATACAAAGAGAATATAGACATGTACACACACACACACATAGACAAATGCATACAAAGAGAATATATACATGTATACACACGCAGCATAGACAAACAAACGCGCATACGCAAGATCGACATAAGTACAGAACAAGAATATAAACATATACTGAGAGAGAGAGAGATAGATAGATAGATAGAGAGAGAGAGAGAGAGAGAGGCGAAGAGAGAACGAAAGAGAGAGAGAGTCACATATAAAGAATGCTGACACAAAAATACAGTAAAACACACAGATAAATGTGAACACAAAGATAGACACTGAGCACTGGGACACATAAGGAAGGGAAACCCGAGGCCTGTAAACAGTAAATAAATATTAGACAAACATAAAGGTATGTTTTCAGGCACTCGTAAGAAATAAAGAAGTAGAAAAGTAGACAACAGAAAAACAACAGACGTGAGTGACTCGAACCTAGGACCTTCCGTGCTACAACCCCGCCTAGCTATGCAAGCGAATCACACTATCCTACCTGCCATCTAGGCATCACCAAAAAAATGATGCTTCGATGACGGGTCATTAGTGCTGTGATGAATTTACCGTGATACAACGTTAAAATATCTCCAATTATAAAGATGAAATGTAGGGATAAAAATAATGCGTAAGATACTAGGAGACATGCTCGCCCATGCCCGCATTTCCTACCGCCATTCAAACTAACTAGTTAGACGTGCAGACGAAACGGTTTACCCTTTGTAGACGGGAGGGAAACGGAGATATAAAAAAGGAAAAATATGACTGAACACGTGTTTGAATCTAGAAAGGCTAAAAGACGCAATTGGTAGTAAAAGGAAAAAAATTCACGTCACTAGTTGACACAATGTAAGGAAATGGACAGAAAAGACCTTAGCTCTTATTCAAAACAGTCATTTCTTGGACGTTTTACGATACTTGGTCGTTTTATTTGAATTCAGCGGCAAACGCCGTGGAGATGGTTCGAAAACAATTTCAAAAACTAACCTTGAGAAAAAATATGTTTTTTCTTAATAATAGAGTTATGAATATAAAACCTAGCTAGTTTGATAGCCCATCTTAAGCAGAGAAATAATATACTTTAATTTATCCAGACGGATAGATAACAAGGAAGATATTGACAAAAGACTGTATTGTTCATATCAGACTAGCGACAGTATTGTTGTGCATACTTTCACTAATGTTTCAAATTGTCGTCCTTGAGACACGGAAATGCAAAAATCAAGCTGTAATGAACGAGAGGGGGAAGGTGGAGAATTGTGGCTAAAAATAACTTAGGAGGCAGATTTGTGTAGGTTTTGTGTATAGTTGGTCCAAGAAACACGTGTGTTTTTGTGAAAAACCAAGTAGAGACAGACGGACCAACAGACAATAATACATACTTGACTGAGATCTGACTGAAATTTGACTTTTGGTTGAAGATTTGAAAAAGTTAGAGGGGAAGTCTGTGATTGGACAAATGTATTCATATTAGCGGGGTAGAGACGCACATTTTTGCCATTTTATATAAGTCTGTCCAGTAGACACAGTAAATAATTACCAGTGGTGTTTTCCCAAAAGATATTACATACATTTTAGTGGGACGCCATACTATAGCCAGCAGCTCAGCTGAGTTTTGCTAGTAGTAACTGTGTTCTCAATTCTGAATTCTGGTAAGAATGAAAGCATTTATCTTGTATATTTTAATATTTTGAGTGATTGATACTGCCATATCATGTAAAATGATTACGACAAGTAAGTGCTCGCTCTAGGTCCCCAGCCGCAGTTCAGGGTCTAGAGACAAACAAAAAATATATGGACGCCTAACTAAGACTATGGAAGGCGGATCTATTATTGAGATCAGTGGGAACATATCACCTATCTTATTGAAGGAAAGAGGAAACTATTTAACATATCTCAGATGCAATGCAGTCTTGGGGGAACTGGTACTATATGAAAACAACTGGGTAAGATGTGCTATGCTGGTCAGAGAGATCTGACCCATTCTGTGTAATGTCGTTGTGTTGTGTCGTGTGTAGAGTGGCGCAGTGGATAGATTACTGACACATGGCACAAATTTTGTTTCAGAATTGTGAGTTTCTGTTTTGGCACTAAAGGTAGTGCCAAATACGTATGCCAGAATACACAAGCAGATGTATGTGCCACCTAACATTTGTGTCGGTGCAGCCTAACCTTGTATTCCAGCTACAGAGGGAGTGGGCCACAGGAATCCTGAATCAGATCATCACACACGAGATAAGTGGATCGTGGCCTGCTGAAGATTCACCAGGATTCACCAGTAGTCTCAACTATTTATAAATATTTCCCCATCAAATAAAGACTTTATCCTTGGGAAATATAACATTTAACTACAGTCTATAAGTCAATGGACAAAGCTTGTTGTAGTCACAGAGTGGGTGTGATGACACCACCCCAACAGCACATCCAGTAATAGTTCTCCCAGAGACAGTATGAATATTATTAATATTAACCAGTCTTATAAAATACCTATGTACACAAATTCCATTTTATTATGCCATATATTTATGCATTCCATTTATAACTCCATAACATTTCATATGTTCTGACCAAAATAAAACATTGGTTCAGAACTAATAAATTTAGAAAAAATTTTAATATTGAAACTAAAACAGTCTGAGTTAGTTCAATGTGTTATAGATTTTATTAATATTTTTTAGACTTATTAATTATCTGTGTGTGTTTGTATATTCTATTACAACACATTACATTTCAGTACCCTAGATTTTTAACGTAGCTACATTCATGATAGTAAAAGAGATCTGTTTGAGGTCGTAGTGGTAGTAAGAAGGGCCTTCTGTAATTCACATCAACATTTATCTCAGGAGCCTTCACAACTGACCTCATCCAGTACCCTAGGTAACATAACAACCATACAATACCACCAAAACCACTACAAATATTGGGGTCTTGTCCAGGGATATTAAGTTTATCAAAGATATTAGGATCTCCTGGTGGGAGAATTAAACCAGTGGGGACAGATTGTAAAAATTTAAAAAGTGTCCCTTAAAATAAAAAGGGGAAAATAAAAGTTGGTGAATCTTCACAGCCAGTGGTAATTAGTTGATTAATTAATTAGAATTACCTTGGTCATTAATTAATTAGAATTACCTTGGCCATTTTATATAATTAGAATTACCTTAGTCATTATATAATTAGATTTACCTTGGTCATTGTTATTTTGTATGATGGCTGACCTAGCAAAATTTAGATCGGCTGCTGTGCTGACGGCGAAGGAGATGAATATGGAGGGTCAGGTTTTAATTCAGTATGTAACTTCTGAATGTGACAAGTATATGGAAAGGCAGAAGATAGAAGATTGCAAAGGGAGCACGAATTACGACTAAGGGAGCTGGAATTACAAGGCCATGCTCCTGAAAATGGTGCCAGCCCTTTTGCCTCAGATGCTACGCCTAGTCAGGGAGCCTCAACCTCAGCTATGGGGTTTCGTTTAGACCATTTTGTTGAGAAAGACGATGACATCGAGGGGTACCTCAGTAGATTTGAATTATTAGCTACTACATATGGGTTAGAGAGAGAGAGGTGGAGTCTTAAGTTATCCCAGGGACTGAGAGGTACTTCTTATGAAGTCTTTGCTAAAATGAATAGAGAAGACCAAGACAATTATGACATGCTAAAGCAGGCTTTGTTATTGAGATATGAAAAGAATGGTGAATTCTATCGTAAGAAGTTTAGAAATGCCAAACTGTTGTCTGGGGAGACATACCACCAATTCTCTGCCAGACTGGAAACCTATTTGGAGAAATGGACTGCTCTAGGGAAGACCCAAGATCTTAAAGAGATGATCATGATAGAGCACTTAAGAGAGTCCATGGCTCCAGACTTGAGAAAATTTCTCATGAAACAAGGTGCAGAGAGGTTGGAGGAGGTTTTAAATGTCGCTGAGAGGTATCAGGCAGCCCAGGCAGAGGTAAGTGGCACTAAAAAGAAGCACATAGAAAATTTTAAAGCTCCACAGCAATTTAGTAGATTTGATAACAGAGAACAAGGTAATAAAGGCAGGACACACTTTGATAGGCTTAGGGAGGCGAACTTAACTGCTAGACCAACAAAATGTTGTATTGGATGCAAAGAGTTGGAATTCTTGGGACACACTGTATATCAGGGTAACATGACCCCTGACCCCAAGAACTTGGAAAAACTGCAGAGAGCACCTAGACCACAAACAAAAAAGGACGTGCGATCATTCGTGTCGTTATGTGGATTTTACCAAAAATATATCAAAAATTTTAACTCTATATGTGCTCCTCTGACTGATCTGACTCGCAAGGGACATCCAGATAAAATAGTTTGGACTGCGCAATGTGAATTGGCTTTCCAAGAGTTAAAGGAAAAACTCACTAGCAAGCCTATTCTCAAATTGCCTGATTTGACACAGGACTTTGTGGTGAGAACAGATGCAAGTAATGTAGGCCTCGGGGTGGCTTTGTTGCAAAGGTCATCTTCACCCGATGGGGAACTGAACCCAGTCGCTTATGCAAGCCGCAAATTGAATAAAGCGGAGCAAGGATATTCCACAAGCGAAAAAGAATGCTTAGCGTTAATCTGGGCAATAAAAAAGTTTCAAATCTATCTGTATGGTAGGACTTTTGTGGTCCAGACGGATCATCAGCCCCTAGTGTTCTTATCTCAGGCTAAGCATGAAAATGCAAGATTGTTGAGATGGTCTTTATTGTTGCAACCTTATCAGTTTAGTATTGAGTATATCCCAGGGTCATTGAATGTCGGTGCAGATTTCCTCAGTCGGCACCCCTGTGATCAAAATTAGAGTAGTGGCAGGCGTGAGGAGTAATTTTATCTATGTGTATCACTGGTTTTGGAACTTGCCGTAGTGCATGTTCTCAAGTGGGGAGATGTGTGATGAATTTACCGTGATACAACGTTAAAATATCTCCAATTATAAAGATAAAATGTAGGGATAAAAATAATGCGTAAGATACTAGGAGACATGCTCGCCCATGCCCGCATTTCCTACCGCCATTCAAACTAACTAGTTAGACGTGCAGACGAAACGGTTTACCCTTTGTAGACGGGAGGGAAACGGAGATATAAAAAAGGAAAAATATGACTGAACACGTGTTTGAATCTAGAAAGGCTAAAAGACGCAATTGGTAGTAAAAGGAAAAAAATTCACGTCACTAGTTGACACAATGTAAGGAAATGGACAGAAAAGACCTTAGCTCTTATTCGAAACAGTCATTTCTTGGACGTTTTACGATACTTGGTCGTTTTATTTGAATTCAGCGGCAAACGCCGTGGAGATGGTTCGAAAACAATTTCAAAAACTAACCTTGAGAAAAAATATGTTTTTCTTAATAATAGAGTTATGAATATAAAACCTAGCTAGTTTGATAGCCCATCTTAAGCAGAGAAATAATATACTTTAAATTATCCAGACGGATAGATAACAAGGAAGATATTGACAAAAGACTGTATTGTTCATATCAGACTAGCAACAGTATTGTTGTGCATACTTTCACTAATGTTTCAAATTGTCGTCCTTGAGACACGGAAATGCAAAAATCAAGCTGTAATGAACGAGAGGGGGGAGGTGGAGAATTGTGGCTAAAAATAACTTAGGAGGCAGATTTGTGTAGGTTTTGTGTATAGTTGGTCCAAGAAACACGTGTGTTTTTGTGAAAAACCAAGTAGAGACAGACGGACCAACAGACAATAATACATACTTGACTGAGATCTGACTGAAATTTGACTTTTGGTTGAAGATTTGAAAAAGTTAGAGGGGAAGTCTGTGATTGGACAAATGTATTCATATTAGCGGGGTAAAGACGCGCATTTTTGCCATTTTATATAAGTCTGTCCAGTAGACACAGTAAATAATTACCAGTGGTGTTTTCCCAGAAGATATTACATACATTTTAGTGGGACGCCATACTATAGCTAGCAGCTCAGCCGAGTTTTGCTAGTAGTAACTGTGTTCTCAATTCTGAAGTCTGGTAAGAATGAAAGCATTTATCTTGTATATTTTAATATTTTGAGTGATTGATACTGCCATATCATGTAAAATGATTACGACAAGTAAGTGCTCGCTCTAGGTCCCCAGCCGCAGTTCAGGGTCTAGAGACAAACAAAAAATATATGGACGCCTAACTAAGACTATGGAAGGCGGATCTATTATTGAGATCAGTGGGAACATATCACCTATCTTATTGAAGGAAAGAGGAAACTATTTAACATATCTCAGATGCAATGCAGTCTTGGGGGAACTGGTACTATATGAAAACAACTGGGTAAGATGTGCTATGTTGGTCAGAGAGATCTGACCTATTCTGTGTAATGTCGTTGTGTTGTGTCGTGTGTAGAGTGGCGCAGTGGATAGATTACTGACACATGGCACAAATTTTGTTTCAGAAATTGTGAGTTTCTGTTTTGGCACTAAAGGTAGTGCCAAATACTTATGCCAGAATACACAAACAGATGTATGTGCCACCTAACATTTGTGTTGGTGCAGCCTAACCTTGTATTCCAGCTACAGAGGGGAGTGGGCCACAGGAATCCTGAATAAGATCGTCACACATGAGATAAGTGAATCATGGCCTGCTGAAGATTCACCAGGATTCACCAGTAGTCTCAACTATTTATAAATATTTCCCCATCAAATAAAGACTTTATCCTTGGGAAATATAACATTTAACTACAGTCTATAAGTCAATGGACAAAGCTTGTTGTAGTCACAGAGTGGGTGTGATGACACCACCCCAACAGCATATCCAGTAATAGTTCTCCCAGAGACAGTATAAATATTATTAATATTAACCAGTCTTATAAAATACTTATGTACACAAATTCCATTTTATTATGCCATATATTTATGCATTCCATTTATAACTCCATAACATTTCATATGTTCTGACCAAAATAAAACATTGGTTCAGAACTAATAAATTTAGAAAAAATTTTAATATTGAAACTAAAACAGTCTGAGTTAGTTCAATGTGTTATAGATTTTATTAATATTTTTAGACTTATTAATTATCTGTGTGTGTTTGTATATTCTATTACAACACATTACATTTCAGTACCCTAGATTTTTAACGTAGCTACATTCATGATAGTAAAAGAGATCTGTTTGAGGTCGTAGTGGTAGTAAGAAGGGCCTTCTGTAATTCACATCAACATTTATCTCAGGAGCCTTCACAACTGACCTCATCCAGTACCCTAGGTAACATAACAACCATACAATACCATCAAAACCACTACAAGTGCGACCCGCAACACATAACGCCGGAAATTTACCATGGGCTTTCCAGCCTATTAATGACGCAATCACTTCTGTTGTTCCCCTATTATACAGTATAGGTCAGAATACACAAGACAAAGACCTTCATACCTAGTGTGCCTGAAAACATACCTTTACGTTTGTCTAATATTTATTTACTGTTTACAGGCCTCGGGTTTCCCTTCCTTATGTGTTATAAATGTTTATACAATACCAAAACCTACCGTCTGTCCTGTACTTACTGTTCTTAGTCTTCTATCATTTACTAGACACAGTATTAAGGTCTTTGTCTTGTGTAGTCTGATCTATACTGTATAATAGGAGAACAACAGAAGTGATTGCGTCATTAATAGGCTGGACTGCCCATGGTAAATTTCCGGTGTTATGACCCGTCATCGAAGCATCATTTTTTTGGTGATGCATAGATGGCAGGGATGATAGTGTGATTCGCTTGCATAGCTAGGCTGGGTTGTCGCACGAAAGGTCCTGGGTTCGAGTCCTGGGTAAGCCACTCACGTCTGTTGTTTTTCTGTTGTCTAGTTTTCTACTTCTTTATTTCTTACGAGTGCCTGAAAACATACCTTTATGTTTGTCTAATAGCACTGGGACAGTCTGACCGGACACTTATTTGAAGTCTCACCTCGCGCAGTCCAGCTTGGTCAAACCTCTACTTACATAACCTGCTCAATCAGGGAAATATTTCTATCTATCTAACCGCATTTCTGCCTCCTAAATTATAGTGCAGGGGATATAACCACGAGAATCAAACTAATATAGAAAAGACACGAGTTATAACCCTTGCAATTAGGATTAATAAAGGAAGACCCGAGCATTAAAATCATGCTTTCCGTGAGAGAGAAGAGAATCACTCACTTTTGCTAGGGTGAGAGACCTGAGCCAGACGTGAAGATGACAAACGTTGTCAGGACGTCTGCCGCGTGTTCCTGTAGTGTACAGAAGTAAAGCAGAAAGAACGAAGATTTAAATTCAAGATGTTAATCCGGACAAATCAACTGGTAGTCAACTGATCTGAGATTCCTTTTATTAGTAAACGGGAAATGAAGTCTTGTAAGAAAGAAATGTACGACGCAGTAGGAATATCATGCCAGTCCCGAGAAGACATTGCATAATTTATTTTGTAGGGACTGTGAGGATTCACTCTGAGGTAGATTGAGCTTATGGCGATGCTGGAAAAGATTTGCTGGAAAAATTTTTGATTTTGGAGAAATAGCGTGATGCTCTCAGCATAATGGAATAGTGCTGGAAGAATGGGGTGATGCTGTGGCAAGTGGTGATACAGGAATAAAGGGGAGATGGTGAAGAAAGTGGTGATACTGGAGTAAGTGGTCATGCTAGAATAAGTGGTGATAGTGGAGTAAGTGGTGATGCTGTGGCAAGTGGTGATACTGGAGTTAGTGGTGATGTGTAGAAAGTGGTGATAGTGGAGTAAGTGGTAATGCTGTAGAAAGTGGTGATACTGGAGTAAGTGGTGATGCTGTGGCAAGTGGTGATTGTAGTGGTTTTGATGGTATTGTATGATGGTGATATTACTAAGTGTGATGTATGAGGTCAGCTGTGAAGGCTCCTGAGATAAAATGTAGCTGTGAATTTTCAGAAGGCCTTTCTTGCTACCACTACGACCTCACACCTATCTTTTTTTCTAATGAATGTGGCTACGTTAAAATCTAGGGTACTGAATGTAATGTGTTGTATTGACATATACAAACACACAGATATTAAATAATATAATATTATCAATAAAATTTAGAACACAATGAACTAAATTCAGCTGGTGAAATTTTAGAAAGTAAATCTTTTTAAAATTTATTTGTTCTGAACCAAGGTTTTATTTTGGCCAGAACATATGAAAGATTTTGGAATTTATGAGTGAATGACATGAATAAATGACATGATAAATAAAAGGTGTGTACGTATATAATTTTCACGACTTGTTAATATTTCTACAGTTCCTAATTTTATTTTCCCTGGGAGAACGATGAATAGATGTGCTGTTGGGGTGGCTTCATCCCTCCCTGTCTAAGCCTACCAAACATTGTCCATTAATGATGGAAGGAAATGGGATGTTTTAGTAGTAATTCACTTTGGGTGCTATGTCTATGAAGTTGGTGTAAATCCAGCAGACCAGCCTGCTTACGTAACTTTGAAAGAGTAGTTCTGGTGCTGGAATCTGGTGGCCCCACCTCTCCGTGCTTGGGGGCAATATATCGGGTGGCCCCACCTCTCCGGGCTTGGGGGCAATACAAGGCTGTTCTGCCGAGATGCGACACTGCACGGGTCCTCACTGTCAATTATTTACCCAGCATTTGACACCGCCTTTTGGTGTCAACATAAAAAACTCACAGCTCTGAAATAAAGTATTGGTTTGGGTTCAGAACCTTACCTAAGGAGCCACTTCTACACGTAACAATTTACAATAACACCATTTTGACAGGGTCAGATCTCTCTGACCATACAACACACCTTACCAAGTTGGTGTCACATAGGATAAGTTCTCCCAGACTACATATTCCGAAATATGTTTATTAGCTTCTTGCCCTAGGATAGGATAGGTGATATGTTCCACTGATCTCAACACTTGATCTGTCCTTCCTAATCCTTGCTGGAGTTTATATATATATTGTTTGTCCCTAGACCCTGAACTAGGGCGGGGGGTCTAGAGCAAATCCTTACTTGTTTGTAAGGCTAGATTTCGATATGGCAGTATCAAATCACTCGAAACATTAAACAATATTCAAAATATACAAAGAAATAATTTCAATCTTACCAGATTATGAATAAAGAACACAGAAATGCTAGCAAAACTCAGCTGAGCTGCTGGCTATAGTATGGCGTCCCTGAACTTATTTCTATTTACTTCATTTGAAATCACCACACTTAACATTTACTGTGTCTATCACTGGACAACTATTGAGGAATGGCAAAAAAGCTCGTCTGAGCGCTGATAATATGTTTGTCTGTGGCCAATCAATGCCTTGGTTTTTTTAGATTCAAATTTCCTACACTAAAGTCATTTCAGTCATGCTTCAGTCAAGTATGGATTTTTATCTGTTAGTCCGTCCGTCTCTACTTGCGTTTTCACAAAAAACGTACTTGGTTTTTGAACCAACCTATCCGTCCCCTCTACAAATTTTGTCTTTAAAGTTATTTTTAGCCACAGCTCCCACCAATGTCCCTTCTCTTTCATTCTAACTAGATTTGAACACTTGCGTCTCAAGGTCGCGATTTTTGTGCAAATTAGTGACATGTTTGATTCAATGCAGTCTTTCGCTGATGTGAACAACACAGTCTTTTGTCAATGTCTTCATTATTATCTATCCGTCTGTATAAATAAAAGCATATTATTTCACTGCTCAGAATGGGCCATCCGGCCAGCTAATTTTTATATTCCTAACATTAATATTAAGAAAAAGTTACTTTTTAAATTTTGTAATATTTCAAGCATCTGCGTTTGCCGCTGAATTCAAATAAAAGGCTTGGTATCGCAAAAGCGTCCAATAAATGACTGTGGCGTATCATATCCAAGGTCCCTTCTGTCGATTTCCTTACTTTATGTCAACTTGGGGAACGTGACTTTTTCCCCCTCCCCCCCCCCCCCCCCTCCAATTGCGTCTCCTTAGCCTTGCTAGTCTCACGCAATTTTTCAGTCATATTTTTTTTTTCCTTTTGATCCGCCGTTCTCATCCCGTTCAAATGGTAACCGTTTCAGCAATTTAATTTCCATGGCGGGTGATGACCCGCGGCGTGGGCGATCATGCCTTCTAGTAACTTACGCATTCTTTTTATCCCTACATTTTATCCTTTGGAGATATTTTTACGTTGTATCACTTGTTAATTTTATGACAGTGATACTGGAGTAAGTGGTGATGTGTACACAGTGGTGATAGTGGAGTAAGTGGTGATGCTGTAGAAATGGTGATAGCGGAGTAAGTGTTGATGTGTAGAAAGTGGAGTAAGTGGTGATGCTAGAGGAAGTGGTGATAGTGGAGTAAATGGTGATGCTGTGGCAAGTGGTGATACTGGAGTAAGTGGTGATGTGTAGAAAGTGGAGATATTGGAGTAAGTGGTGATGCTGTAGAAAGCGGCGATACTGGAGTAAGGTGTGATACTGTATGCCGCCGAGAGACCTAAGCTAGCATTATGTGTGCTATTGTTAGAATGAGATAAACAGTTAGGTCAGCTCACAAAGGAAAAAAATAATGAATGAAAATAATAATAATTGCTACTGACAACAGTTCAAGGTAACAGCTCACGTTTACTAAAAGTGGGTGATCATCTAGAGACATAAATAGAATGTTCGAGAACAGCGAAGCTTGACCAATGAATTTAATCCAAAAGTATTGCGTTAACGAATCAGAGAGTGGCAAGGAAACACACCACGATGTGATGACCAGAGGTCATTAGTGCTTAGGAGGTTCGAGCAGCTGTGCGGACAGGTTGTATGTCTGTGGTTGTACAGACTGGCTCTCACGAGTATATACATATGTCCAGCTACTTCAAGCAAGTGTTAATCTATCAAAAGATAGATATTATTTCTGTAGTGAACAGGAGGTGTATATTTCGATAGGAGAACAGAGATTAAGTTCTCTCTTGTGAGTATATGATTGTAGGTACATTTTATGCCTTAAGATTGATTTATGTGCTAGAGAACGTTTGCAGAGACATGATTAGCCAGTTGGCCAAGAGAACACTATGAATATTTAAAGGAAACGGAAGGCTATAAATATTTAAAGGAAACTGAATGTTATAGAGGAGCAACTCTAAGTAAAAGTTGATTTACCAAGACTCTAAGTAAAGGTTGATCTATCAAGAGATAGATATTACTTCTAAGAAACAGTGAGTGCCTATTTCCACATGAAAACCGCAATTATGCTCTCTCTCTAGTAAGTATTTGACTGTGAGTATATATTATGCATAAGACTGATTCTTGTTTCTAGGAACGTTTATAGAGGCATGATTAACCAGTTCGGCAAGAACATTCTATAAATATATTAAAAGAAACTGAATGCTACTGAGGAGCATAGGTACCACAAGTATTTAGTGGCAGATTTGGAAGACTAAGAATGTCTAAAGGAGATAATATGTTAAAGAGGAATATGAAAGTCTACAAGATATAGAGCTCACGTAAGAAGTGCCCGTAATGTCCAAGGATCCAATTTATGACTATATGCGAGCTCCATTATTTGAATTACCTTGTCATGCTTGTTAACAGTATTGTGTTATTAAATGTTTTAATGGATCAGCATGAATTTGATTTGGTCCTTACATGTTGCTGAACTTATGCCACTATTGTACACACTACCACTATATGAGAAGTCACTACAATAACATCAAAGAAGGAACTGAACGAACCTCGGATATTAAAAGGATAGTAGTATCATCCAAGAATTACCACCTCTGGCGGAGTTGACCAGTGATAATATTAACTTGAACTTGGAAGATAAACGGAGAAGTTTAAACTTAAATCACGTCACTAGGTCTGCCATCTGCCACCTAGTAAACTTATACCCTGACACACGTCTAAGTGACGGCCCTACTACATACTACTAATTGGCGCTGTAACCAGGCCTGTGATATGTACAAAGTGGTGATACTGGAGTAAGTGGTGATGCTGTAGAAAGCGGCGATACTGGAGTAAGGTGTGATACTGTACAAAGTAGTGATACTGGAGTAAGTGGTGATGCTGTAGAAAGCGGTGATACTAGAGTAAGATGTGATACTGTAGAAAGTGGTTATACTGGACTAAGTGGTGATGCTGTAGAAAGTAGTGAAGCTAGAAAAAAGTGGTGACGCTGGATAATGGAATAATAATGGGGTCAGAGTGGCTAAGAGGTATGGCGTCCGCCTCTAATTCTAAAGGTATCGGTTTCGCTCCCAGTACAGTGAATATAACTGATGGACATTTTTTTGACAACCAGTGGTTCCTAATGATCATATACTCTCCCCCCCCCCCCGCCCCATCTCCTGGGTAATGAGATCGGATGGATAGCCATCTCGGATAAGGGCGAAAAAATAGATTGTCACGTGTGCAAGTTGCGCACGTTAAAAATCCCTCGGCAGTTGCAAATCGTAAAGAGTAGGCCATACGGCCGCTGTCCGTGCTAAATTTAACAATGAGGAAACCTACGGACCACAACAATATTTATAGAATGCGTGATTCTTGTATATACGCATTGGGATTCTCGCCGGTGGTACGGAGTTTGTGCACTGTGTTGTGATCCTCCTTGTGTGATCTAAGGCAGGGAAATCGGAGCACTGATGGAGTTTTCCGTGTGCGATGGAGATGGTGCTTAAAATCAAAACCAATGAAATGATGTTGGAAAATGATGTTGGAAAATGATGTTGGAAAATGATAAGAAAAAGGTTACTGACGACAGACAATATGATGGTGAGTGGAGGAACACCGATATCTGAACGAACGAAACTTTATTTTCGAAGGGTTATGAAAGTAGGGTTATCCTTGTAGGAAGGGTTGATGATGTTGCCAAGAAGGAGTGATGTATGAGAAACGAACATCAGGTCGAACTTTGTTCACAAAGGTATTGCTGACGAAGAAAGGATGATGGAGAAAAAGACGAGATAGAGAATTTGATGATGTTTTTGGAAAGAGAGGATGGTGTGGTAAAGTGGGATATTATAAATATTTATAGGGGACTTAGTGTACTGACTGAGATCAGCTGTGAAGGTATCTGTATCTAATAAGTGTAGTGTATTACAGATGACCTTACTTGCTACCACATATTTATACCTCAGTCAGAATTATTCTGGAATATTGTGATGACTACGTTGAATGTCTAGGGTATGTATATGATGAAGTGTAAGTCACAACAACAACAGACAGATAAACAATTTAATTTATTCCACCACACGTGACAACACTGTGACACTCACACACATGTAACATTCTATAAGACTATCTTGAATGAGTCACTGGTAAATTTTCAAATATCAATATGTATTAAGTACTTTTCATTAATATATATGTGTCCTGATTCAAATACAAAGTGAACCAGGAATCACAATCAATTTTAATTACAAGTTATATGTACAGAATTTATCAATATGAATCTTGTAGTGACATATTTTATTAATATTATCTTATGTGTGTCAGTTGTGTAGTAGTAATATGAGGTAATACTGGTTTTGTTTTTTCAAGCTATGTTGGTATGTGTCATTATGACTTCAAGTGTTTGTTTCTGTTGGAACTAGTATTGGAAATGTTCTCAGTTCCGTTCATTAAAACAATTAATTTCCCCTCTTAATTTTATACAATGTCAGTTTAAGATGGGGGTACATAATGTTGAGCTCCGCTGGCCACATAGGCTTATCTTTCGTGATGGCGGCAGGAAAAGACTCCTCTGCTCGAGTGCTCCCCTGTGTTCTGGAGACACCTCACTGTTTGCTATATGGACCAAGGAGGATGCTGTCCGCCTCTGGATTCAGCAAAGCTCTGACCAGGTACTGCTCAATAGCTTTAGGACCACAGTCCCTGAAACAAGAAGGTTGTACCTCCTACTTCAGAACTAATTTATACTCTATTTCTACACTGAGCACAATACATAACAAACACTGAGTTCAGAGCGGTAGGCCAACTGTCAGCTTCATCTGAAATAATTTACACCAGCATATTCCTCCCTAATGATTACTACGCCTCTGCAATTCCAGCATTATTTCTTTCTAGTGAATAATATAGGTGTCAGTGTACTGCTTGGCAATTCCATGTAGTTTTACTTTCCTCCGACACCTTCTGTTCAGGCTGGAGCACTATAGAGGTTTTACCTCATGTTCGCTACTGAACCACACATATATACAGACATAAATTATCAATTTACATTCAATTTTCATTAAAAGATATCAAATATTTCAAGCTTACCACAATTCATGGAAAAATAAACAGTTTCGTTGACTGGCAATGAATAGGCACAACTTCCGATCTGCCTCTGTCCCAGGCTTTTATTTATAAAAAATATGCACTGGTGCTCAACGCACTGTTTCTTAGTAGGTTTATTACAAGATGTGGCCCAGAACAGACGCCCTGAATTGAGTATATTGGCAGCTCTAACCAATCATGCCATGTTCACCTACTTTTCAAAAAATATTACCCTTCTCACGTTTCCCCTAACAACTAAACTAGTATTTGCAGTCCAACTAATCGTGTTTAGTCTTACATCTCATTCCCGCCAATCAAATAGGAGTTAACATGGTAGGCTATTTCCGTAACGTAATGTTTTTTCAAACACGTTATAAAAAATTTTTATGAGCAGAAATGATTCCATGCTGTCAGGCACCCCCACTATTGTATTTTGGCCATAACTATTTTATTAACAGACTAAAGGCGTAACACATAACATATTCTTGGTTAGCAAGTCCGGCCGTACAATAATATATAAGTTAAAGTGAGCTACATGGCGGCGTTCAAAATATGTGTTTTCCAAAGATAGTCGTATATTTGTTCTTTATTCCTTTTCGTTGTTTAGAACCGCCACCTGTCCTGCCTTTTCCACTGTTATGTCATACTAAAGTCAGGAGCTTAGATGTAAATCAGTAGAATTTCATATTTCCTAATAAGCATTTTTTCATGTTTTTAAACCTGATTCTTGTAGTAGTAGTGTTTTTTATCACTGACTATTTGAAAAAAAGTTAGTGCTAGTGGCCTTACACGCGTGATGGCAGCAATTGTGTATCGCGCGACGCGTGTTTAGTGTTGCATGTGTCCCTGCTTTCAGTCGCCCCTCTCTCTCTCTCTATCCTACTTTCATCTGTCTTTTAGTTACGCCGTGTATAAAATGGAATGAATGAAATATTAAATCTAGGTCATCACTCAGCGCCTATCTCAAGGTTTTTCTAAGAAATGCAGTACACGTGTTATTTTTTGAAACGCGTGTAGTGATGCAGTAGGCTTTTACTATCAACGTGAAACGTTACAATTTGCAGACGCAGGAGAAAACAAGGGGGATTTCGCGTACAGTCATTGTGACAGCACTGTTCTTTACCATTCTTCTTTCCTTTTATTAAATTTATTTGTTAGGCTTTACATTTACCTGATAATTTATATATGTGGATTAGAATATTTCACGACAGATGGTTTAAGAAAAAAGTGCTACCCTTGGAGAAAGAGGTAATGTTGAAGAAAGGAGTGATGTTGGTTAAACAAATGATAATATTAGAGAAGGAGATGCTGTAGCAGAAATTAGGTCACTATTGCACCAATCATTTCTTGTACCCCCTTTTCCCTTGTTACTGTATAGACTGCATCATCAGCATATCTCAAGTTATTTATATTATGGCCACCAACTGATATTCCTGTTATGTCCTCTATGGATCTCATTATATTTTCACTGTACGGATTGAATAGAGAAGGTGACAACACACATGCTTGTATATTATAAACTTATTAAAATACTATACACAATACAAGTTTTATAATATACAATATTTAGGAGATATACGTTTTTTAAAAATACTTAAAAAAATAAAAAGTATTAATAAAAATTAACAAAAACTGTGACAGGACCGCGAATATATACTTACTTGGTCGTTCCTCTTCTACCGTGAGATGTAGAGGTTTGGAAGAGAGAGCGCCAAACTATCCTATTGGCTGTCTTCCTCCTGGCCTGGTTCCATTCTAGTCCTCGGTCCTTCAAAGATTGTCTAATGTTGTCCTCCCAGCGGACTCTGGGTCGTCCTGGAGGTCTGGATCCCTGGCTCTTTGTGTCCCATGCTTGTCGTGGTAGCCGATCTTCTCCCATTATGCAGACATGGCCAGACCATCTTTGTTGGGACTGTTCTACTTGTGTCTGCAGGGGCTGGGTTTTTAGGCCTTGACTTATCGTCTGGTTGTGGACCATGTCTCTTCTTGTTACTTCAACCACCTTCCTCAGATACCTCACTTCTGAGGTTTGGATCTGGCTTTTGTGGGTTGTAGTCATTGCCCATGACTCGCATCCATACATCAAGAATGGGACATAGGTGGAGCGGTATACAGCCATCTTCGTTTTAAGGCAAACAAGTGATTGCCCTTTGCATGATGGAGGGGCTGCCTTCTTACGGCCCCCATGCAGGCCGCCCTCCTCCTTTTTTTCAACCGGGCTTGGGATCGGCCTAGTCGGATATATACGATGGATTTATACCAGTCTGAAATTAAAGTCCGCAAATTGACTAATGAAAAAAAACAACAACATTTTTTAATGTGCCTTATTGTCTTATTGACATTTTCAGTTGATTGGTTTGGTTTTGGATTTAATTACCATCTTCCCTGCACACTGACAACTCCATCAGCGCTCTGATCTCATCCAATAGATCACGCACAAAGTGGATCTCAGCACATTGCACGAACTCCGTAGCACCGGCTAGGATCCAAATTTGTTGTCACTCTGAATGTTGAAAAAAAAAAAAACCTAGATGGTACCTTAAAAAACACCTAGATAACCTAGGTTTTGAATTTTGTGTGGCTTGAGCTACTTTTAGTGGGTTATGTTGGGGGGCTATTTTAGGTGATTTTTGGGCTACTTTGGGCGAAGTCCGAACACGAAAGTTGATCTAAGTTGCGTTCTTCAACTAATGAAGGAAAATGACACACAGATGGGATACACAAAAAACAAAAACAACTTAGATCTAGGTGAATCCACCTAGATATGGCAACACTGTGTATTCACGAATCACACTTTCTATAAATACTTTTGTGGCTGGTAGTTTTTCTTATTTTGTAAATTTTGTCAGGGCAGCGGCCGTGTGGCCTACTCTTTACGATTTACAACTGCCGAGGGATTTTTAACGTGCATAACTTACACACGCGACCTCCTATTTCTTGGCCAATAAAGTTCGTTCGTTCGTATTATCCGAGAAGGCTAGGCATCCGATCTCATTACCCAGGAGATTGGGGGGGGGGGGGGGGGGGGGGGGGGGGGGGATTAGGACATCATTAGGGCCGACTGTTTTTGATAATATTTCCATCAAATATATACCCTGTACTGGGAACCGAACCCGGTACCTTTAGAGGCGGACGCCAAACGTCTGTGTCATTCCGCTCCCCCGATTTTCAGTTGAACAACTGTCTAATGCGAGGGATGGAACAGCTTGTGATTAGACACAAATGCCAACGACCCATAGCTTGACTGCTTGCATCAGTGTCAGCGAACCAGAGCTGACCAAGACCCTACTCCACCTCCACGTGGTGGTCCTGGAAACAGGCTGCATCACTGCAGTCTGGCTGAGCGAGTAGGGATCGCAGAGGGAAGGCAAACCCGGTCCCCAAAAATGCCGTGCTGAAGTCGGATGTGTCGACCGAAAGGTGCAGATATCACAGCTCCGGTGTAAACAGACACAACGCAACCACCGTCCTTTTCAGGACAAACGAGGAAGAAGAGAAGAAGAAGAAGACACAAATGCAGGAGGGACATCGGAGTCTATGACTGTGATTTTCAGAAGTGCACCCCATAGAATCCCCTTAGTGTGGGAGGGAACGTTGCTGAGAGGGTCGTCAACCAGTAGATGGCCCTCAACTAGTCGATCACAATGGATGATTCGGTAGATCAGTAGGGGGAAAAGAAAAGATATGTTGGACTAACCCTATCCCTTCGGCAATTAGAAGCGCTGAACGACAGCCACCACTTCTGTCAAGAACGATAATGTTGAGAGACACTTAAATCTGTTCACTGTAAAATTGAAGCCATCTTCTTCCTAACAAAGTAGCCATGATTTATGATCAAGGTAGACCATTAGACATGTGTGCAAGAGAGACACGAGGGCACTGGATGTACATCCAGCAACTTGAAAGGATGAAGCTGCCGATCGCACCATGCGGCGATGCTCTCACGGCAAGCAGAAGAGCGGAGAAAACGTCGAAATAAACACGAGGAAAAAAAAAAAGCAGCTGAGGGTTGTGACCTCAGGAGCGCATTCCTATAGTCAGATATGACTGATGAGGCTATTATTATTAGATCATTAGATAGCGCCGTGTTTCTAAAATAGACCCTCAGGGTCCTGGGTTGTCTACCGCTGAACTAGTCCAACATAATGCTTCGCACTTCTTGAATAAGGTCACGCACTTCTAAACTTGTGTGATAAACTCTTTGCTATCAGTGTCAAACATGGTCCCTGACTAAAGCCCAGGAGAGGAAGACCACATCTTGTGGGATGAGATGTTTAAGAAAAGCCATTAATGTTACCAAGTGAGATAGAATGAGAAATGATGAGATCAGAGAAATTGAAGGATCTACGTCCTGCATCCTGTATCTCCATCTTCGTACACTCTCAGACGAAAGCAGTAGTCAGTTTGAGGCTATTTGAATCCACGTAAAGCTTTTTCACGAATGGTACTGGTGTCGGCCATATGCGCTATCTACGTTCCGCATATGTTGGGCAACTTTGAAGCACATGTTCAACAGTCATTTTATCAATGCCATAGTTACACTGATCGGTAGTTCCTATCTTTAGTTTGTTGAATAGATGGTATCTCAGTCTGTTGTGGCCAGTCTGAAGATTACCACTTGTTCTCTTCTGTTGAGCTGGTAGTATGCATAATATTGTGTGTTACCTGGATGCTCTACATCCCATTTGTTTCTGCATCTTATTCAGATAAAACTCTTTGCCTCCTCGAAAGTTATGCTTGCATCAGGCTGAGATAGATTTCCACCTTCCTTTGCCAATCTGTCAGCCTCTTCATTGCCGGTGATGTTACAATGAGAGGGGATCCATTGGATCACAACATTTTTGAATCGTTGACATAGTTTGTGGAGCACTATTCTGAGGTCATCCTGTATATGGGGAGATAGAAAATTACGTGGTTTGGCCATCTTTTAAGTTTGGAACCCGGTAAACTACCACTACCTGCCTACAACAGTAGAAGATCTACAACAGGAGAAGATCTGGTTTCAGGGCAAGGGACGATCAAGAGGCAGAAGGATGGACATCATCATAAACTTCCTACAACAACAAGAGCTCACAACAGCCAACGCGACACATATGACTAAAGCTCGCAAACTTCAGCACTCCACTACACTTCACGGAAATAGTGGTAGCATGAAATAAAACAAAAATAAAGTAATACGTCCATTATTACACTCACCTGCATGTTTCGAGTACAGTGAACGTCTTTTCCACTGATCATCAGTAAATGCTGAAATCCTTCATAAAAGTATGCACATGTGGTCTACGATCTATTATATATACAGGGTGGTAGGGAAGTCGATTGCTATTCTTAGATTCTTATATCCTCACTCATACCCACTGGATATTTATTTACATGAAAGAAATATCAGAACATGGAGCAGAGCTACCAATTGACAAATAAGATTTATTTTTATTTCCCCGAAACGAAACAAAATCTAAAATAACAAATAATCTGACGTGACAAGAGATTGCAAAAATTGGAGCCCACTATGAAATTATGTGTTGAACAAATACGATCTTACGTTGGGATACAATGTTAACGTCATACATTATTTAATTTAATAAAATGTCAGTTAATCGTCTTAATTGTTATGTTTGTTTCATGAACACCAGGAGGGACAGCAGTGAAAAAATAACCATTTAAAAATAGGAAATGACTTTTTTAATAACCCTTGTGGGTAAATGAATATATCAAACACAGGAAAAAAAATCCATCTTTTTGGGAAACCACTGAAACACAATGACGCATTACAACTGAAATTATTTCTGTCACAAATATGGCTAGCCGTATATCCGGAAGTTTACATAGAGAAGAGTGTTCTAATGTCTAAAGGAAATACCTATACAAAAATATCAATGGACTGTATGTACAAGAAAATCCCCTATTTTAGCACAACCTCATATAACGGCGGTGTGTGACTCACAAAGGAACACATACAAATTATTGATTTTGTTTTAACTGCGCGCGCTGGTGGGGACGTTTTCTCCCACGACACGCGTAAAATCTGGCCATTCACACATGTTGCACGCGGTGGGAGACAATGAAGATTTTGTCTATTTTTAGCGCTGACGATTGGTCCTTCTTCATTGAGGTCAATCGTTGCAGCCAGCAGACCTTTGAAATTCTTTCGGACGTAACTGTAACGCAGTGCTTCTGAAACAGGGTGCATGCAACCCCTGGTGGTGTGCAACCCAACTTATGGGGGTTGCGAGACATGCTAAATAGAGTCATGACCCAAGTGGGCCCGCCCCCCTAAGAGTGTAAAGGAGTATTGGGCCAAAACACTTGTTCGATGGGGGGACTTTTCTGATGATCAGATTGCCTCCTGTTGTATCGCTCTGTATAGAGTTTTCTATCATCTTATCACATATCTCAAATATTTGTGTAATGAAAGGAAGTTTTGTACAGAGCGATACAACAGGAGGCAATCTGATCATCAGACGTTTTTGCGCAGTCAGTCCAATGTTTCGGCCCTTTATCTTCTGTATACTTTAAGGGGGTGAAGGAGGCGGAGGGCGGGCCCACTTGTTGTCATGATTCCCAAGTGTCAGCCTCCTGTTGTCTTGTGCTGGGAATTGAGCTCACTCCACCTTGGATGCAGCTTTCAACCTCACTCCTGTTTGTATCCATGCTGTAGGCAATTGTGAAAGTAACCATTATATATATATATAAATTACTGTCCTAAATTTCGTTGCGGTTGCTCCACAGCCAACATGATGCCATTTCCGTAGTTTTACTGAGCATATTAAGTGCCCTTGTTCTTGAATGTCCTTTTAGACCCAAAGTTTCAGTAATTCATACACTGAAGCATCCACTAAACCCCTTGCACCTACCTTAACAAGCCTTGACTCGTGCAGTGAACCCATCGTATCTGACCACTCAAGTTTTTACGTGGCCACTTTGTTCAAAATAGAACTTTGACAACGTGAATTCAGTTCTGAGGCCAAGCCTTATATTTAAATAACGCTTTCTCAAACATAATGGACAAGAAGCAGCAGACGTAGAAGACTGATTATTGTAGCAAACTCATAATTAGTAGCAAATGTACAATGCTCAATTTTCATATGTTCTAATATTTATTCCTCTAAAGATCGTTAACTTAATAAAGAAAACTTACCAAGGCATGAGTTCGTCCTGATAGACATCTTACAGAATCGTTGGAGATAAGAACTGGAGTACGTCAGGGATGCCTCTTGTCTCAGTTTCTCTTCCTATTGGTTGTAGATTGGTACATGAAAATATCGTAACAGAAATGGGATCCAGTGGACTCAGGGTAAGAGAGGTTAGGAGAAGATCAAAGAACACATAGGGAAGAGAACTGGAGACACACATGAAGGGAATTAATAGGACATGTAAAAACCTTGAGCAGATGGCACGGACAGGAAGACGTGGTATACGTTTGTTGAAGGCCTATGCTCCTTAGGGGGTTCTTGAGGAACATTTATTACAAAATTAAAAACCTAGTTAAAATTATTTTACTATCGTTCTTTAGTTATGAATATACTGTACTTACAATAGTGACCTTCTTCAAATTGTTTCGAATATTTGTGCCATTTAAATTAAAAAGAATTACTTTCACTCTGTCTACAGCTGTATAAATTACTTATAAAAGCACTGTGTCTACAGCTGTATAAATTACTCAAAAAAGCATTTTGTCTACAGCTGTATAAATTACTCATAAAAACGATATGTTAACAGCTGTATAAATTACTCATAAAAGCACTAAGATAACAGCTGTAGAAAATACTCATAAAAGCACTAGGCTTACAGCTGTATAAATTACTTATAAAAACACTTTGTTAACAGCTGTATTAATTAGTCATAAAACACAATATCTACAGCTAAACAGATTACTAATAAAAACACTATGTCTACAGCTGTATAAATTAATGATAATAACACTATGTCTACAGCTGTATAAACTACTGATACTGCCTCTACAGCTGTATAAATTACTAAAAATAAAACTATGATAACAGCTCTATAAATTTCTCATAAAGCACTATGTTAACTGCGAAATAAATTACTCATAAAAGCTCTATGTGAACAGCTATATAAATTACTGATAAAAACACCATGTCTAGAGCTGTATAAATTACTAATAAAAACACTATGTCTATATCTATATAAATTACTAATAAAAACACTATGTCTATATCTATATAAATTATTAATAAAAACACTATGTCTATATCTATATAAATTACTAATAAAAACACTATGTCTATATCTATATAAATTATTAATAAAAACACTATGTCTATATCTATATAAATTACTAATAAAAACACTATGTCTAGAGCTGTATAAATTACTTATAAAAACACTATGTCTATATCTATATAAATTACTAATAAAAACACTATGTCTAGAGCTGTATAAATTACTTATAAAAACACTATGTCTATATCTATATAAATTACTAATAAAAACACTATGTCTAGAGCTGTACAAATTACTAATAAAAACACTACGTCTAAGGCTGAATACATTACTGATAAAAACACTATGTCTACTGCTGTGTAAATTACTCAGAATAACATAATGTCTACAGCTGTATAAATTACTTATAAAAACACATAGCAACAACCTACTTCTCTCCATGAAAAACTGTTTGGAGATGTCAGGGACCTTGAGCTGACTACTGACTTTATTAGAGTCCTTAATGTGGAAGGCTGAGGTCTAATGAGATGTCAGGGACCTTGAGCTGACTACTGACTTTATTAGAGTCCTTAATGTGGAAGGCTGAGGTCTAACGAGATGTCAGGGACCTTGAGCTGACTACTGACTTTATTAGAGTCCTTAATGTGGAAGGCTGAGGTCTAACGAGATGTCAGGGACCTTGAGCTGACTACTGACTTTATTAGAGTCCTTAATGTGGAAGGCTGAGGTCTAACGAGATGTCAGGGACCTTGAGCTGACTACTGACTTTATTAGAGTCCTTAATGTGGAAGGCTGAGGTCTAACGAGATGTCAGGGACCTTGAGCTGACTACTGACTTTATTAGAGTCCTTAATGTGGAAGGCTGAGGTCTAACGAGATGTCAGGGACCTTGAGCTGACTACTGACTTTATTAGAGTCCTTAATGTGGAAGGCTGAGGTCTAACGAGATGTCAGGAACCTTGAGCTGACTACTGACTTTATTAGAGTCCTTAATGTGGAAGGCTGAGGTCTAACGAGATATCAGGGACCTTGAGCTGACTACTGACTTTATTAGAGTCTTTAATGTGGAAGGCTGAGGTCTAACGAGATGTCAGGGACCTTGAGCTGACTACTGACTTTATTAGAGTCCTTAATGTGGAAGGCTGAGGTCTAACGAGATGTCAGGGACCTTGAGCTGACTACTGACTTTATTAGAGTCCTTAATGTGGAAGGCTGAGGTCTAACGAGATGTCAGGGACCTTGAGCTGACTACTGACTTTATTAGAGTCCTTAATGTGGAAGGCTGAGGTCTAACGAGATGTCAGGGACCTTGAGCTGACTACTGACTTTATTAGAGTCCTTAATGTGGAAGGCTGAGGTCTAACGAGATGTCAGGGACCTTGAGCTGACTACTGACTTTATTAGAGTCCTTAATGTGGAAGGCTGAGGTCTAACGAGATGTCAGGGACCTTGAGCTGACTACTGACTTTATTAGAGTCCTTAATGTGGAAGGCTGAGGTCTAACGAGATGTCAGGGACCTTGAGCTGACTACTGACTTTATTAGAGTCATTAATGTGGAAGGCTGAGGTCTAACGGGGAGGAAGAAGAAGTACAATTCATTCGTTGTTCCTCAGCCCATTCTAATATTTGTTGGGGGGAGGGTACAGAAAGCCTTCAACACATTTGTGCCATGTCCTCATGTTACATTCCTTCAGCTGAATGTCTTTCCAAATCATCTTTATCCCTATTATCTCTGTTTTCGGAAATGTTTTTGTTTTTGTTTGTTTTTGTCGGTATTCTACCTTTATTCTCAGAGGATTCCAGAACAAGGATTCTCCTGTAATGCTATCAACTGAGGTTTCATCAGTGTTTGTTTATCCATCGTCTCCTGTAGCCATGGCACCTGTCTGGTTGCTGTCAGCAGTTCCACATTAGTCATCTTGTCATACCCTTTCAATCTTTGTGTTCCACACAAGCCCTTATTTATGAAAGTCTGTAGCTTTTTGGTTGTTGTTTTTGTTGTTCTCCATGTTTCAGAGCCATACTGTAAGATTGACTTGGCATTTGAGTTGATGATTCTGGTTTTTGTATTGGATTTGAATTCCTTTGATTTCCATATCTTTCTCAATGCAGCTAAAGGGCACTTTCTTTTTATATTCTTATTAAGATATAACTGTCTGTTCTCTCAACTTTCTCTATATGCTGCCAAAGATGTATACATGATTCTACACCTTGTAGGGATTTTTCTTCAAATGCAATCTAACCGCTGTAGAATTATTCATATGGTATGGCTTCTACAGGGTATGCTTAATGCTGAATTAAAATATTCGCTTGTATGCACGAATAAGTGTACATAGTGTGTAAACCAGGGGTTCTCAGTCTTTTCAAGTCCGGAGCCGATATGTTATTGACTAATGCCGGCAACTGTCCCATATTAGGCCGATAATATTGTTCTGAGCGCCCGGTTAGAATGATTCGACACGCAACCGCCTTAGTGACTCTAACATGAAACTCTACTAGAAATTAATTTCAGTAGTATTCATGACTAAACTTGCTCAGCTTCGTCACAAATGACTCCACTTAAATGATAGAAAACAATCCAGGTATTGAGAGAACGAACAGCCAGAATAAAACAGAAAGAAGAGTCCTACCCACAAAATACATAGAGAAACATTACCCAAGAAACACCTGGATCTAATCATACACAGATGGATCAGCAACAAATACAACAGAAGATGGAGGTGGTGGAGTCTTTCTGAGCTTAAGCAATGGTACACAAGAAAAGCTGTCAGGCGCAACAGGAAAATTCTTAAGTAACTTCAGGGCCGAGGCAGATGCCTTAAAAACTGCAACAGAAGTCTTAATGACAGAAGAAAGGTCATAGAGACATGTAGCTATCTTCACAGTGATTGCAACGTTGAAGAATCAAAATATTGCCGACCTGGATGACATAAGAGTAACACTTCACAAATATGTCAGCAATTCAAGAGTTGTGATACAGTGGATCCCTTCTCACTGCAACATCCCCGGAAATGAAGAGGCTGACAGATTGGCAAAGGAAGGTGAAAAAGTTACCTCAACTTGACATAAGCATAACTTAGCGGCAAAGAGCTTTATTAAAAGCAGATACAGGAATAAGTGGGAAGCACCAAAAAAAAAAAAAAAAAAGATGCATATTACCAGCTGAGCAGAAGTGAACAAGTGGTAATCTTCAGGTTTCGCACATATCACAACATAATAGGATACCATCTATTTAACAAGCTAAAGATTTTCACTACCGATGAATATAACTGTGGCACTGATAAAACGACTGTTGAACATGCGCTTCAAAGGTGCACAATGTTTGAGTAAAAGAGAAAGCTTATAAAGCCATCACTAGTGCTACCGGTACTACTGAAAAAAACTCTACAGAGATATCAACAGCGTCAAGCTGACTAGTGTTTCATTGAACATATTGAAGTTGATGTCTGATGGTGAACGAAGAAGAAGAAGAAGAAGAAGAAGAAGAAGAAGAAGAAGAAGAAGAAGAAGAAGAAGGAGGAGGAGGAGGAGAGGAAAAAGAAGAATCAAAAGCGACATCGTTGATTTAGGTTTGACAATAATAATTTCAAAGTATCTGTGGTGGGTTTTGATGTTTTGAAAATTAGTTATTGTTATTATTTGTCTACAGAGTAAGGTCAAGCTATGTAAGCCCCTGATTCTAATAGTTGATGGTGATGTATTCTGAGGGAACCTAACTGCTACCACCCGGTGATCTCACTCTGCGATATATTTTGAACCTATTTATTTATATTTGACTAGTGTCTAGGGGAATGAATGTATGATGTGATGTTGATAACATACATATACAACTGTAACTCAAGATAAGAAAATCAAGTAAAGCAGTGGTTAACTTTTTTGAAATTAAATCTTTTGTACAATTTTATTCTCCTGAACCTCAATTTCTGTTGGAACAGGAGTAAAATTCAAACAATTAATAAAGGTAGTTTTATCTATCAATATGCATATACAGTTAATTAAATAGGCAGGACTTTTTGTCCATACTAAGTGTTTAATAAACAATTTCCTATACTGTATTCCTTTCTGACAACCTGGTGTATTATAATATATCACTAGTTAGAGAGACTGATGTCCTCATCACTTCACTCGAAATGTATTAATAAAATAAGTGTGGAGAATAATTAAATAAAATGTCATAAGCCCAAAACATGAGGGCTTATCTGATGGTCTTGTTGAAAATGGAAGTCTTCCTGATGATACTGCACACTCTTCTTCACAAGAGTGTCTCCTGGAGTAAATAAGTAACTTGCTGTAATAACTGCCCACTCTTCTACACAAGAGGGTCTCCTAGGAACATCTGATATCTTCACATATACCAGACAGAATGCCTAGTATTCAGCATCTCCAGTTATGTTTGACATGATATTAGACGATTCAACCCTGCAACAATGAAATAATGCCTTCCTAAATATACTTTATAAATATCTCTCCACATTTAACAAATATCATCTTCAAACAATTCTAGCGATCAGCTACCATTGCTAATCCATAGCTTCAGTCTCTAACTTTTTGTGATTTCATCATCCTCAGTGGGTACCTGCTCTTCCCCACATATCTTCAACGCCTCTGTCACTTAAACTTTGTTATCGTTCATCTCTTCAGTTAGGGATACAACCATCTTTTTGTAGCTCTCTGACTATTAATTTATTTTCTTTTTAGAATGACATCATATGTAGTGTCCAAAAGTTTTTGGAACACTGTGATCTGCAAAAGACTGTCAGAAGCTTTCTTGTCTTACAATTTAATTCAATGTTATAGCAATAATCAAATACAATTTTTCTTTTGACTGCTTTCCAAATCTGCCTTAGACATACATTTGCTCCATAGGCTGTCATATGTTTCCAAAATGGCTAAGTCGTACAACCTAAGATTTTTGTTAGGCGCCCCTATCTGGGATCGCCTCTACATATTATTAATATTAATAAATCATTTCTTACCGCAATCAATGAAATAATACACAAGGAATAGATTGACTAGCAATCGTTTGTCCAGATAAAGATCGCCGTCTGGTACAGACTGCAGAAAACTTGCTTTCAATTCTGCACTTCTGTGGTCAAACTTTCACTTGGTAAAATTATTCTTCAAATGGCGCTCTAGGCTTGTACCCTAACACTATTATCAATCTCTTTGGCCAATGAAAACTGCGCATCCGAAATTAACTCTCTTTTTTGAAAAACCCCACCTTTTGGGTTATCAATATGTTTGCTTGTCTGATTCCTCTATTACTATTTAAAAATATTGTTCGCGTGGCTAACAAATCTGCAGTTTCCACCTCCCCTTTTCTAACTATTGGTGTACCCAATCAAATCGAGTCAAGAATATTTGACTGCAGCGGACAATTTTCAAAACTGAACCATTGTGGGTTATCCGTGTGTCTGCTAGTCTGTCTCAATTCTACAATATCTGGGTTATTTACGGAGCGATTTTAATTAGTAAAACTAATTATTAAACTGCTTGTTTGCATCTATCATTCTAAGTTTTATTTTCTTCTTTATCATCATTTACACTTTTGTACTTTTCCCTTTTATTATCATGGGCTCTTTTCACTGTGCTAACATATCAGGGAAAGAAAGGTTCTAAGTCCCGATAAGTTATATATGGTATTATATTAAACAACAGTATTCTATTGTCAAAATATCTCTTTCATTTACTCTCTTTCGTTTTTATGAAGAAATAAATATTCTTAGTTTCACTTTTGCCTCTTGCATAATGCAGTTGAGTTCAAATTTCCAAGTAGACGCGATTTTTTTTTCATTTTACAATCCACCATCGTTTTCCCCTCTCTAAACACGCGATAGGCGTCTGTCGAGCTTCCGTCAGCAGAGAAAAAAAATGAGAGGGTGCGGGCGGGTTAAGATGTGTTTCAAATACTCCGTTGCTGGGGACCTAGATACAATACAAGGGGCGTAGTTATTTATAGATTTTGGACAGTAGCCTGTTTTCTTTTACTCCTATATTCCTTCACTCTTTTGAACTAAACGATGCCTTGGCCGCTTGGCAAGTCATTCTAACGTTACCTTTAAAAATTAGGGTGGAGCTACCAAAAAGCTTGTACTGTAGGAAAGGGGGTATTATTAGCAAATCTTCAATACTTTAAAATCCAGCGCGGATCGCTGACAAAAAGTGGTGGCGTTGCCCTATTCAATTATTGTCCAATTTAAAAAAAGACCCAAGTAGCAGAATCTATAGAATAATATCTTATACACGATTTGAGGAGGGGGGTTCAAACTGACTTTATCACAGTATCCGTCTTTTAATCTAGTCCATGTTTAAAAACCGTAAAGTAACCACGAGAACGGAGAACAGAAAGTTACAGTTCGTATTTAAGCTTTGTCTAGAAGACATATAGACTTTGGTAAATAGACCGCCACGCACAAATATGATCATTGTCAACTATCGGATTCAGAGCCCGATTAAGAACTCCGGAGGCCTTAGGCTATTAAGAAATTTGGAGGTCCCTCTCCAATCTTCTAAAAGGTAAATCTAGAAGAAAAACTAATTGATTTCATTTAAATGTTTTTATTAATATATAACAATATGTTTAAACAAAAAACAAACAACCAACAATCAATAAATCCATACAAACATCAGAAAATCATAGAGAAACATTTAGAATGACCGATTTCTTCTTGCTTTTCTTTTTTAAATTGCAAAATCTTTGATTATGTTATCTAAATCGATACGACAAAGCATGCCCGCTTCAACACAAAGTAAAGCAAACGAATTTAGTTTTTCCTGAATCATGTTTGACCTATGAGGGTTTAAAAAAAATATGAATTTGTTGTAACTGAATAATTCAAATTGAAAATTCTAATCAACTACGCTATTTAAAAAACCAAAAAAAAAAAAAAAAAATAAAAAAAAAAAAATAAAAAAACCATTTGCACAAGTGCACACTTTGGGATTTATCATAACCATCAACAACTAACATTTGGGACAGTGTTGCTGTAGCGAACGGTTTTTCTAGTGTGATGATAGTGGTAGAGAAGAAGTAGAATTTCTCTCCAGAAAGTATGAAGTCCCCGTGCCAGAGAAGTACACTGGTATCACAATGAGTTACGGCTGTGAATACTCTGAGCTGGACAATAGATTTAGGCTTCAGAAGTATAAGTTGCTACTTTCGCTATAGTAACCCTATGTGATAATATAATTAAATTAGAAAAAGTAACTCAAAATTTAACAGTTAAAAATTTACCAAGTCAAATGAGTACAATTTCATAATTTATTATGTACATCTATCTATCCTTGAAATGAGAAATGGGTGTTGGAAGATGATAAAATGTATGATTATTTATATTTTACAAATTAAAATAAATAATAGTAAAAAGACTTGGATGTATCTTCGAATGAAAATTATAAAGTCTGTCACAGTAGTTTGATAATTCTTGCTATCTAGTCTCTAGCCTTTTTCATCATTGACAGGCGCTATTGAAACCGCTCACCGTGTTTGTAGGGTTGGATACACATAAACTCATCTTGCATTACGCCACGTCTGTTAGAAGTTCCTGAGACACACTGGTATTCAATTAGTCTTTCCTTCTGCCCGCCCTATAACTACGGGGGACTAAGGTGTTGAAGATTGTTTGACCACTAGGCTCCAGTTAGCAGGATCAAAGGTCCTTAAGTCCTTAGTTTATACTGGATCACGCACTCGATCATGAGCTCGATCAGGAACGATTATAAAACCTGGAACAAAAGGTAATAGGTGGCCATGGGGTTCCAACAATCTCACCAACCACGGATGTTCAAGAGGCGACCATGTCTTCAGTGTTTGTATATAAATGAATGATTCATGGTAGTATGTTACAGAGATAGCATGATAAGATAATGTCTACTATGCAGAATATAACAAAATACATGAATAAATCACATGTTATGATATATGGGTATGATATAACCTTTGCCTTCCACTTATGGATGCCAAGTCACTTATGTACTTGCTGGTATGTCGTAAGCTTCCAGGCAAGAACTGGCCATGATATATTTGGCTAACCAATTAATTGTTATGCTTCCTGACAATGCCGGTGGAGGTTATCTCTAGTTAGCGTCCTTGGCTTCCTGTATACCCTTTTTATTATGTCTGATACAATCAAATTGTAAACAAAATCTGAAATAAAATGATATTATCATATTAGTCATACATATATATCTTTAATAAACTTACATACCCTCTAGGATTAATAAGCGCACAGTGAGGCTGTATCTGATGAAGTATATCTGCCCTGCATGCAGCGTGAAAAAAACATTTCTTGCAGATACTGTCTTCCAGTATCTCACTCTGGCGTCTGGATTTTGTGTGTGTGATTTTTAAACGGGCCGCTCTATCCTTATATTTTGGCGACTCTCCCGTACGAGAAAGCGCGGTCTGAAGTCCGCTTAGATTCTCATTTAATCTCTTGGTTTGAGGCGATCTGTGCTTTTTCTGTACTTGTTTTCTCTTCTTGTCACTACACACTTATATCTTTCCTTCCTTCCTAGGTATCCTTTCATTTTCCCCATATGAAGCTTTCATTCTATTCAAGTTTTATCGAAATCCGTTGAGGTATGTAGTTATAATAAATGTTTAAAGATTATGAGCTAACTTTTAGCAGATGTGATGACGATGAAAAATATTAATTTTTTTAAAAACTACTTACAGTTGAATAATATCCTTTTGGATATCACTCATATTTTATCTCCTTATGTAAATTATTATAGTTTTAATATCTTTCAATCAGGCTTGCTCTTGTAACTTTAGATTTTCTTTCCTGCCAATGCTAATTTTTAAGGTCGGCCATGTTTCATATTTTTTTTTTTAAGTTTTGCCTCGTTTTGGCGAGGCGCGTCCCGTTCAACCTAGTCGGTTATATTAGGGCGCATGTCCAAATATGAAAGACCCTTAGGTCTGAGATTATTTCAGAATTATTTTTCATATATTCGCTCTTTCCTACACTTCACAACGCTATCCGGCTAGACCAGTGATTCTCAACCCTGATAGTAGCAACGCCCCCTTTTGACAACTAATATTTTTAAAAGCCCCCCCCCCACCCTTTTAGCACCCCCTTGCTCTTTATCGTATATTCATTCATAACCCTCCACTCCCAAAGGAGCATAGGCCTTCAACAAACACATGCCAAGTCCTCCTGTCACGTGCCATCATCTCAAGTTCTTTCCACGTTCTCCTCATCATTTTCACCTCTGTTTCCAACTCTCTTCTCCATGTACTTCTTGGTCTTCCTCTGCCTCTCTTGCCCTGGGGGTTCCAGAACAAGGACTGCCTTGTAATGCTATCAACAGGTTTCCTCAGTGTGTGTCCTATCCATCGCCATCGTCTTCTTCTCATCTCTTGTTCCACTGGCACTTGTCTAGTTCTTGTCATCAGTTCCACGTTGGTAACCTTGTCATACCATTTTAATCCCTCTATTCTACGCAAGCACCCATTTATGAAAGTCTGTAGCTTTTTGGTTGTTGTCTTTGTTGTTCTCCATGTCTCCGAGCCATACAATAGGACTGACTTCACATTTGAGTTGAAGATTCTTATTTTCGTGTTGGATCCGATTTCTCTTGATCTCCATATATTTCCCAATGCAATGAAAGCTCCTCTTGCCTTTTGTATTCTTATTTTGATATCGCTGTCTGTCCCTCCAACTTTGTCTATATTACTGCCAAGATATGTGTATGATTCTACATCTTGAATTGGTGTTTCTTCAAGTTCAACCCTGTTATCATTACCTGCATTTATTCTCATTATTTTTGTCTTTTCCCTGTGTATTTTCAGACCCAATTGCTGTGACCTCTCATCGAGTGTTTTCAATTTGTCCTGCATCTGATTACGGTTATGGGACAGAAGAGCCAAGTCATCAGCAAAATCCAGATCATCCAACTGCTTAGTCAGAGTCCACTGGATTCCATTTCTGTTGTGTGTTGTCGATGATCTCATAACCCAATCTATTGCCAGCAAGAAAAGAAATGGAGACAAGAGGCATCCCTGTCGCACTCCTGTTCTTATCCCAAACGGTTCTGTAAGCTGTCCTTCGTGAAGAACTCTGCATGTCATGTCTTCATATGTTTTCTTTATTAAATTAATGATCTTCAGGGGAACTCCATAATGCCTCATCAATTTCCAAAGTGATTCTCTGTCTACACTGTCAAATGCCTTTTCGTAGTCCACAAATCCGATGTATAGTGGTGAATTCCATTCCAGACTTTGTTCAACTATTATTCTCAAAGTGGCTATCTGGTCTGTACATGATCTGTTTTGTCGAAAACCTGCTTGTTCATCTCTCAGTTTCTTGTCTATGGACTCTTTTAATCTCTCAAGGATAATCCTGTTTAATACTTTTCCTGGCACTGATAGTAACATTATTCCTCTATAATTTGTGCACTCTTGTAAATTTCCCTTCTTAGGCAACTTAACCAGATATCCTTCCTTCCATTCTGCTGGTATCTCTTCCTTTTCCCAGACTTTACCAAGTAATTTATATAACATCTCTGTAGCCGTGTCGATATCTGCTTTGATGGCCTCTGCTGGAATGCCATCAGGTCCAGACGCTTTTCCCTCTCTTAGAAGCTTTATGGCTTTCTTTATTTCTTCCTTCGTTGGTCTTTCACCGTTAATTTGTAGCTCTTCTTCTGCTGGCTGGATGTCCGGCGGGTTTTGTGGAGCTGGTCTATTGAGAAGGTCCCCAAAATATTCTGTCCACCTCTTCATTTGCTCTTGTATATTGCTGAGCAGTTTCCCATTCTTGTCTTTTATGAGGCAACTTGTTTGCTTGTATTTCCCTGTTAGCTTCTTTGTGCTGTTATACAGTTCTCTCATATTTCCTTTGGCTGCAGCATCTTCTGCCTCTCTTGCCAACTCCTCAATATACTTCCTCTTGTCTCTTTTGATACTTCTTTTTACTTCTTTGTTTGCTTCTGTGTACACTTCTTGAGCCTTGGCTTTGGAGCTTCTAGTTTTGCTTGTGTTTTCTTGTTTTTTCTGTCTTTTATCTTATTGATGGTTTCTGTTGTTATCCATGCTTTTTGTTGTCTTTCCCTTTTCCCCAGTATTTCTTCACATGTCTCCTTCCATACTGTTTTGACCTGCTGCCAATAGTCTTCTGTATTCTCTACATCTTCCAGCTGTTGGAGCACTTGGAATTTGTTGGATACTGTGACCGCAAATTTGTCTCTTGTTTCTTGATTTCTTAGCTGTCCTACATTAAACTGTTGTCTATAATTTTGCATTGTTGCATATCTCTTGAGTTTCATTTTTACTTTGGCTATCAGAAGATGGTGATCTGATGCCACATCTGCTCCTCTATATACCTTTACATCCTGCAATGATGATCTAAACTTCTTGTTTATGCATATATGATCAATCTGATTTTCTGTTCTATGGTCTGGTGATATCCATGTTGCCTTGTGTATTCTCTTATGTGGAAACATGCTTCCTCCTATAGCCAGTTGATATGAAGCACAGAAGTTTGCGAATAGCTCTCCATTTTCATTCATTACTCCTAGCCCATGTTTTCCCATGACTTCTTCAAATCCAGGGTTGACTGTACCTATCTTTGCATTCATGTCACCCATCAAAATTGTGATGTCTCTTCTTTTTACTTTATCCATAATTTCCTGTAGTTTAGTATAAAATGCTTCTTTCACAGACTCTTCTTTGTCATTAGTTGGTGCATAACATTGGATGACATTTACATGAATTTTCTTTTTAGCTGTTTTGAAAGAAGCTGTTATTATTCTGGGTCCAACAGCTTCCCATTCAATTAGTGCTTTCTGTGCTTCTTTAGATAACATAAGAGCTACCCCTTCACTGTGGTGTGAACTTTCGTCTTCATGTCCTGAGGACAGCACCAATTTACCTGTGATGAGTTTCTTCCTGTCTACCCCCTTCCACTTTGTTTCACACATTCCCAGAACCTCGATTTTGTATTCCCTCATTTCTGCTGCTACTTGCGCCACTTTCCCTTGTTCGTTTAATGTCCGAACATTCCAGGTGCCAAATCTGCAAGTTCTCCTAGAAGAAAGAAGGTTAGTCAGCAACACAGACTCCTTTCGGCTTTCTCTGTGTTGCATCATACGCCTCCCCGCGAGAGGACCTTCCCCTGTCTTGGATGGCTGTGTTTTATTTTCTTTATTTGACTTGTCCATATTTGTTGAAGTTTTTTGTGGTTTAAAATTTTTTTTACAGGATGGTGTAACCGGCCCCATGCCCAACCCTCCTTAGTCGCTTTTTACGACATGCTTGGTAGGGGACAGTGTTACTATTCTTTGCTCCCCTTTTGGGCCCCGGTAACACACGGGTGTTTATCGTATATACACAAACACAAACATATACATATATTCCACCATACTTTTAAAAAAGCTATGCAATTAATGAGTTATCTTTTCTTATAATTGTGACGAACGTCTAAGTATGACAAATGAATTTCCCTGACTCGATGGATAATAACAGAATATTGGCCTCTCATAACTTTAGAACCCCTGATCATCTGTTGTAACTGTAACCCGCATGCAGCATTTCCACGAGAATTTTACACGCTGGATCATTAATATGTAGCCTGCTATCTTCTGTGAACTTTGAGATCGCATGGCCTTTGATGGGAGATTAAAATCACACCCACAACCATCTCTGAGAACGATTTATAGCAATCTTTTCCTTAACGCCGGCCCAAAAGAGGACGGGCCACAGACTCACTCCTGTTTCTAGAGCAATTAACAGCAGATCATTTTCTTACCTGGCTGTCACCCCGCCTGGTGGGAGTTGCCAAAGCTCTCAGAACAGTGGCACCATCAAAGACAGACAGATCTCAGAATTCAATCGCAGCGGTACACGATCTAAAGAATCAGGGAACTTTCAGCTCACGGAGTTAGCTTCTCGAGAAACTTTTCGCACCCTCATGCGAGCAAGCCTGAGACGGAAGAAAATCGGTAGACCGGGGAAAACGAAGGAATCGCAGCGGTTAACACAACGGCGAGGTACCTCGGATTCTGCTCAACTTCAAGAAAGGTGCGAAAACCTAACACGCCCTATTCAAGTTACATTCGAGAAGTATAAATAGAGAACTCCGAAAAACTGCATTTTATCGTTCGCTCTGACAGAATCCTAGTTTCACTAGCATAGTCGGATTACTGCTTGATTCCACCTACCTTCGTGACTATTGGAGTGTATTCTTTCTGCGCAGACGGTAATTTATACATTAGCTTCGAGTGATCAGTGGTCGAGTTATTTCAATTTATTTCAATGGATTGTGGTGTAAATTTAACCTTATTAAATAAACCCATTTTCAAAGTTCTAGTGCAAACTAATGTTACAGCTAAAAGTATTTCCTAATACAATTGACGCGTAAATTAATTTTGCAGATAGATAGATGTGCTCGAATTATTTTTTACTCACGGGAAGTTTTCCCGATTTGTTAATTGACGACGCTAATAAGTAAATAGGCTAACTGTAATGTATCGCGTGTCAGATTATAATATAATTTGTAATGCATTTCTTGTTTTGATTATCTTTCATTCAGAACGATCATTCAACCTGCATCCCAGCAATTATTAATTATATACAGAGTTCTGCCAACTCAATTCGATAACTCCAGTTACATATGAACTATTTTTAAAGCTAAACTTGTGGCGACCTGTAATGTGCCCCGCTCCTCTGAATTTAACTGAGAATAAAGCCACACAAGAAAACACTTCGAAAATACTAGTTCATATAGAGTCCTTAAAGAAAAACTGGAAGCAGAACATATTTTATTCACTGCCCTATTTGTGAAGAAAAAACATTGATCTACATGAACACTGTCTGTTACGTATATTCAGTGGATTTTACCCCCTCCCCCCCGGAAGAAGAACTTACCTCAGTGTTTTCTTAACTTGTGACATTACGGAAAAAGAAAAGTTATCTCCTCCAGCTGTGCCAATTTTAGGAACCACACTATACCTCACGCCTAGCCAAGTGCCTGTGCCTTTCTTTAGGAACTTTATCTAATAAACAAACAGTACCGTTAAACTTCAACGTCCAGCGATTTCGGGACACTGTGTTAACTTCAACAACCCGCTAATCTGGGGCTGTACACGGAAGGAAATACTTTTACCTAAGCCAAGGTTTAGTGCTGTTTTGTGATGTATTTCCTATGAAGTGCCAGAATTCACCTTTCGGTAAGTCTGCGTGTGTGTTTGGGGGGATGGCCAGCCCTAGTGTGTTTTTTGAATGAAAGGGGATTTATCTTTTCATTACCCTTTTAATTAGTTCGACCTAGTATTAAGGTGCATTATATTCCTTGTACGGGATCTCTCCTAGCGGGATTGGGTAACTGTGTTCATTCCCCCTCCCGTAAAATTTGTTGATTTAAAGGGAGACAATTGAGAACCCTAGCTTTTCCTCTACCCCCCCCCTTTACTGTAACCCCTTGCCTCAGAGTAATAAATTTACCAGTGGGTTAAATTGACTATCTCTGATCACCTCCCCCCCCCCCCTTTTCTTGTCTTTGGGACCGGGTCTTGTCTGTTAGTAAATATAAACGGGAAACGGTGGATGGGATATTTCTCCTCAAAAACCCCTCTTCCCTTGTTATATTTGTATTCTGTAACCTTTGATTATTTGACTGTAAATGTACAATTATGTGTGACTCCTTTATGATAATAAAGGTATTAATCTTTATTTGTGTTGGTTGTCGGTTGGCCTAAAACTCCAAACATTTCCATTTGTGTAGGCTGTATTCATGTACGTTGAGCGACAGAATCACCAAATCGGTGAGTGCGTCTGAGCGACTGGAACTGACAAACAATTGTTTGTTCAGAAGAGAGATAGGAATGGTCTGTGAGAAACAGATATTGTCGTAATAAGAGACTGTCCTCGCTCTTCCCAGCGCCTGTGAATCTACTACCTCCCTCTCGTAAATCCTTATTCTCACAGAGCCTTCAATATCACTTTACACTCTAAAGGGACCAATATTCATCAGCACCCTCTCAGATAAAAATTACGACAATATATGGTTAGCTTGTTCGAGATTCTGAACCTAGTTAAAATAGAGTGTGGTTGATTGTCTTTGTGAAGTAGGGTATAATCTTTACAAGTATTACTTCCCCTAGACCAAGCCGTTCAGTATTTGGGCCAACCACACAATAATTAAGACAGGTTTGTTTTTCCACAGGAACAGGCAGTTAGTGATAATAAAAGATTTGTCACCTTTGTATTCTCTGGCAGAGGGAATTATAAAAATTTTTGGTTATATAATTGCTGGGACTGCGTGATTGTTTTACAATCACTAAAGGTTATGAAGCGTTTGAGTTGAGCTAAGCTAAAGACGGATTGTTCTGATTTTTAAAAATTAAGTTAACTACGTCTCATCTCAAAATTGTCTTCAGGGACGGAGTTTGTTGTTAGAGAATTAACATTTTCTGGGAAAATTTTTTTGTTTCTTTTTAAATTGTTTTAATATAAATCTTTCTCTACTCTTAGTAAGAGTAGATTCTTTTCTAGTGTAACTTACCAATTTAATTGGCATAGTTGCTTGCGTTACGAGTCTTAAGTGACAATAATAGCGGCGATAAGTTAACACACGAGGTCATTAAGTAAATTTTTTTTTACTTTGGTTTTTCTCGTAGCGGCTTTGAGTTTTTTCCCCTTCTTGTTCCATCTTTGTATTCTCTAGTCTTAGAAGCATCTAGTTCTTTGACAATGGCAGAGAGAATTAGGATAAGATCCCTTTTGAGGCAAGAGGCCAAGGACTCAGGACTAGACACAGAAGCTGCGAATCTGTTTATCAACCAGGAACTGCAAAGGTATGACGCGGAGGAAGAGAGGGCAGAAGCTAGGAAGAAAGAAGCGGACGATCGTCAATTGGAGCAGAAGAAAATTGAGGCAGAGATGGACGCCCGCAGGGAAAGAGAGAAGGAGAGACAACGCGAAGAGAGAGACAAGGAAAGACAGCATGAATTAGCGCTCAAGGCTTTAGAGAGTCGGAGTGCCTCTACTTCAAATAATGGAGAGCCGTCTTCGCCCCAGTCTCAAACAATGGATCTCTCCAGCACTCAGTCTGCCCAATTAACTGCGATGTCTTTTGCTTTAGAGTCTTTTCCTAGCCCTAACGAAAAAATTGACAGCTACCTAGAAAAATTCGAAAGGCTCGCAAATCTGTATGGGTTAGAGAGTACCCGCTGGGCACTTAAACTCTCAACGTCACTAAAAGCGAATGCTTATGACGTATACACAAAGCTGGGACCGAACCAACATGATTACGACATGCTTAAGAAGGCCTTGCTAGAGCGGTTCGAAATGACCGCCCGAAAATTTCTGCAAATGTTCAGAAACAGCCGAAAAGAGAGCACGGAAACATTCCCCCAATTCTCTTCACGTCTCACGGGCTATTTGACAAAGTGCATTGAATTATCTGACCTACCTCTTACATATGAAGGACTACTTGAACTTGTTCTTGTGGAATAGATAAAGGCAACTTTGTCAAACGAAACCCGTAGATTTTTGGCTGAACAGGGCGCAGTCAGACTTGAGGACATACTCAATAAGGCCGAACGCTATACCAATGCAATGGCCGAACTTCCCAGCACTAAACGTAAACCCACAGATGAGCCATCTCGTAAACAAAATCTAGAGCAGTCATCCTATTCCTCTAATTCCTCTCAGAATTATAACCAACGAGAAAATAATACCCAGAGACCTCCCCAGGAAAAATCGAAATTCTACAAAACCCGATACCCCCCCAACAACAATTCTGATCAACCCACCAAGCCTACGTGGCAGCGCGGCCACCAAGGTCAAGGAAAAGGGAAGACCCCTACACCAGGAACGTCTGATCAGGGCAAACAAACCGGTCCAAACCGCGTTGGATGTTTGCATACAGCCTCGAGAGGTAGAGTCAATGTCAGTGATTCTCAACCTGAGGGAGACCGACCCTCAACTCGAGGAACTGTAATTTTGAATGGTACCTCAACTACTTGTCTCTTTGACACTGGACTAAGTTTTAGTTGTATTGTTGCTAGACACCTAGTCAAACCAGGTCAGGAGACAGAGGAAACCGTCAAACTTAGTGGAGTTTTCAGGAGTGATGCACCCAGGACGCTTCCTATCGCACTGGTAGAAATACACTCTGACTTTGTCAGAGGAGTTATAAAAGCGGCCATTATGGATGATCCTATCTACCCAGTTATCCTGGGATGTAGATATGTGTTTATTGGGAGACCAAAGGAGCCGATTGTGGCAGCGGTAACCACAAGAGGGCAAGCCAAGAAGGAGAGGGAGCCTGCGCCAAATTTTTTGCCGAACGAACTGAAGGAGGCGCAACAAAAGGACCCTACTCTAGAGCTCTGCTTTAAAAAACTGCCCATGGCTAAGGACCCCAGACACAACGGAGACATCTTTTCTAAGGATGGCGTATTGTATCGTAGAACGGGCAACCCGGACACGGGGAATAACCAGCTCCTAGTACCGACGCAGTACCGAAGCCAGATCTTAGAGATGGGGCACTCTCTTCCCTTTAGCGGACATATGGGACAAAACGCCACTATTCAGCGAATAAAAACCCACTATTGGTGGCCAGGAATGAACTCTGACATTATCAGGTATGTGAAATCCTGCGCCCAGTGCCAACGGGTAGCACCCAAGCACTTGACACCCCCAGTACCCATGGGGCAAATGCCAATAGTAGGGACTCCATTTGAACGGGTTGCTGTCGACATCATTGGACCCCTGGAAAGGACCAAAAGAAAGCACAGGTTCATCCTTACTTTAGTCGACACTTGCACAATGTGGGCCGAAGCTGTACCGCTAACATGCATAGATTCCAAGCATGTTGCAGAAGCCCTCGTGCAAATTTTTACACGGTTGGGATTCCCTCAACAAGTTTTGACGGACAATGGATCCCAATTCCGTAGCCTGTTAATGGAGGAGATCTTTAAGATCTTGAGGGCCAAACATATCCACACAAGTCCCTACCATCCGGCCGGAAATGGGCTCGTGGAACGTTTTAATGGCAGCCTCACCACCATGTTACGTAAGCTGGGTCAGGAGAAACCGGAAGACTGGGACCTATATATATCGGCTGCCTTATTCGCCTACCGAGAGGTTCCCCAAGCGTCTACGGGATTCCCGCCTGCTACACTTTTATTTGGCAGACCTATAAAGGGGCCATTAGAAGCCTTACTTCGGTCCCTGACAGACCAAAAGGCTGACGAGACAGTCGTCTCTGCAAGCAAGTATGTATCTGAGCTCAAGGAAAGGCTAAAGCTAGGATGGGATCTAGCTACAACCAACCTTACGAAAGCCCGCGCTAAACATGCTAAAAGATACAACAAAGCTGCAAAAGAGAGAGAGAGCTCCAACCAGGGGAGAAAGTTTTGTTGCTACTCCCAACCGGAAGCAATAAACTTCGCATCGGATGGCAAGGGCCGTTTACCGTCCTTAAAAAGATCTCACGTACTAATTACAAGATCTCCATTAAAGGAAAGGAGAAGGTCTTCCATATAAATCTGCTCAAGAAATATCTGGAAAGACCAGTGCCATCCTCCGAGCATCTCCTGGCTGTCGCCATAGCAACGGAAGACGAGGAAGATGATGATGGTTGCATGGAGTACCCATTGCAACCCACAGAATCCTTTAAAGATGTCAAGTTCGGCGACAATCTCTCACCAGAACAACAAACAGAAACCAGGGCGCTACTACAGCAGTACAGTGCAGTCTTAACGGATGTACCTGGTCGAACAAATCTCATCGAATTTGACATGAAATTAACAAACGAGACCCCTGTTCGAACCAGAGTATACCCCATTCCGTACGCCAAAGCTGATGCACTTCGCGGAGAAATAGACAAGCTGCGTCAGGCAGGAATTATCAGCGAGTCTACATCTCCTTACAGTTCGAGTGTAGTGCTGTTGCAGAAGCCCAATAAGGAAGTTCGGCTGTGTATTGATTACCGGTTGCTAAACGCTGTAACGGAATTCCAGCCTGAACCGCTCCAAACTGCTTCTGAGTTGTTCACCAAGCTCAGCAAGGCAACAATTTTCTCCAAGATTGACCTCAGTAAAGGTTATTATCAAATACCAGTCAAGGAGGAAGTTAAACCTTTGCTAGCTTTCAGCACTAGTGAAGGACATTACACATTTAATGTGATGCCGTTCGGACTGCATAACGCACCAGGAGTGTTTACCAGGATGATGAGAAAGCTTTTAGAACCCTTGCAAAGTCCCCACATCCATAATTTCATGGACGACATCTTAATTGCATCGGAATCCTACGAAGAACATATTGCTACAGTCGCTATGCTCCTTAGGAGACTACAGGAAACTGGTCTCACAGCCAGACCTAGCAAATGTCTCATCGCATTTGAAAAGCTGGACTTCCTGGGGCACACTATTTCTCACGGCTGTAGTTGGCCTATTAAGAAGAACGTGGAGAAAATAGTGGCAGCAAAAAGACCCCGAACAAAGAAAGACATCAGGTCATTCTTATCACTATGCGCTTACTATCAGAAATACATCCAGAACTTCAACGGACTGACAGCACCTCTGACTGACCTCACCAAGAAAGGTTGTCCTGATAAGGTCATGTGGAATCAAAAGTGCGAACATGCATACAGCACTTTGAAAGGACAGTTGTCGGCATACCCCATCCTAAGGTTACCTGACCTTAAGAAACCTTTCATACTGAGAGTTGATGCGTCAGGTCAGGGCATCGGGTCAACATTGCTGCAAGCCGAGGACAGTGACCCGAACATGCTATTCCCAGTAGCTTACGGCAGTCGGAAACTGAATAAAGCGGAACGCAACTACAGTGTCGTTGAAAGAGAATGTCTCGCTCTGATTCATGGCATCAGACGCCATCATGAGTTTCTGTATGGTACTTCTTTCACGGTGCAAACAGACCATGCTCCACTAGCTTTCCTGGGTGCCAATAAGGAATTCAACGCAAGGATAATGCGTTGGGCCTTGCTATTGAGTGTTTATTCCTTCAAAGTGGAATATATTCCAGGAAAACAGAATGTCGGAGCTGACTTCTTGAGTAGAAACTGGACCACGGAGGAAGAGGAGAAAATCGACGATGCCAATCATCCTAAAGCTACCGATCAGGGCAGCTTCATTGTCATAAATGAAACATGAAAACGAGTTTCCATGTCTCAAAAGTGGGGACGATTGTGACGTACGTCTAAGTATGACAAATGAATTTCCCTGACTCGATGGATAATAACAGAATATTGGCCTCTCATAACTTTAGAACCCCTGATCATCTGTTGTAACTGTAACCCGCATGCAGCATTTCCACGAGAATATTACACGCTGGATCATTAATATGTAGCCTGCTATCTTCTGTGAACTTTGAGATCGCATGGCCTTTGATGGGAGATTAAAATCACGCCCACAACCATCTCTGAGAACGATTTATGGCAATCTTTTCCTTAACGCCGGCCCAAAAGAGGACGGGCCACAGACTCACTCCTGTTTCTAGAGCAATTAACAGCAAATCATTTTCTTACCTGGCTGTCACCCCGCCTGGTGGGAGTTGCCAAAGCTCCCAGAACAGTGGCACCATCAAAGACAGACAGATCTCAGAATTCAATCGCAGCGGTACACGATCTAAAGAATCAGGGAACTTTCAGCACACGAAGTTAGCTTCTCGAGAAACTTTTCGCACCCTCATGCGAGCAAGCCTGAGACGGAAGAAAATCGGTAGACCGGGGAAAACGAAGGAATCGCAGCGGTTAATACAACGGCGAGGTACCTCGGATTCTGCTCAACTTCAAGAAAGGTGCGAAAACCTAACACGCCCTATTCAAGTTACATTCGAGAAGTATAAATAGAGAACTCCGAAAAACTGCATTTTATCGTTCGCTCTGACAGAATCCTAGTTTCACTAGCATAGTCGGATTACTGCTTGATTCCACCTACCTTCGTGACTATTGGAGTGTATTCTTTCTGCGCAGACGGTAATTTATACATTAGCTTCGAGTGATCAGTGGTCGAGTTATTTCAATTTATTTCAATGGATTGTGGTGTAAATTTAACCTTATTAAATAAACCCATTTTCAAAGTTCTAGTGCAAACTAATGTTACAGCTAAAAGTATTTCCTAATACAATTGACGCGTAAATTAATTTTGCAGATAGATAGATGTGCTCGAATTATTTTTTACTAACGGGAAGTTTTCCCGATTTGTTAATTGACGACGCTAATAAGTAAATAGGCTAACTGTAATGTATCGCGTGTCAGATTATAATATAATTTGTAATGCATTTCTTGTTTTGATTATCTTTCATTCAGAACGATCATTCAACCTGCATCCCAGCAATTATTAATTATATACAGAGTTCTGCCAACTCAATTCGATAACTCCAGTTACATATGAACTTTTTTTAAAGCTAAACTTGTGGCGACCTGTAATGGGCCCCGCTCCTCTGAATTTAACTGAGAATAAAGCCACACAAGAAAACACTTCGAAAATACTAGTTCATATAGAGTCCTTAAAGAAAAACTGGAAGCAGAACATATTTTATTCACTGCCCTATTTGTGAAGAAAAAACATCGATCTACCTGAACACTGTCTGTCACGTATATTCAGTGGATTTTACCCCCTCCCCCTCGGAAGAAGAACTTACCTCAGTGTTTTCTTAACTTGTGACATTACGGAAAAAGAAAAGTTATCTCCTCCAGCTGTGCCAATTTTAGGAACCACACCATACCTCACGCCTAGCCAAGTGCCTGTGCCTTTCTTTAGGAACTTTATCTAATAAACAAACAGTACCGTTAAACTTCAACGTCCAGCGATTTCGGGACACTGTGTTAACTTCAACAACCCGCTAATCTGGGGCTGTACACGGAAGGAAATACTTTTACCTAAGTCAAGGTCTAGTGCTGTTTTGTGATGTATTTCCTATGAAGTGCCAGAATTCACCTTTCGGTAAGTCTGCGTGTGTGTTTGGGGGGATGGCCAGCCCTAGTGTGTTTTTTTGAATGAAAGGGGATTTATCTTTTCTTTACCCTTTTAATTAGTTCGACCTAGTATTAAGGTGCATTATATTCCTTGTACGGGATCTCTCCTAGCGGGATTGGGTAACTGTGTTCATTCCCCCTCCCGTAAAATTTGTTGATTTAAAGGGAGACAATTGAGAACCCTAGCTTTTCCTCTACACCCCCCCCCCCCTTTACAGTAACCTCTTGTCTCAGAGTAATAAATTTACCAGTGGGTTAAATTGACTATCTCTGATCACCTCCCCCCTTTTCTTGTCTTTGGGACCGGGTCTTGTCTGTTAGTAAATATAAACGGGAAACGGTGGATGGGATATTTCTCCTCAAAAACCCCTCTTCCCTTGTTATATTTGTATTCTGTAACCTTTGATTTTTTGACTGTAAATGTACAATTATGTGTGACTCCTTTATGATAATAAAGGTATTAATCTTTATTTGTGTTGGTTGTCGGTTGGCCTAAAACTCCAAACATTTCCATTTGTGTAGGCTGTATTCATGTACGTTGAGCGACAGAATCACCAAATCGGTGAGTGCGTCTGAGCGACTGGAACTGACAAACAATTGTTTGTTCAGAAGAGAGATAGGAATAGTCTGTGAGAAACAGATATTGTCGTAATAAGAGACTGTCCTCGCTCTTCCCAGCGCCTGTGAATCTACTACCTCCCTCTCGTAAATCCTTATTCTCACAGAGCCTTCAATATCACTTTACACTCTAAAGGGACCAATATTCATCAGCACCCTCTCAGATAAAAATTACAACAATAATATAAAGAAAAAGAGAAAGCACATTTATAAAAGCATAGTTATATTAAATATGTGTTTAAGTACGGAATTATATACACCACAGGTTCATTATCCTTGAATTACAAATTGGCAGAGCGAATGATATAAAATTAGTTCTTACAACTCTATAACTATCATAATCATATCATTTTAATAGCGCCTAAATGACCGCATATATATCTTCAAATCTGAATATTAAAACATCTCCTTGTGTAACCACTTTAAACATGAAAACAATTAAAAATATTATTAGTTGATAATAATGATATAATTATATAAAAATGTACTTACTAATGAAGCTTAATGAGATCCTTGCGCTTGGTGTGACTCAGCCAGTTTTGTAATATATGGTTCTAAGTTTGTTAAAATCCTGTTACAAATCTGCAGTCGGTTTCGTTGCTTTTGTAGTAGCAACACTACTGCACTGAACCCCTTCTCCACCAAATACGACGTTGGGAATGCTGTAATTAGCAATTTAGTTTCCCACGAAAGAACGGGATACGCAAGGCGCTACTGGATCCAAAATTTTTCGTAATGTGTGTGACTGAATCGTGCTTTTGCCTCGAAGTCATTTTGTCGCTCAATTAATTCTTCTTGTAAATGTTGACTAACTTGTTTCACGTCTGATTCAAACGGATTAATCACCCAATCCGGTATTATTAGTTCTTGCAAGTCTATAAATCTTAAGCTCATATCAGTTGAAATAGAGTCCAAATGACTGCAATAAACCACTAAATCTGAATCTTTAAGCCTGTCCCCACCTAACGGAGCCACGGTAGCATAGTGGTTAGTGCACTGGCTTCCTAGCGCAGTGGTCTATGGTTCGATCCCCAGATGAGGCGGGCATTTTTTAGGCCACAAACGGCTCCTGGGTCGACCCAGCCGCAAATGGGTACCAGAGCAACTCTGGGAAGGTTAAGGCGGCCGGCGTGATGCCGACCACATTACCCCTCGTGTGCCGACGGTCAAGATAATATGGGCCTAACAACATATTCCCAATATGCCTCAATGGGCGTGTAACGGGTTCCTTTACTTATTTTACCACCTAACTGCATTAAACATGGAAAATGAGAAAGTTCTCGGTGACTAAGATTATTTGTATATAATGTCAATTTGTTAATGAACCCCATGGTAATTCATTTCACTTTATTCAGACTGGTGTCATTTCCTTGTAGCTTAAGAAGAACCTCATTTAACTTTTCAAATATATCTGAAAGATAGGCAACATCGTTTCGCAATACTTCTCTTTCGATGCTAAATTCTTCTTTGATTGAATCCAAAACTCTACTGTCTCCTGACAATGGTAACATACCAGGTACTAAAATTTTGCGTTTGGAATCCTTGAAACACTCCATGGGACGCAGGGCAAATAAAAACTATCGTGTTACAAGCTATGCGAAGGGGAATATCTAGTGTAATTATTTCATATTGATTCTTATAAAAATGTACACAACGCCCCCCTGAATGGTAGTAGCGACCCCCAATCGTTGCGACCCATCAGAACGCCCCCAGACATCTTGAAAACGCCCCCTAGGGGGCGGTACCACCCCCGTTGAGAAACACTGGGCTAGACGAAACGCAAAATTTCAGCCACCGTCACTTCAAAGCAAGTCCCACCGCGTGTCCCTTCACCCTCATCTGTCTGTCTGTCTGTCTGTCTGTCTCTGTCTCTGTCTCTCTCTCTCTGTGCGTGTGTGCGTGCGTGTGTGTGTGTGTGTGTACACATATTTTCACAAACAAAGCAAGTGGTACCAAATCTTGCTACAGTTGCCAACTTGAACGTGTCTTGTAGACACAGTGTTATTCACTAAAACGCATTGAAAAATGAATGACCAGCCCAGACTGAATAAATATCATCATCATCATCATCGTCATCATCATCAACTTCCCAAGGATCATTGACCTTCAAGAACTCATGCCAAGTTTTCTAGTCCCGTGCCCTCAGCTGACGGTTCTCCGAGACTTTTCATCTCCTTTATGGCTTCTCCAGTTCTCTTCTCCATGTGTTCTTTGATCTTACTCTACCGCTCTTACCCTGGGTGATTCAAGAACAAGAAATGCCCAGTAAGGCTATCAACAGGTTTCCTCAATGCGATTCCTATCGATCTCAAGCGTTTTCTTCTCATCTTTTGTTCTACTTGCGCTTGCCTGGTTCTTGTCATCCGGTTCACATTTACCCGTGTGTTGCCAGGGCCCGAAAAGGGAGCCAAGTATAGTAACACCTTGACCTGCCATTCACATTGTAACAAGCGCCTAAGGAGGGTTGGGCATTGGACCGGTTAAACCCATCCTGAACAAACTTTAAAACCTCCGAAACTTCAAGAACTAACATGGACAAGCCAACTTAAGATAATAAAACTCTGCCACCCAAAACATGAGACTGTCTTCGGGTGAATAAATGAAATTCCACCTAAATTGCGTCAATTGTGTAGCCTTCGTGCTGGACACTGGCATATATAATTTACAGGCAAAAGTAACTAGAAGATTTTTAAATATCTTAATTCAATGATTACATGAGTAAGTATCACGTTGAATGCAATAGGCACGTGACACGCGACCTTTTCGTGTAGCGTCCTGCGACTTTCAACCAGGTACACGCCGTGGTAGGTGCTGAATGAGCTTAACGCGCACGTGATGATACTGTGACATGTGAGCCACAAGCACGCTACGCAGAATTGTGAATTGTAGGTCACATGTGAGAGTGAAGCCTTGCTATAAACTAGGACATTTAGAGACAGGGGAGTTGCCCCGGGAGGTGGCAGTTGCTTTGTACTTATATATCCCCACCGATTGGCAGAGTGGTTGGAGCAATGGCCTGTCGCGGTAAAGGTGCCTGGTTCGAAACACGGTGGCGTCACGCTCCAGCTACAAAAGAGTACTTGAGTTAGGGACGGCATGGAGAACGTGGAAGTTAACTGGTCACTCTACCTGTACTTAGTATAGTCAAGTCTCTAACACTTCACTTCTCTACGGCAGTATCAGATATGGGACACCCTTGACCTTTTTAGAGCCGATTCAACCAAACCGACGTGACCACATACCTTCAACGAAGCAGGAGATCGAGGGGTCACGACAGTAGCGCAAGATTACGTAAGGCAGCACAGGAGAGATCCATATCAGAGTTACCATCTGCCATCTTTTCCCGAGGGTAAGACTGGCTGAGAAGTATGGCGTCTGCCTCGAGTTCTAGAGGTACTGGGTTCGATTTCCAGTTGAGGGAATATAATTAATGGAATTTTTTTTCAGAACCAGTGGTCGTAATAATGTCATACTCCCACCTGGTCTCCTGGGTAGTGAGATCGGATGCCTAGCCTTCTCGAATAAGGGCGAAAAAATAGGAGGTCCCGTGTGCAAGTTGCGTACGTTAAAAATCCCACGGCAGTTGGAAATCGTAAAGAGTAGGCCATAAGGCCGCTGCCTTGGCAAAATTTAAAAATTAGAAACCTACCCACTACAAAAATATTTATAGAATGTGTGATTCCTATATACACACAATGGGATTCTCGCCGGTGCTACAGAGTTTGTGCACTGTGCTGAGATCCTCCTTGTGTGATCTAAGGGAGGAGATAGGAGCACTGATGGAGTAGGTCGTGTGCAATGAAGATAGTCCTTAAAACCAAACCAAACCAAACCTCTTTTCCCAGGACTTGTCCTCTTTTTAACGATTGTGTGCTTACCGGATTTGTTCAAACGTACGTTTTGTCCGGCTTTTTTCGGAGATTGAACATGACTTAAATGAGGTCTATCTAATGCAGGTATATTCTTTAAGGACTATGTTTATAAGTGGATATTGAACGAATTGCAAAGGCGATGTAGTTTAGTTGTTGAAGTTATAAACTGTGTTAAATCTCTGATAGACATTCTTAAGCAGCGCTTGTGTCAAGAGTCTGTGCCCTTGAAGATTCCGAATAAGCTCATTGAAGAACTAAGAAACGGACTTGACAGTTGGTGCGACAAGTTTCATGATGATAATAAATGCCTGTACACCAGTTGTTTAGAAGACTTAGAGATATTGATGGAACCATTACAAGATTTCACATATATTTTATGAATGAATAAATAATACACACATAAAGGTGTGTTTCAGGCACTCGTGAGAAATACAGAAGTAGAAAACAGAAAAACAACAGAAATGAGTGGCTTACCGGACAATCGAACCCAGGACCTTCCGAACGGCACCCCAGCCTAGCTACGGAAGCGAATCACACTATCCTGTCTGCCAACTAGGCACCTGAAAATACCATTTCACAATACCAAACCTACCCTCTGTCCTGTACTATTCTCATTCTTCTATCATTTACTAGACACAGTATTAAGGTCTTTGTCTTGTGTAATCTGACTTATACTGTGTAACAGGGGGACAACAGAAATGATTGCGCCGTTAGGCTGGATCGCCCTAGGTACATAGCCGGTGTTTCGTGTTGCGAATCGCGCTAATGACCCCTGTCTACGAAGCACCATTTATTTGTGGTGCCTACCTTTGTGTGTAATATTTATTTATTTACTGTTTACAGGCCTCAGGTTTTCCCTCTTTATTTGTTTAAATTTTATGAATGACCTTACTAAAATGTAAAGATGGGCGAGCTTCTGTTCAATGTTTAATTGATAAAGATGTTGCATTTGATGATAAAAGTGTTGTAATCAACTTTTACAATCTGACAACGTTTGTTACGAGAAGTAACACTAATGATGAAGGATTCGTAAAGTTGCTGCCACTTGAGAAGTCATTCAAATATTTAAAACAATCGGTTAAAAATTTAAGTTCATTCTGCACTTCTAACGATCACACAATATTTCTTTGCGGCACCTGGTCATAATGGAGACGAATGCGGTCTTATTTCACTGATGGAAAGTCATTGGGCAAAATAAAGAAACAGTTTCTATATGGATTCCATCAATGAAACTTTGCTTCGGTACTACAGGACTGTGGTAAACTTCTAAATACAATATCTAAATTAGAATATAATAGTATAGTGCACAAAGTCAAAGATAGGATAGTACTACAAATTTTCATTGTGGGCGTCGCCTACGCCTTCAGCTTATTATTTGATAACACATTAGCCGAACAAAAAGGGTACCCAAATTTTCAAATTCGTCCTTGACGACAAACGTAACACTTCCCTAGGTCAACTAAGTATTTGCCTAAAAGACATAGTAGAGGGGAGAGGGGACGGATAGATAACCAACGCAAATCACGTCTCACATTGTTTCTAAAAATAAAACCGACTTGCTAGTATTGCCCTTAGGCGGTTTTCACAATACGATGAAAAAGTTAGAAAATTGGACACTACGGTCATGAAAACACGCTTAGCTCTTATTGCGAATGACTTAAACTCTCGTATTTAGCTTGAAAGTACATGGAAAAAGAATTGAACAGGAGGTACAAGGGGATTGACATAAGTCTTGGGCCTGACCATGAAGGACATGTCACAGAGAGCTGAAATTTTGTACAGTGTTTATTCCTTTTCAATATAGCCACCTTCTGAATTGACACAGTTCTGCCATCTCTGTTTGACCTTGAAAAGACCTTGGGAGTAGAACACCCTATTTTTCAAACTAAACCAGTCATCACATTCCAGTATAACATCTTCCTCGCTGTCAAAATGATTTCCTTTTAGCTGTTTTTTAAGATTTGGGAATAGAAAAAAGTCTGATGGGGCCAAATCTGGAGAATATGGTGGGTGTGGAAGAATTTCAATATTCAAATTGTTGGCTGCTAGCTGCACAAGCCGTGCTTTGTGAGAGGGCGCGTTGTCTTGAAGAAAAGGAAGATTTTGAGTGCGCGTTATCCCTCGTTTCCTGGTCACAACCTTTCTTAGTTTGGTGAGAAGATCTGCATAGTACTGTCCATTAACTGTGTTGCCACGAGGCAGATAATCTTTCAAAAGGACACCTTTGCCGTCCCAAAAAAACAGTCAGCATCACTTTTCCTGCAGATTTCTGCGCTCTCGGCTTGACAGGTGTTGGGGAGCCCCGGGTTTTCCATTGCATGCTGGCAATTTTGGATTCGGGGTCATAATGGTGTACCCAAGTCTCATCTACTGTCACCATGGTCTCCAAAAATTTTTTTGACTGACACTTTTTGAACAACTGTTGACAGCAATTTACCCTCGTTTGCTTCTGTTCACGTGTCAACAGTCGCGGAACCCAGCGTGCACACACTTTTCTTATGTTCAGTCTGTTGTGTAAAATTCTATAAACTGTTCTTTCATTTAGTTTTACTCTACAAGCTATTTCCACAATTGTCATTTTTCGATCCTGGTCAATGAGTTTCTTCACTCTTGTTGCATTTTCATCGTTGCACTCTGAGGCTGGTCTACCAGATCTTGGCAGATCAGCAACATTTGAGCGGCCGCACTTAAACTGTTGACACCAGTTTTTTTACCGAAGTATATGAAGGACAAGAATCACAAAACACTGGTTTCATCTCCCTGTATATTTCTGTAGGTGTTTTTCCCTGAAACATCAGAAATTTTATCCCAGCTCTGGCCTCCTTCTTTTCCATTGTTTTGTCAAATCTTTGGAGCAGCAGATCCGGTCAATATGGTACATTGCGCCGTGCACCGTAGCGGGAAAACCCATTGAAGAAACAAACGCGTACTTCACACATTCAGTGCAAATATGACGAACTTTAAATGTGCCAAGTTTCATCTTCCTCCTGTGAATCCTTCATGGTCAGGCCCAAGACTTATGTCAATCCCCTTGTAGTTTAAAAATAAACAACTAACATAGAAAAAAAGATAGAATTTTGAACCAAGCCACCTAGCCCCATAAAAATCATATATTCGTGTACCTGAGGCCTTGCTGACCAAGAATATGTTATCAATTACATAAATAGTCCACTAATTAACTATATATTGGTAATAATACATAGAGAATCGGAGATACTGTCAGGTCAAGTCATATCTGCTTAGAGTGGATAGCATATTTTTTTGGGAAAAAAGTAGGTGACAGAAAGGCTAAGATAGTACGATGAAAGGGATTGGATGAAATTTGAAGGAAGCCGAAATATTATTGGCTAACCTAAATATACAAATCTAGTTGGTAGTAGTAACGCATAGTGGTTTGAGATAATTTAAAAAAAAATTCATTCAAAAAAAAAGACGCTTGGTCTCATTGGCCAAAGCTTTTTACATGATAGGAATAGTAGGATGCTCGCTGCCATTTTTCCAAAAATATTCAGAGGAGCAAGAAGCGACGAGTAGACCTGGGCTTTTTTATTAATAATACTACCATATGAAAGCAGTCTGAACAGAGGCAGTGATAAAAGTGTGCCATATTCTATTGCCTAATTCATCGTTACTTGTTTATATTTCCTTGATATATGGTAAGATTGATTTTATTGACTTTTTAATTAAAGAAGGTTGTGTGAAAAAAGAAAAGGCCATGTAAAAGATTGTAATTAAATGGTTCCATGGCAGATTTAGGCATGACCTAGATGTTGATCCATCATATAAGAGACTATGTAAGAAGTTTAGAACTACAGAACTATATATATATATATGATGGTCATACAGGAACATTACACCTATCTTATTGCATGGAAAAGATTACTACAGGACTGACAGAGGCGTAGCATCCATTAGGGAAGAGAAAAAGAAAACTGGTACCATTTGTTCCATCAAACTAAAGGGGAGAAGCAGGGTTGTCAGAGAGAGCTGACCATGTTCTTTTGTATGTATGATTTCATGTACATTAGGAGGAATTAGCTTGATATTAAGACAGAACCATAACTTGCATTGACAGGGGTTCCTGCTGGCACTTGTCTGGTGCTAGTACTCGCTCATTGAAGAAGTCTGCACGATTTCAAAGAGTCACCGGCACCTACTTGTATTGACGAAGTTCAAGTCCAGAGGAGAATGAAGTGTTTGGCCAAACCGACTACAACTGCGGCTTATTCCAGGATCCAGATAAGTTGAATATCTAGCCTGGGACAACCTATCATGATTAAAGAATAATCTCCTGTGCTTACAAAAAGATTCATCCTAAAGACTATAATAAACCATCATAGTGAAACAAAAGACAGTGGGATGATGACAATCCTCAACCTGCTTCCCATCACCAGTATTTAAATAGAGTAAATAACATCAAAGTGAACATTTGTAACAATGTACTATGGACATATTGTCTGTTGTATGTAAATATCTTTATATATATTTGTAAATATATCTATCCATCTAAATTGATTCTCATTGACTGTAGTCCTGACCAAAACAGCTTTAGGCTCAGGACCAATAAAGTTTAACAAAAGATATTTTAAATATAAAATTTAACAGCTGGAGTTAGTTGAGTTTATCATAGTAATTAGTATATGTTTATATATGTTTTTGTATTGAGATTCTTTAACAACACTCTTACAATACCCTAGACACTTTATGTAGCTTTCAGTCACGCTAGTCAATAAAAATATAACTTAGAGTGAGATCGTAGGGTGGTAACAAGAAAGGTACCATGTAACACAGTTGTCCATTGTTTACCTCAGAGACCTTCACAGTTGATCTCACTCAAGTACAACTATACGCACACCATTCTTCTTAACATCTAAACCCACCACAAGGACCTCCTTATTTGTTTTCTTCTCTTTCCACGAGATACGCCCCATTCTCCTATATAATATGAACATAATAATACTTACTTACTTAGTCGTTCCCCTTCTACCGTGAGGTGTAGAAGTTTGGAAGAAAGAGCGCCAGACTACCCCATCGGCCGTTTCCCCCTCCCCCCCCCAATTCCACCCCAGTCTCCGGTCCTTCAAAGATTGTCCAAGGTTGTCCCCCCAGCGGACCCCGGGTCGTCCTGGGGGTCTGGATCCCTGGCTCTTTGTTTCCCATGCCTGTCGTGGCAGCCGATCCTTTCCCACCCTGCAAACATGGCCAAACCATCTCAGCTGGGACTGCCCCACTTGGGTCCGCAGGGGGTGGGATTTTAGGCCTTGACGTATAGTCTGGTTGCGGATGAACATAATAATAATAATAATTCTTTCAAAACTTATTAACAGTTAAAAAAAAAAAAAAAATTTGGCCTCGTTTTGGGAAGGCGCGTCCAGTTCAACATTGTCGGTTATATTAGGGCGCATGTACAAATATAATAGACCTTTAGGCCTGATGACATTAATCATTAAATAACAGGTGGAAAGTTTATTTTTGACGTTTATTGATTTTAAAAACAAACATTGTAAAGTTCATGTCATTTTTTTTCCTAACCTCTATAAACCTAGCAATAATCATCACAAACATACATTAAAAAGATTGAAATTAATAATCCTCTTTTTTGTCCTACTTTTTGGCGTACATTGTTATCTTTTTTTTACGCCAAAAAAAGGTCAGACGATGTCCTTGTGGTAAAGTGGGATGATATAAATACTTATAGGGGACTTAGTGTACTGACTGAGATCAGCTGTGAATGTATCTGTATCTAATAGGTGTAGTGTTTTAGAGATAACCTTACTTGCTACCACATTTATACCTCAGTCAGAATTATTCTGGAATATTGTGATGACTACGTTGAATGTCTAGGGTTATGTAAATGATGAAGTGTAAGTCACAACAACAACAGACAGATAAACAATTTAATTTATTCCACAACACTTTACAACACTGTGACACTCACACACATTTAACACTCTATAAGACTATCTTAAATGAGTCAATGGTAAAGTTTCAAATATATATGTATTAATTACTTTCACTAATAGATATCCTGATTCAACTACACAGTGAACCAGGAATCACAATCAAATGTAATCACAATTTATATGTACATAATTTATAAATATGAACCTTGTAGTGACATATTTTATTAGTATTATCCTATGTGTGTCAGTTGTGTAGTAGTACTATGAGGTAATACTGGTTTTGTTTTTCAAGCTATGTTGTTATTTGTCATCATGACTTCAAGTGTTTATTTATCTTGAAAATAGTATGGGGAAAAGTTCACAGTTCCTATCAATTGAAACAATTTATTGTCCCTCTGTGTTACTATAATGTCAATTTTAGAGGGGGACACATAATGTTGAGCTCCTCTGGCCACAGAAGCTTATCTTTCGTGATGGCGGCAGGAAAAGACTCCTCTGCTCGATTGCTTCCCTGTGTTCTGGAGATACCTCACTTGTCGCTATCTGGACCAAGGAGTATGCTGTCAGCCTCTAGATTCAGCAAAGCTCAGACCAGGTGCTGCTCAATAACTTTAGGACCACGGTCCCTGAAACAAGAAGGGTGTACCTCCTACTTCAGAACTAATTTATAATCTATTTCCAGACTGAACACAATACATAACAAACACTGAGTTCAGAGCGGTAGGCCCACGGCTAGCTTCATCTGAAAAAATTTACACCAGTATACTCCTCCCTAATGGTTACTACGCCTCTGCAATTCCCGCATCATTTCCCTCTATTCAATAAGATAGGTGTCACAGTACTGTTTGGCAATTCCATGCAGTTTTTACTTTTCTCCGACACGTTCTGTTTAGCTTGGAGCAATATCTAGGCCTTGCCTCATGTTTGCTACTGAACCACACACATATATACAGACACAAATTATCAATTCACATTCAATTTTCATCAAAAAGATATCAAATATGTCAAGCTTACAACAATTCATGGAAATAATACACAAATACGTTGACTGGCGATGAATATGGCACAATTTCGATCTGCCTATGTCCCAGGCTTTTATTTAGAAAAATATGCACTGGCTCTCAACGCACTGTTTCTTTAGTAAGTTTATTTGAAAAATGTGGCACTGAACTGACGCTCCTAATTGACTATATTGGCGGGTCTAACCAATCGGGCCATGTTTACACAGCTTTTCAAAAAAAGTACCCTTACTACCGTTTCCCCTAACAACAAAGAATTAGTATTTGTAGGCCGTCTAATCGTGTTTAGCCTTACATATCATTCCCGCCAATCAAATAGGATGTAACTTGTTGGCCCATTTCCCGTAAAATGGTGGTTTCAAAACATGCCACTGTGCGATTCTAATTTGGTGTTGTCTGACACCCTCACTATTTTCTTTTGGCTATAATTTGATAATTCCTAGACTATTTGCGTAACACTTAACATATTCTTTGTCAGCAAGTCCTAAGGAACCCAAATATATAAATTTAATGGAGCCAAGTGGCTGCGTTCAAAATATGCATTTTCTTCTACCTCCCGTTCACTTCGATCGATGTGGTGTCTGGGTACTGTCATGCTTTCAGACATAAAACAGTATAATGTCATGTCTCCTAATAAGCGTTTTACAGGTTTTTAAACCTAACTCTCGTATGGGTAGTGTTTTTTATCACGGTCTATTTGAAAAAAAGTTAGTGCGTCTGGCCTTTCGCGCGTGATGGCATTAATTGTATCGCGAGACGCGGGTTAGTGTTGCATGCGTTCCGGCTTTCAGCCCTCCCTCTCTTTCTATCCTAAGTCCATCTGTCCTTTCGTTTATGTTAACGTAGTGTAATTAATGCTAGAATTAATCTAGGTCATTAATCAGCTTGCGTATCTCAAGGTTTTCTTAGAAATGCAGTACACGTTTTATTGTAGAAAACGTGTATTGATGCAGTAGGCTTTACTATCAACGTGAAAGCGTGAGAATATGCAGACGAAGCAGAAAAAGGGGGATCTCGAGTACAGTCATTGTGACAGCACTGTTCTTTACCATTCTTCTTTCCTTTTATTGAATTTATGTGTTAGGCTTTACATTTACTTTTTAATTTATATATGTGGATTAGAATTTCTTACGACAAATTCTCCCCACTTGAAACAGACGTTATATGTCAGTCTATAATTCTATATACACATAGAGAAATTTATTATTTCTTCCGGGGCTTAGGGTGATTCTCATCACACGGATGGCGGCTTAAAAAATCCGCTCCCAGATTTGTTTTTTAAGATATATACTCTATGCTAAACTCAAATGGCTGCATAAGTAAGGACCATCGGAGTAATCTAGAATTTTCATGCCTAGCCTGCGCTAGAAACGACAATGGTTTGTGATCCGTTTGCAACTTAAATGCCTTCCCATACAGATAAATATTGAATTTCTTTATCGCCCATATTACTGCAAGACATTCTTTTTCGCTAGTTGAGTAATTGGTTTCAGCTTTATTCAACTTTCTGCTAGCATATGCCACTGGGCTTAATTCCCCATCCAGTGCATCTGATTTCTGTAACAGGGTCGCACCTAACCCGATATTACTGGCATCCGTTCTTACAATGAATTCTTGACTTAAGTCAGGTAATTTCAAAATAGGTTTACTTGTAAGCTTTTCCTTCAATTCCTGGTAAGCCAATTCACATTGTGGAGTCCATGTAATTCGATCTGGATGTCCTTTGCGTGTCAAATCAGTTAACGGTGCACATATGGAATTAAAGTTTTTGATATACTTTTGGTAGAAACCACATAATGAGACAAAAGATCTCACGTCTTTCTTGGTTTGTGGTCTTGGGGCTTTCTTTAGTTTCTCTAAATTCTTGGGGTCAGGGATCATGTTTCCCTGATGAACTGTGTGTCCCAAGAACTCTAATTCTTTACATCCAACACAACATTTGGTTGGTCGGGCTGTCAAATTCGCTTCTCTAAGTCGATTAAACAGCATGTTCAGAGAGTCAATGTGTTCCTCAAATGTTTCTGTGGCTATAAGGATATCATCCATGAAATTTGTGATGCATGGATTATTCAGAGGGTCCAATAATTTTCTCATCATTCTAGAGAAGACACTAGGCGCATTCTTCAATCCAAATGGCAATCTATTAAACTCATAGTGTCCTTCTGAGGTACTAAAAGCTAGGTATGGTCTAACTTCAGGCTTTACTGGAATCTGATAGTATCCTTTACTCAGATCCACTTTTGAGAAATATTTAGCTTTATTTAGCCTGGCAAACAACTGATTTGTATCCGGCAATGGATCCACCTGTCCTTCTGTAATAGCATTCAGTCTCCTGTAATCTATACAGAGTCTATGTTCTCCAGAGGGTTTCCTTAAGAGTACCACACTGGAACTATACGAAGATTCACTGTGTGAAATAATTCCTTCCTTCAACAAATAGTCTATCTCTTCCTTCAAAGCTTTCTCCTTAGCAAAAGGAATCGAATAGGGTTTCATACAGACAGGTGTTGGGTCTATCAGCTTCATATCATATTCCAATAGGTTTGTATGCCCCGGTCGGTCTGTTAACACCTCTGTATGATTATCTAGAACCTGTTGCACTCTCTCTTTCTGATTTTTCGTTAAATGTGTACTGATTTTCACCTGTGCCGCTGTCTCACAGGGATGTAATGGATATTCAAATGATGAAAGTGGTTCCTTTTTCATCTCCATGGCAATGGACAAGGTCAACAAGTGTGTCTCTTCCTGATGTTCTCTTTCCAAATATTTCTTCAGGAGATTCACATGATAGATTTTTTCTTTCCCCTTCTTATCTATCTTATAATTGGTTCTAGACACCTTCTCTAGAACTGTATATGGACCTTGCCATCCAATTTGTAACTTATTTTGACTACCGGGTAGAAGAAGCAGTACCTTCTCTCCCACAGCCAAATCTCTGTCTTTAGCTTTCCTGTTATAATAGGCAGCATGTTTTTTCCTGGCTTGTCTCAAATTTTCATTGGCAAGTTTCCAGCCAGTTTTTAAACGAGTGGTCAGCTCATTCACATATTGGTATGAGGATGTAATATTTTCCTCTGCCTTTTCATCAGTCCACGTTCTTAACAGAGCTTCGAGTGGACCTTTTATTGGCCTTCCAAACAATAATGTTGCCGGGGCCATACCGGTTGAACTATGGGGTACCTCCCGATAAGCAAAGAGGGCGGCGTGAAGGTACTGGTCCCATGTATCTGGTTTTTCATGTGCCAACTTTCTCAGGATCGACATCAACGTGCCATTAAATCTTTCCACTTGGCCGTTCCCTTGGGGATGGTACACACTACAATGGAAGTGTTTGGCCTGGAAGATCTTGAAAACTTCTTCTGTTAGTTTCCCCTTGAACTGAGAGCCATTATCAGTCAAGATTTGATTGGGAAAGCCTAACCTTGTGAAAATTGTGATTAATGCCTCTGCCACATGTTTAGAGTCAATCGATGACAGGGCTACCGCCTCTCCCCACATAGAACAAGTGTCCACCAGAGTCAGAATGTAGCTGTTCCTTCTCTTAGTTCGAGTGAGAGGTCCCACAAGATCCACAGCAACTCTCTCAAAGGGTGTTCCCACTATGGGCATTTCCCCCAGAGTTGCTGGTGCAGTCCAATGCCTAGGTGCTACTCGTTGGCACTCTGGACAGGATTTTACATATCGTTTGATATCTTCAGTTATCCCTGGCCAGAAATAGTGACAAGCTATACGCTGTCCTGTTGCGCTGATCCCCATATGACCACTGAAGGGAATCGCATGCCCTAGTTCCAACACTTTAGTCCTATATGAAGTGGGAAGGACCAGCTGTCCGTGACCATTGGATTCAGATCCAGCCTTCCTATAAATCAGCTTGTTCTTCATATAAAATTCTCCCTTGCCTGGAGTTGTATGACAAGTTGACAATTTCCTGAAACAAGGCTTGAGGGTCTTATCCCCAGCCTGTGCCTTCCTCATCTCATCTGGAGTGGTATCTATCAGGATATCCTCCTCCTGTCTTGAGGTTGACCTGACCTGAAGGGTGGCCATATACACAGGTTTCCTTCTACAACGGTCAGTATCATGATTGTCCATCTGACAATTTTTACACCATCTCTTTCCTTGGTTGAAAGATTTTCTTTCATCATATTTCCTTTCATCGAATTGTGGGGTTTTATTTTTATTGTCATACCGTGGCCTATCAAACTGGTGCTTACCTTTGTTTTGATCTCTAGGATCAAATTTATTAAAGTTCTGTGGTGCCCTAAAATTATCTATCTGTTTCTTTTTATTGCCTGATACCTCTGCCTGAGCTGCTTGATACCTTTCTGCAACACTTAATAACTCACCCAGTCTCTCTGCACCTTGTTCCATGAGAAACTTTCTCAGGTCTGGAGCCATGGACTCTCTTAGTTGTTCTATAAGGACCATTTCCTTAAGATCTTGGGTTTTCCCCAGAGAAGTCCATTTCTCCAAGTATGTCTCTAACCGTGCAGAGAACTGGTGATAAGTTTCACCTGACAGTAGTTTAGCATTCCTAAATTTTTTCCTATAAAATTCTGCGTTCTTTTCATATCTTAACAAAAGAGCCTGCTTTAGCATGTCATAATTTTCTTGATCACCTCTGCTCATTTTGGCAAAAACTTCATAAACTGCACCACGAAGCCCTTGAGATAACTTTAAGCTCCACCTTTCTCTCTCTAACCCACACGTGGTAGCTAATAGTTCATATCTATTTAGATAGCTCTCAATATCATCGTCTTTCTCAACAAAATGATCTAAATGAAAATTCATAGCTGAGGTTGAGGTCCCCTTACTAGCAGTAGCATCGGAGGTAAAGGGACTGGCACCATTTTCAGGAGCATGGCCTTGAAACTCAAACTCCTTTAGTCGTAACTCATGTTCCCTTTGTAATCTCTTCTCCTCCTTTTCTGCTTCCCTCTCTGCAGTCTGTCTTCTTTCCTCGGCTTCCCTTTCTGCCTTTTTCTCTTCCAACTGGAGCCTCTTGATCTCCCTATCTGCCTCCAATGCTTTAGCCTCTTTGTCAGCCTCAATCTGCAGCCTCTTAGTCTCAGCCTCAGCCTCAAATTGTAACTTCTTAATTTCCTTTTCAGCTTCTAACTTTCTTTCGGCCTCTTTTTCTAATCTTCTTTCTTCACGTTCAATATATTTGTCACATTCCGTAGTGACATAGGCAACCATAACTTGCCCGTCCATTCCTAACTCTTTTGCAGTCTGCACAGCAGCAGATCGAAATTTTGCCAAGTCGGCCATTGTCTAACAGGCAAATGTAAATAATATCCAACTAAACAATACAATCTGTAATTAATTATCTAAGGACAACCACAGGCACTGAGAGCTCAACCTTATTTAATTCCACCCAAGGATACCTTTTAATTCTTATTATTCCCAATATATATAATAGGAGAAAGTTCAATATCCCGGGAGCGAGACCCCAATATATGTGGTAAAGTGGGATGATATAAATACTTATAGGGGACTTAGTGTACTGACTGAGATCAGCTGTGAAGGTATCTGTATCTAATAGGTGTAGTGTTTTACAGATAACCTTACTTGCTACCACATTTATACCTCAGTCAGAATTATTCTGGAATATTGTGATGACTACGTTGAATGTCTAGGGTTATGTAAATGATGAAGTGTAAGTCACAACAACAACAGACAGATAAACAATTTAATTTATTCCACAACACTTTACAACACTGTGACACTCACACACATTTAACACTCTATAAGACTATCTTAAATGAGTCAATGGTAAAGTTTCAAATATATATGTATTAATTACTTTCACTAATAGATATCCTGATTCAACTACACAGTGAACCAGGAATCACAATCAAATGTAATCACAATTTATGTGTACATAATTTATAAATATGAACCTTGTAGTGACATATTTTATTAGTATTATCCTATGTGTGTCAGTTGTGTAGTAGTACTATGAGGTAATACTGGTTTTGTTTTTCAAGCTATGTTGTTATTTGTCATCATGACTTCAAGTGTTTATTTATCTTGAAAATAGTATGGGGAAAAGTTCACAGTTCCTATCAATTGAAACAATTTATTGTCCCTCTGTGTTACTATAATGTCAATTTTAGAGGGGGACACATAATGTTGAGCTCCTCTGGCCACAGAAGCTTATCTTTCGTGATGGCGGCAGGAAAAGACTCCTCTGCTCGATTGCTTCCCTGTGTTCTGGAGACACCTCACTTGTCGCTATCTGGACCAAGGAATATGCTGTCAGCCTCTAGATTCAGCAAAGCTCAGACCAGGTGCTGCTCAATAACTTTAGGACCACGGTCCCTGAAACAAGAAGGGTGTACCTCCTACTTCAGAACTAATTTATAATCTATTTCCAGACTGAACACAATACATAACAAACACTGAGTTCAGAGCGGTAGGCCCACGGCTAGCTTCATCTGAAACAATTTACACCAGTATTCTCCTCCCTAATGGTTACTACGCCTCTGCAATTCCCGCATCATTTCCCTCTATTCAATAAGATAGGTGTCACAGTACTGTTTGGCAATTCCATGCAGTTTTTACTTTTCTCCGACACGTTCTGTTTAGCTTGGAGCAATATCTAGGCCTTGCCTCATGTTTGCTACTGAACCCCACACATATATACAGACACAAATTATCAATTCACATTCAATTTTCATCAAAAAGATATCAAATATGTCAAGCTTACAACAATTCATGGAAATAATACACAAATACGTTGACTGGCGATGAATATGGCACAATTTCGATCTGCCTATGTCCCAGGCTTTTATTTAGAAAAATATGCACTGGCTCTCAACGCACTGTTTCTTTAGTAAGTTTATTTGAAAAATGTGGCACTGAACTGACGCTCCTAATTGACTATATTGGCGGGTCTAACCAATCGGGCCATGTTTACACAGCTTTTCAAAAAAAGTACCCTTACTACCGTTTCCCCTAACAACAAAGAATTAGTATTTGTAGGCCGTCTAATCGTGTTTAGCCTTACATATCATTCCCGCCAATCAAATAGGATGTAACTTGTTGGCCCATTTCCCGTAAAATGGTGGTTTCAAAACATGCCACTGTGCGATTCTGATTTGGTGTTGTCTGACACCCTCACTATTTTCTTTTAGCTATAATTTGATAATTCCTAGACTATTTGCGTAACACTTAACATATTCTTTGTCAGCAAGTCCTAAGGAACCCAAATATATAAATTTAATGGAGCCAAGTGGCTGCGTTCAAAATATGCATTTTCTTCTACCTCCCGTTCACTTCGATCGATGTGGTGTCTGGGTACTGTCATGCTTTCAGACATAAAACAGTATAATGTCATGTCTCCTAATAAGCGTTTTACAGGTTTTTAAACCTAACTCTCGTATGGGTAGTGTTTTTTTATCACGGTCTATTTGAAAAAAAGTTAGTGCTTCTGGCCTTTCGCGCGTGATGGCATTAATTGTATCGCGAGACGCGGGTTAGTGTTGCATGCGTTCCGGCTTTCAGCCCTCCCTCTTTTTCTATCCTAAGTCCATCTGTCCTTTCGTTTATGTTAACGTAGTGTAATTAATGCTAGAATTAATCTAGGTCATTAATCAGCTTGCGTATCTCAAGGTTTTCTTAGAAATGCAGTACACGTTTTATTGTAGAAAGCGTGTATTGATGCAGTAGGCTTTACTATCAACGTGAAAGCGTGAGAATATGCAGACGAAGCAGAAAAAGGGGGATCTCGAGTACAGTCATTGTGACAGCACTGTTCTTTACCATTCTTCTTTCCTTTTATTGAATTTATGTGTTAGGCTTTAAATTTACTTTTTAATTTATATATGTGGATTAGAATTTCTCACGACAGTCCTCTTCTTGTTAAAAACAATTTGGTTACAATATATCAGACCATATCCGATACCAACTAAAGACAAAGTCTCCGCACATGGCAGACCAACCAGTGAGCGCCCGGTCCAACAATGCCTTATTGAAGGAGACTTCCAGCTCAGCGACCAGTTTTGATAGCTCAGCAACGTTTAAACAGTGGGCAGTGGACGCAGCCCCCATATCAAGTAGCACTTTCTTGGATAGCAGAGGGTTTTATTGACATATGATAGCAGTTCTGCATCCATCCAGGTGATTGCCACAAATGAACCTGGTCACGGTCTGAGGAGCGATTTGCCTGTCATCAGGAAATAATTATTTTGTGTTTTTTTTTCTCTTCGAATAATTCACAAACCCACACACACACACACACACACACACACACACACGCACACACACACACACACACACACTCACACACACACACACACACATACACACACACACACACAAATAAATAAAAAAAATGAAGGACATAATTATGTTGTTCACTTGCTACGCACGCCTTGATGACCACATTATTTCTCCTGGGGCCATTTAAGTTCTGTCCATTCCATGTAAACTGCATTGGTGGGTTTACTAGCTCGTTTCTTCTTATTTGTTTTAGTTACTTACGTTGTTCACTGACATTGGCTTTAGTATACATAATGTTGCTCACAATAACGTTACAGAGACGTCTTGTAAATGTCTTTAAGTTTTTAGATACGTTGTTTCAATAAAAAAGATAGATGTATACCGCTCCATCAATGTTCCAATCTTGATGTATGGATGCGAGTCATGGGCAATGACTACAACCCACAAAAGCCAGATCCAAACCTCAGAAATGAGGTATCTGGAGGAAGGTGGTTGAAGTAACAAGAAGCGACATGGTCCGTAACCAGACATTACGACACGGCCTTAAAAACCCAGCTCCTGCAGACTCAAATAGAACAGTCCGAACTACGATGGTTTGGCCATGTCTACAGAATGGGAGAAGTTCGGCTACGATGAAAAATATGGGAAACCAAGAGCCAAGGATCCACACCTCCAGGACGACCCAGAGTCCGCTTGGAGGACAACATTAGACAACCTCTAAAGGACCGAAGACTAGATTGGAACCAGGTCAGGAGGAAGACAGCCGATCGGATAGTATGGCACTCTCTCTGGAAACCTCAACACCCCATGGTAGAAGAAGAACGACTAAATAAGTAAGTAAGTTTTAATAATTATTAATCTTCAACTCAAATGTCAAGTCAGTTAGAAACATGGAGAACAACAAAAATCACAATTAAAAAAGCGACAGACTTTCATAAATGGGCGCTTCCGTAAAATAGAAGGATTGAAATTGTGTGACAACGTCACTAACGCGGAATCGATCACAAGAATCAGACAAGACAAAATCTCATGTATTTAGTTGTGAAAAGGAAATTTATTTATGTAATAGCACGTTACCAATTATCATCCCGAGCTAATCCCTTTAACCACAACACACAATCAGTTTTTGCAATGCAGTATTTTCATAACATGGGGAGCCGCGCTAGCGTAGTGCTTACAGCACCATGCTGGCGATCGGGGTGATCCAGGTTCGCGCCCTGGCGAGGACATTTGAAGTAGTGTCTTCGACCGGGACTTGGACTGGATTAATTCGAGTCCTGGCGAAGACATTTGAAGAAGTGCCTTCGACCGGGGACTGGAGTAGCCTAAGCGGCTCCTGAGCACAAATCCTCTGTGGATGGAAAGGAGCGGAGATAGCACGGACAGGTTCCCCAGCTTCGCAATGCCATGAAATTAATTTGTTTCATGTCATTGGGCCGCAGGGCTGAAGCCCAAGTGCCGCTGGATAGGAGAAAAAAAATGTCATAACATAAAACTCTTGCGTGGATCACTTCCCCCAAGCTTGCAAGGAATGTGGCCTCACAATAAGTCTAAAGAAAACAAATGTGCTGGTCGGGATATGGATGTTGCACCAATTATCACTATCGATAACTATGAATTGGCAGTGGTGCACCACTTCACATACCTGGGGTCTACCATCAACGGCAAACTCTGCCAGGACACAGAAATTAACAGCCGCATTGGCAAAACTACAGCCACCTTTGCCCGCCTCACAACACGTGTTTGGGGACCAAAGCTGCGGCATATAACGCCTGCGTCATCATCACACTTATATATGGCAGCCTATGCTAAGCAACAAAGAAGGCTCCATAACTTCCATCTACGGTGTCTACGCCACATACTCGGTATTTCGTTTAAGGACAAAGTGGCAAATGTCGAGGTGTTGTCACGTGCTGCCCTTCAAAGCATGTATACACTGCTTAGACTGCGCTGACTACGCTGGCTTGGCCTTGTCCGCCTGATGGAAGATGGTCGCATCCTGAAATATATCTTCAACGGACAACTGGCAGATGGCAAAAGAACAGTCGGGCGACCGCAGGTGATTCAAAGATGTGTGCAAGAGAAACATGAGGGTAATGGACATAAATCCAGCAGCCTGGGAGGACAAAGCTGGCGATCACACCAAATGGCAATGCTCTCTACGGCGCCTGCTCAGAATGGGGAAAAGAAGCTCCCACGCAAGCAGAAAAGAGGAGAAATGTCGAAAGGAACACCAGGAAAAAAAGCAGCTGAGGACTGTTACCTCAGGGGTGCATTCCTTTAGTCAGTTATGGCTGAAAGGGGCTATTATTATTATTATTCTAGCAGAGCTTCTTCCACTTTATTTTACATTGTTTTAATTATTAAATAAAATCGGCTGGAACAATGCCAATCAAAACTGAATATAGTAGACATTCAAAAATCCGGCAACCTCCGGACCTGAGGAGTGCCGGATTTTTGAAAATGCCGGATTTTTTATGGTTATATATTCTGTATATATTTAACAGAAAATGACTACCTGTACACTTTATCTGCGATCGACAATGCAAGATGTTTACGTTTTACACCACTTCTTTTATTTGCTGAATCCATAATGGGGCTATACAGCAGCAAATAAATGATAAAATGAGAAGGAATAAGCAGGAATGGCTGTTAACACGTGCAAGCAAGACCCAACAGCTGCATCAAAACATAAACGGCTCCAGAAAATAGTGGAGCGCCAACGCGGTAAATTTAAAAATGCGCTCCGAAATCCATGCCGGAAATCTGAAGGAACCGGATATTATCGATGGCCGGATTTTTGAATGTCAACTGTACTTAAAATTTACCATGAATGAGAGCTGCATTCACAGTTTCAGTTGTCTACAATGAGAACAATGTAGTCACTTTGAGCGTCTAAGATATGACAAATCGAAACAACAGGCATGACAAGTCAATTACAAGTGGCTTAAAAAAAGGATTAAAATATTTTCAATAAAGAAAGACTGGATCCTCCGTTGACTACAAGAACTACCGTAAGACGTCTATGGTGTCATTTATAGCTAAGAAAGACGAAATCGTGATTGTACTTGCAGCACACCTGATAACTTGTACAGGAATAGAGTGATTGATTTCAGAAAGAGATAAAGTAATACCTGTGTTATAAATTGTAAGTGTCATTTAAAAAGTGAAGTAATAATATTTCTCGTGTCCCGTGCGTCTATTAGGTTTTAATGTACTCATAACGGAGCTGCCAATTAACACATTAATCCTAAAAGTTGTTGTGTTTTCCAAAGGGAGGTCTTAGTATAAATGTTGTGTCCTTAGTATAAATGTTAAGTGTACTTAGTATAAATGTTAAGTGTCCTTAGTATAAATGTTAAGTGTCATTATTATAATTGTTAAGCGTCCAGTCTTCTTCTTCGTACACTTTCAGACGTCTACTTGAATATTTTCAAAGAAAACTGTGGTCAGCTTCAGGCTATCTGCATCTTCATATATTTTTCCCGAAAATGACAGTGGTAACGGCCATATGTGATTTCTCTATTCCTCATATGTTAGTCATCTTTGAAGAGATGTTTAGCAGTCATTTTATCAGTGGCACATTTAAACTCATCGCTAGTTCCTATCGTTGGCTTGTTGAATAGATGGTATCCCAATCTGTTGTGGTCAATCAAGCTATGTGTCAATGTTATATTGGGTACATTGTGTCATTTATAAACAATATCAAGCTGATTATGAGGAATTTTATATGTTTTAAAAACTAATAGACCGTGCCTTGTGTTCTCCAAAATCTTTCAGTATATAATATAACTCTACGCTCTTCATTATAATCGTTTTTAACAGGCATGACTGCCAAACTGTTTAGTTATCCTTTCTGTTTTGTTGATCGCATATATATGTTTTAATTAAATTGAGGTTTGAGAAACTTCTCACTCCTGAGACTACAGTTACCGGAATATTCACGAAGATTCAGATAGCCATAGATAATTGAGCAATGCTCTTTATTGATTATTAAATATAAGAAATTGAAGCACATTTAGGGGGTTCTTAAAATCTGATGGAAGAATTGACTTTAACGCATGCACTTGGTGTCATTAACTAATGACTATGATATCATTTAACACATGATGTGAGAAGTTCTGCGTACCGCATGTCTGTGGCTTTCCGTGGTGGAAATTTTAAATGATAGACCCCCGACACTACTGGCATCTAAACCAGGGAATACTGATGGTTTCATAGATCTGGCATTAATATCTAGTGCTGCCGCCACATTTGCACGTTGGGATGTATTGCACTCTTAAGAAAGCGATCACCTACCCTGTACCATACTCATTGCAAAGCAAAAGACCACCAGCCACAGGAAATCGAAACATACCTTCCAGTATCGTACAGGTCTACATGACAGTAGTAGCCCTGTGCACATATTTTGTCAAAATGCCAGATAAAAGACAGCCCGAATACCTTTTTACACAACCATCTTGTTGGAATGAGACATTTGACAAAGCATAGAAGTAAAAAGGAAAGAGCTACAAAGGCATGACGGTAAGCACGAAAGAGGTGGACAATAAATGATGAAGAGGTTGAATAGATTAAGGAGAAAAAGCTCAGAACCATCAATAAATTAAAGAGCTTGGCAAGAGAAGCAAAAGATGCAGTGTGGGAGGGATTAGTGACACAGGTGGACACTTAAAATTTTTTTTTTAAACTCTACAGAAATTATGGTCCTTATATCGAAAAATGAATAGGAAAATTACAAGGCTACAAGTTCCTAATATTCTAATCTCGATTCTAAGCCCGAAGACTGATGCCGAAAAGGGACATGCATTACTCGGGCTTTATATTACTCCGACAGATAAAGGTGATAAAGCTGCCCGCCAAGAAATTAAAGACCGTGTCCTGGAAAGCGAACGAACGAACGAACTTTATTTTCAAAGGGTTAAGAATTGGGCGCGCAGGCCCGTCTAACATTCTGCCCTTCCCCTCTTACTTATCTTGCATGATATACCCTTTCATTCCCACATGTTACTTTAAGCATGAAATTAAAGGCATACAACATTATAAATGTTATATAACAGCTTACAATGACATTACTCAATCATAATCAAAATAAAGTATGTTTTTTTTTTAAACAGACAAGAACGTATTGAAAATTAAAAAAAAACATAAAAAAAACAACAAATGCAAATAACAAAAAACAAAAAACCAACAAACAAACAAACCCAAAACATCTATACAGTAAATCAGACAATAATTCGAGTATGTTCTCATTAGGGTGGTATAGAATCAGAACACCTGAAATATTTGAACAGCCTGCTATCGAGTGAGTAGGAACTTCGTGTTTTTCTTAGTTCTCCCTAACTCAAGAGCAGAATCAGATAGAACGAACGAACAAACGAACTTTATCTTCAAATGGTATAGAGTTGGTCTAACATTCTGCCCATCCTTTCTCTCGTCTCCCATACTGAATTTTTTTTATCCTACACATGCATTTTCAATATTATTTTAAAAAATAAAATAAACAAAATAAATGCAATAAAACAAAGTAAAACCCCAACATTATAACAGTATAACAGTTGCACACATTTACAGGACCTTATCATTATCAATAATGAACAGGGAAGAATAATCCTTAAAAAAAATACATATGATATTAGAAAATGATTTAGGAACATAACTAAATTAGGATGGCATATAATCTGCTGTCATGATGTATCTGAAAAGTCTGCGATTGTATGGATATGGACTAAGCATGTTTTTTAGGTCGTGTGGAAGATTGTTCCACAGATGTACAGCAGAAAATGCTAAACTTTTCTTGAATAAGTCAAGCCTTGGCTTGGGCATGTGTAATATGTTTAAGCGTTGGCTGTGTCTTCCGTTGTATTTCAAAATAAAATAGCCCACAGGTACACTGGAGCATTCTGTGATAGGATTTTGTGAATGAATTTGGCTTTGCTGAAGAGGAAGCGCTTTCTTAGAGGTAATTTATTAAGATGTTTATATAGAGCTACTAACTGTGTTAGGTGTCTGTCAGAAACAAGGCGCACTGCACGTTTTTGTAATGAATGAAGTCTCTTTGTCTTGGACATGGAGCAGCCATCCCGGATTGTGGAGCATTAGTATAGGCGTGTTTGTATTTGGGATATATAAAACATTTTCCTTGTTTTTTTCTCATCTAGAAAATGTTTGATCTTAGCTAACTGGTAAACGTTCTGGCCCGTTTGTTTGGTCAGTGCCAGTACATGCAAATTCCAACTTAAATGTTGGTCAACTATGAGTCCTAGTGTTTTTTTGTTCATTTACATTATCAATTAGTGAGGTGCCAATGTAGAGCTGAAGTGTTGTTTTCTGTGAGATTTGTAATTTTTGCCTAGTTGATATGGTTAACATACATTTTGTTTTAATGATATTTATTTGCATAAGATTTTTGTTGCTCCATTTGATAAGATTGTCTCTATCAGTTTGTAATAATAATTCTAACGTGTTGCAGCTTTTATCACTTGTGTAAATGGTACAGTCATAGGCAAATAGGCCGCAGGATGCCTGATGTGTAGTGGCAGGTCATTTATGTATACGGCAAAAAGTAAGGGACCTAGAATTGAACCCCGAGGAACACCAGTATTGATCATGGTTGGGCTTGACAAGGAATTACTATAACATACTACTTGCTGTCAGTGAATGATTTAAATAATGACACTAATTTAAAGTTAACTTTCATACAGAAGAGGTGACATGTATTTCGGCCGCATACCCAAAGAAGACGTGTGTACTTTAGAAACGAGTTGAAACACTGCCCTGGGTCCTGATGGTGCACAGTATCATCACATAAAATAGCTCGATGACATGGGCATTAAGAATATTGTGTGTGATTTCAACACCAGCATACTGAATGCTGAGGCGCCGGAAGACTGGCTATTAGTAACCTTCGGTCACTTCTTAACTTGGTAAAGACCCCACACTTCTCAGTAGCTATAGAAGTATCACACTACAGAATGTCTACGGTAAATTACTTGAAATGATAATAGCGAGAAAAATAATAAACCACCTCGAAAATGCACATATCCTCCCTGATACCATGGGAAGCTATAGACCTATGACAGTAACATGGGGTAACGCTGGAAAATTTGCATACGAGGGATTCTAGGTTAAACGAGAAACGTTTGCTGCAGCGATTGACCCAGAGGATGCTTATAGCAGTGACCACTTTGAAACTTTAACTCTTTAACCCCCAAGAGCCAGTATACTGTACTTCCCGCTAGACCCATTTGGCCCAATCAACAGTATACTGGCTTTCGTATCTCTTGATCCTTTCTAGGGCTGTTTTCTAATTTTGACAACTCAAAAACACTATTTTCTTAAAGTATAGCCATCCATTATGGACTTTTGTTATTTATGAATATGAACATTAAAAAAAAATTATTTCCAAACAAAAACAATAAAAACATACTGGTATGGCCATTTTTGTTTGGGCCAAACCCACTTTTTTGCTTGGGACTGAAAGAGTTAATTAACTGTGTAATGGCTTGCGGTGTTAACCCTTGGCTAACAAGATGAATAGCAGCAGCCTTAATGGAGAGAACTGTTGCATTTTGTTTGGGAACATGGAAGCCAGAACCAATGCGCATTTGCCCGGGACTCGCCAGGGTTCTCCACTATCTCTGGCGCTGATTAACAAATTCACAGCAAAAGTAGCCACCATTCAGCCAACTGGGATGGGACGTACATTAATTTTTCCAGAAGAAATGATCATTTACAGGACTGGCTCAGACCGACAGGAAATGATCAATAGTGTACAAGGGGCACTACATGAAGTGTTTAAATTGTGCGAGGAAACCGGCTTGAAGGCTAATCCCAACAAGGTCTGTGTGATGGGGGGCTCCTTTAACAACTCCAAAGTGAAAGCAGACCTTCCAGATATTACTCTCAATGGACAGAAAATTGTTAGGTAATCCTTATGTCAAATTCCTTGTCATAATTTCACAATTTTGTTAAGAGACCTGCCGGAAATCATTACGTGATATGTCTGGTGTCCATATTGTTTCATTCAAGCTAACCTTGCAAGATGCATTGTCTACAAATATAATGTCCGCCAATTAGACACCAGCTATCTTAAATTCACTGTATTCAACCACTCTAATTTAACTAGTTACATTATCTAAATGTGATATCCTAGTACCTCAATGTTGATAACATCACTCCCAGATAATCATCTTGAGTTAATCTAACAAACATCTCCGCCTTGGCGGAAGCAATACTTGCTTCTATCAATAGTCCGTCTATCTTAAACAATACGGCTGGCGTCAACGGGCAAACCAAATGTTGACTTAATCTGATTGTTCAATCTATCTACTCGATTACTGTCCACAAAAAAAGGACACGTGACATGTTCGGTCAAGCCTAAAACGCGTGAGGTGTATCGACGTGTGGCCTACCGAGGATAAGATAACATCGGAAGATGGAGGTATAAAAATAAGATAATGTACGAATGAAGAGAAAAAAGGGATGGTAGAAAATGTACTGACAGAGAGGAGTGTAGGAAGAAAAACTGGACAAAAGAATATGCCTTTTATTTCGTTACATGTTGCATAAATAAGGCTAAGATTGCGGCGAAAGGGCACAAAGGATGGACGTATGAGAGGATGCATCCGTCGTGTATACAACCAACGTGCAACAGGGCAGTTAGCATTCATACCCTTCGATATATGCTGAAGGAGGCTGAGCACCTATGGGTTTACCCGGAATGCAATGACGTCAATTCTGTTCAACAATAACAATGTTCAATTGCTCTTCTAAGACATCGTTTATTTTCTACTATCTTTGGCCGCTGTATTTTTAGTATTGATCTTTGAAACCATATCTCTTGCCACTAAAAGATTATATTTGTCTGCTCATTCTCTAGGACTCTGTCATATAATAGCATTGGTTTTAGGTAATAATTGAGAATTGTTCAGCGTTGCGTTCGTCGACATGTCTTCATTGTATAGAAGGCTTCCGGTGTTGTAGAATTCTAGTTTGCATGTCCTGTTCATAATCTCTGGATTATGTTTTGTTTAATATTATCAATAGGTCCCCGTGTTTGAGGTTGCATGTTTAAAAGTTGTGCTGGTTATCATTAAGCTGGTTTCAGGCGAGGTATCTCAGTTGCTGATTACGGTTATTATCCGCTCTGTTTCAGTTTAAGCCGAGTTATGTATTTGCCTTTGTGTAGAATGCGTGAATATCTTTTTCATGTTTTTTCCCCCCTAATACTACTTATGTAGTCAGCACAGCGCCATCAATTGTAACTTTTCTCTCTGTGTATGAAAACCAGATTCTGCTCTTGGATTGAAAAAGATAAGAATACCGATGAATGTAAATGTGGCAGTGATAAAATTACTGATGAACATCTCCTTCAAAGATGCCCAACATATATGGAACAGAGAAAACGCATATGACCATCATCAGTATCAGTCTAGGAAAAGCTCTATAGAGATGCAAATAGCCTCAAGCTTTCCACTGCTTTATTTGAAAATATCCAGGTATAGATGTCTGAGAGAGTACGCAGCAGAAGGTGAAGAATTTAAAAAGTATAAAACTAGTTGTTGCGTGCATATTTTGACGCACATATTACAAAAATCGATATGGTTATTTAATATGGAAAAGATATAGACATTCATTCATTTGTGTATGAAAATGCTGTCTATGGTAAAGCGAGATAACTCATGATTGATTTACACTTTTGATCATAGGAGTAATCGTTCTTGATATTGATTCGGCGCATGGATATGACACCCATGTCCGTACTTATTTGTTAGGGCCAGAAAATATATTAATTTGCTTATTATGTTTATGGCCTGAATTCATATGTATTACATATTATTAGTACAAGTAGAATCAGTCCTGTATTGTATATTTTTGATGGGTAGGCAGGACTATATTCTGTTATGCCGCTCTAGCGGAAGTAGGAGTTGTCTTGACAAGTCGTGATGAGTTCCGAGGTACTGTTTACAATGGCGGTTACGCATTTTTTCAGGGCTGGTAGATTCTTCAATAAAAATGATTTATGAAGTGGTTTTCTTCTGTAGGAGATTGTGTCTCTACTAGAGTTGATGTTAGAGACTCTCCTAATGTACGGTACCAGGTATGATTCGGACTCCAGGTAATTCCAGACCCTATTTTTGATGATCTCATGTCGGTTAGACCTAGCTGGAATTTTGTGCTTCACAACGCTAGGGTCTCGTTTGTATCGACGAAGATGACGGGCTTCCATATAGCAGTTAGGTCTACGTGAAGTAACTGGATTACTGTAGAACTGTTTGGAGGAACTTTAAGAAATTATTCTTATATATTTCAAATTAACTTTGGCTTAGATATACCCTCCTGTGAGTGAGTGACAACTCAGGAAGGCGGCCACGTTACATTCCTGTCATCGTATTTTTGAATCACTGTCCAAAGAACGGGGCATGTATCTTACTATTCGGACAGTGGCAAGGAGATCTCAATGTTGATAGAAACCCCTTCCATGGTTTCATATATGATATAAACTGTGAACATAAAGCAACTTTAGTTACTTACCGATCCGCCTTCACTGACGCGCTTAGTCAGATAGGGGATGCGGCCATTATGTATCATGACATTGGAAGCTATTGATGTACTACCCATTATTTATGAACGTGTCATGACTTGTGATCTGCTATGTATGCCTGCAAATTGATGTGTCAAACTGTACCCATGATTTACTCGTGATGTCCCAGTGTGTGCGTCTAAATAAACTGTGTAAACAAAGATTCCAGCAGTCTGCATTGGTGCCTTGTAGACACAAGTGTATGAGTGATTAGATTGGTCAGAACACGAACAGTACACCATTCGCGTTAATCACACTCTACACTTCTACTCCATATCTACACCATCCTGCGTCGGTTGAATTGACCAAGTTTAGGGCCTGCTTCCCCTGGAGCCTTAGAGGGAAACTACTGCTTACAGCTGCCTTTGCCTTCCCTAACTCAGGACTAGGGTGAGTTACCCATTTACAGCTGGGTAGACTGGAGCATGCCTGATCTCCACAACTCTGTACACTACAATGGACATATACAGTAGTGACACCACAAACAACATGTTACAGTGATTGATAGTGGAGCTTTACAGAACAATATACACAGCACTTTACACTGTGATAGAACTTTACAGTGGTGAGCCAGATTCCTGGGTCCAGCCTACGCAGTTTTGTTGTGTTGAGAATCACATTTTACAGTTTCAAGAACATTTGTTTGACCACATCAACACCAGTAGGACAGCTATACAATCAATGTCAGCTTGACCTGTTCTGACAAGTGTAGCAATATCTGGGTCAGCACTTGTTGACATTTGACACAGTACAGTCAGGATGCTAAACTAGTGATTGTTTATCCTGCTGAAATAGAAGAGCAATGTTGAACTTAAAGTGCAAATTTCATCGTTGGATCTTCTTATGTGCTCAAAAAAATTGAACAGTGTAACAGTTAGAATACAAATCTATTACTCAATAAAGTGGTAGTCTAATTTGTTAAAACTGAGCATACAGTACAATACATTACAACTGCAACACATTGCATGATATGATACACACATTGATGATTTATATGTATTTATGTTTATATATTATTTGTTTGTATGTGTGATTGTTATGTGTTTGCGGGCCTGGATGGGAGGTGACTAGAACAGGAAATACCAAGTGATATTGGTCTTGTTCTGGCGTTCTATAGGGAGCAATTTCTTAATTGAAATTTGCATGCAACATAGTTTGCAAATATTTGGTTAGTTGTGACGACTGTTTCATATTTGTATTTGTAACATTTTTTCTGTTCTTTATTTTTGTTTGATTTGTTTGTATAATTGTAGGTCTCATCTTTCCTTTCATTTCAGTTCTTTACACCCTTATGTTTATACACTGTGGCGTTATTTGTCTTGTTATCTTATTGCAGTTATCATCACGGTTTCTGTGATCATTTTTTTCATTTCTCCTATTTAATTTAATTTGATCTCTGCAAATGTTTTCAGATTGTCTTTTCTTGTTTGTCCTTTGTAATGTCTTTAGTTGACATATGACATAGGAGGTATAGTTGAATACACTTATATTATAGTACAGATCAGTACTTTATGATTATTATTGTTATAAAACAAAGTGTACAAGACCTGTGTAAGGCTTGTCTCCCAAAGTGATTGGTATAGGAAATATTATTTTCCACAGATACTCAAGTGATCATTGATTACATTAAGTTATACAAGACCTTTGTAAGGCTTGTCTCCCAAAGTGATTGGTATAGGAAATATTATTTTCCACAGGTACTCAAGTGATCATTGATTACATTAAGTTATACAAGACCTTTGTAAGGCTTGTCTCCCAAAGTGATTGGTATAGGAAATATTATTTTCCACAGGTACTCAAGTGATCATTGATTACATTAAGGTATACAAGACCTTTATAAGGCTTGTCTCCCACAGTATTTAAGATATACAGTTATTGTTTTCCACAGGTACTCAAGTTATCATTGGTTATATGATAAACAAAATAACCATACAAGTTTTTCACTAAGACTAAGTCTATGGTATAGACTTGTCTCCCATTAAGGTGAAATAAGGTAATTTATTTACTTTTTCAGGTTTCTGATTTAAGAAGACAGGATGTCTACATTAGATTACTTTATTGCACAAGGAAAATCCCTTGATAAGACTGGGAAAGACTTAGAACAATGGGCTGTTGCTCAATATGACAAAGCATTAGCTGCAGAGGAGAGAAAAGCTGCTGCTGAAGAGAAAAAAGCTGCTGCAGAAGAGAGAAAAGCTCTGGCTAAAGAAAAAAGATTAGAAAAAGAAGCTGATACTGCTGCTGAACTAAAGAAATTGCAGATGCAAGTGGAGGAAAGGAGATTTGATGCAGAACAGAAAAAAATTAGAAGCTTCTGCTGCTGCAGAACAGAAAAAATTAGAAGCTACTGCTGCTGCTGAACAAAGAAAATTAGATAGAGAAGCTGAAGAGAGAAAAGCAATAAGAGAACATGAGTTTGAATTAGAGAAATTAAGATTGACTAGTATGAGTAACATTAATCAGGCATCTGGTGGTAATGGTAAACCTTTTAATTATAAGGTCAAGGTGCCAGCGTTCAACTCTGCCAGTGATGATATAACATTCTGGCTTGATAGATTTGAACGTGCCTGTCGAGCTCATAATGTTGACAAATCACAGTATGTGCATCAGTTGTCTGAAAATTTAAAAGGGGAGTCTCTGACTAAGTTATCTTTGGTTGAAGAGGCCGACAAGGATAATTATGATGCTATTAGGGCAGCTTTGATAAAGAGATATCAGCTGTCAGAAGAAGGTTATCGTCTTTTGTTTAAAACAATGAGACCTGAGGTAGGTTTAGAATTCTCAGAATTCATCTCAAAAGCACGAATTACACTTTCACGATGGATTGAATTATCCAAAACAGAGAAAACATTTGATGGTCTTACGGATTTATTGCTAAGAGACAAGGTCATGTCTTCGGTAAATAAACCATTCCTAGAGTTCTTACATGAGCGTAAACCTAGTACATCAAAGCAAATGGAAGAATATTGTGACCAGTATGCCACGGCACACCCTGACATGATTCTTAGTAACTCTAACATCAAAGAGAGTATGCCAGTTGCTTCGGCAACAGAATATAATCAGAATTACTCACACAAATTCCAAGGAGCTAAAAATAAATTTGATAAAAAGGTTAATTGGAATAAGTATCAAAACCAAGATAACCACTCAAATCAGGGTTCTTCTTCGAAGAACTGGAATCGGGCTGATAGTCCTCGACACGCGAGGGGTACCCATAATTTTAGACATTCTCGAAGGGGAGTAGCTATAGGAACTACCCAAGTGCTTCATGGAGAGAAAAGAACCAATATTACAGGGATACTCAGTATAATGAGCGTGATGATTATGATCATGAATATTATGATTCAAACCCAAATAGGGGTTATAAAAGGGGAAATAATAATTATAGAGACAATTATAACCGAGGTAGATCACAACACAAAAGACATGGTAAATCTTATTACCAGGCTAACTCTGCACAACAGGAGTTCCACGACGCCAGTAATCAGAATAATGATAAAAAAGACTCCAATAGTGTAGCAAATTCCGCTTTCGATTTTGCTAGAGCATCTGAGTGTTCGCAATGCAAAACATTATTCGATCCAACCACAGTTTCTACTTTAAGCTGCGGTCACCCGCTTCCCGCTCTCCCTGCGTCAATCGCGCATAATGGAAGGGGTGCTCTTGTTTTCAATAGAGGCTTAATAGATGGTACTCCGGTATCAATTCTTTTCGATTCGGGGTGCACTACCATCGGAGTGAGGCAATCACTCGTAAATCCTTCTCGAGCTACAGGCAATGTAGTCAAATGTGTAACATTTGGTGGCACATTGGAGAAGTACTCCACTGCCATTATCAATATTGCTACGCCTTTCTTTACAGGAGAGGTGCAAGCATGTCTCTTGCCGAATCCGATCGCTGATCTTATCATCGGTCGCATTCATGGAGTGAAAGAATGCACTCCACAGCAAATTTCTAATTGGGAAAATGTTAATATGCAATCTGCTAATGCAGTAATCACTAGGGCTCAAGCTCTTAATATGCCACAATCTTCACATTCTGAAGATAATGATGCGCAGATCCAAGATGATCCCTTGGAGATTTCCCATGATTCCTTTATAAAACAGCAGGAAGATGATCCTACTCTAAAGAAATTCTTTACTCTGGCAACAAAAGGTGATCCGAATAAGGATACAAATCGTAAATCTTGGATTACGATGAAGAATGGCGTACTTGTACGTATGGTACAAGACTCCGCTAAGTCCATTCATTCTCAAATCCTTGTGCCTAAAAATATGAGAGTTAAAATCTTACAGCACGCTCATGATTCGCAGTGTGCTGGACATATGGGTTTTTCCCGTACTAAAGCTAGAGTTCTTGAATCTTTCTTTTGGCCTGCTGTGAATAAGGACATACGAATCTATTGTCGATCTTGTAAAGTATGTCAAGAGATTAAATCCAGAGGTCCACGCCATGATGCACCTATTCAGGCTGCAGACATTCCCATTCGACCATTTCAAAAAATGGCGATAGACATCATTGGTCCATTTAAGATAAAGTCTGCTAGAGGACACCAATTTATTTTGACGTGTGTTGATATGTGCACACGTTGGCCGGAGGCTGTTCCTCTAAAGAGCATAACTACTGCTGATGTCGCAGATGCTCTTTGGTTAATATTTTCTCGTCTGGGGTTTCCAGCAGAAATATTATCCGACCATGGTACCCAACTCATATCGGATACCATGTCTCAAGTAATGTCGACTCTTAAGATAGAGAGATCGCTGAGTAGTATTTATCATCCTATGTCCAATGGGATGGTGGAACGTCTGAATAGAACTCTGAAAAACCTACTAGGTAAGATAACAGAAGATCATCCTCAGGATTGGGATAGGGTTTTACCCGCGGCTCTCTTTGCATATAGAGAGGTCGCCAACGAACATACAGGATTTTCTCCCTTTGAACTTGTCTTTGGCGCGAAACCGCGAGGTCCTATGTCCTTACTTCATGATCTTATAACTGCTGATAATATTGTCGATGACACAAATTCCTCTTATGAATATGTCATCGCACTTAGACACAAGATTATTGAAGCATGCAAATTGGCAACTGCTTCTTCTGAATTTGCAAAACAGAAGGCAAGGGATTTTGCCAATAAAAAGAGATGCTTGCGACAACTTTGTCCAGGTGACAAAGCATTCGTCTTGCTACCTTGTAGGGAAAATAGACTTCTTATTTCTTGGAAAGGTCCGTACGATATAATATCAAAAGTTTCCGATGTTGACTATATCGTCGATATTGACGGGAAGCGTAAAACCTTCCACATCAACATGCTCACGGAATTCCATGAACGTCCGGATTATTTACAACCTGTTTTCCAGGCAACGGACGATTTTCCAGTCCAACATGGACAGTACTCATCTCTGTCAGTAATACAGGATGAGGAAACGAGTTTCTCGGATGTAAATTTACCTTTTCCAATGATTCCTCTTCACTCTAATGAATCATGGAAAGATGTTGCAATTTCTCCAGAATTATCTCCAGGAGAGCAGAAAAAAGTTTCTACTATGTTAGAACAATTTCAGGATGTCCTTACTGACATTCCTGGTCAAACTGATGTCATTCAACATGACATTATTCTTACTGACCATAGTCCTATAAGAGTCAGACCGTATCCTATCCCGATACATTTTCAAGCACAGGTAGAGAAAGAGTTGGATGAGATGATAGAGTTAAAAATTATTGAACCATCCACATCAGCATATTCTTCGCCGATGGTTATTGTACGAAAAAAAGACAATAACATACGTGTTGCTGTCATTTTCGACGGAGTCATCTGTCAAGTTATTTGCTTATGTTTGTATCATAAGTATAATTGTGTCTTTACCTGCGATGTCAGGTTGATTAGGGGTTGTCTTCCCTTGTTTATTCATTCATTGTGTTTGACCTTTAGGGTCAGAGGTTGACAGTTCGGCGTAGGCCTATGGGAAGGTTTTTTAAGCGGGGGTGAGATATACTTCCGGGAAGCCGGGAGGTCCTGTTTTTCTGAAGGGACCAAGAGTCCATTGTTTTTCGGGGAGAATCTTCGAAGTAACTGCTATGGCAGTTTTCCCCAGTGAATCTCTGTGCGTCGGGATGACGACAGAATTCCTTGTTTAGTTCTGAGGATTCATTTTCCAGGTAATACCGACCTTTATGCATTATTACGCTTTTCGGTGGCAGAACATGTAAAGGATTACCTAGGGTGAACAGCAGCTCACTGATCCGCCATTTCAGAACTTATATATTTGTGCTCGAGGTAGCCATCCAAGACTGTTAGTCTTATATTGTCCAGAAATCCAGTGACGAAGATATATTGTGGGAGCCGCAGATTGGCGGAACTTCTATCTACAATAAGTATTACTGCAGGGTTGATGATAACCTATTTAACAGAAGTACACGGCCGACGTCAGAACGAGGCCTGTGCTTTCGGCTATTATACTACAGCCTGATATGTGCAATTGGCGGGGAGTGCCAAGTTGCACCTGTGTGTCAAAGTAACTAAGGCATCTGACGCGTTTAGTCAGAGACGCCAAGGGCGACGCTACGAACTGTCATTATTGAAGAACTTTGCTATTGACCATGCACGTCTATTCTGATGTTTACCTTTTTGAATGCCAAATGTATACCTATCGATGTCAGGTCAGCATGACCTTGTTACACTGACTGTTCCTGTTGATACTATGTGTGTTCCCGTCAATAAATGTCTTGAAACATGCCTGCAGTGTCAAAGCATCCTTGATTACTGCATGTGAGAGTATGGGTTGCAGGATCTACATCTATACGAGCCTAAACACATTCGCGCCTTCATTCGCACCCACACTCAATTCATCATACGCTCGCACTACACATCTAACAACATGTATACTGTCTTGGGCCAGTGATCACATCAACAAGAAAAAAAAGACAGTTACATTTCTGGTGGACCAGTTACGTGGGCTCTTATGATACATTTCTTGTCGCCAATGTGGCCTAGAAACTTACATTTCTGATGGACCAGATCTGTGGGTTTAAAAAGAACAGAGCGAGCATTTGACATTATTGTTGACATTTATGGATCCAGAAATTTACATTCCTGGTTGGCTGTTACATGTATGATGTCTCCAGTTTTGTCGAGAAAGTTACAAGAAGGACAAGTACACATTACACTTCTGATCTGTGGGTCTAAGCTACACACGGGACAGCCGTAACACACAGCGCTAATTCTACACTTGCAAGTTTTGGCTACAACAGGACAGATATAGGTCATCAACGGTTGACCCAAATAAACAGTACGAGCATTTATATTATAATGCTACATAAAGCATAACAAGACATGTACTGAAGTTAACTACTAGGCATTTGCTACGTGGACCATAACTGCATAGAAGGCGGGTTCCTATTGTAAACAGTACTGCTGGTTGTTACACGTTTCATTCAACAACAGACTTTTCTAGGTCAGAGCATTCAAGCTACATTGTTGGAGGTCAAGTGTCTGTAAACAGTACGTGGAAATAGTAAACATTCAATGTGCAAGCCCTAATTTGAGAAGGTCATAGTAACTTTGGTTCGTGAATACCACTTTATGTTACAGTGGATTTGACGTTCAGTGCGCGTTTGACATTTCGTTTCTGTGTTCGCAAGGAGCAAGGAATTTATTTTAGTTTCAGCTGTGACTGAACTTGTTCTGCAACACATTGAAATTGATTGCTATATTATGTTACTTCTACTGTTTTGTGTATTTTTCTGCGGGTTTTTCGGTTGGTGGGTCTTACGGTAAATATGCCACTTGATCGAGGCTTACTGTAAGCGTTCTGTAGGTGCAAATTTTCTTAATTTGGAAATTTGCTAGTGACAATTGGTCGCTATTGATGTTAGCTGTGATGTAATTGTACTTAACGTTGTTTTTGTAATATTTTGTCTGTTTTTCAGTTTTGATTGTCGATTTGTTTTGTTTGTATTCTGTAGGTCTCTCCTTTCTTGTGTATTTCTCTACACATTTTTGGTTAAAACAGTGTTGCCATTTGTATTGTTTTGTATTTTTGTCTTTGTATTTTTTTTTTGGTTGTACTACATTACTGTCATGCACAGTCTACATACACATACTTGGTCATGTTTTGATATTATTGATAAGGTAGACTCTTCATATAGAGTTTGTTAAATAATATTATATAAGATATTTATACAAGTTCTTTGATAAAAGACTTGTTATCTACAAAGATTGAGACAAGGTGAAATACATATTCAAGTTCTTTATAAAAAAGACTTGTGCCCATAGTGAGTGGGATATAAGGGAATTTTTTTTTCCACAGGTACTCAAGTGATTTTTTGGGTACATTATAAACAAGAGGAACATACAAAGTCTTTGTCTAAGACTAAGACAGTAAAATAAAGTGAAGTGAGTATACAAGTCTAGCATTTCAGACTTGTCTCCCATTGAAGTGGGATAAGGTAATTTATTTAATTTTTTTTCAGGTTTCTGATCTCATTAGACAAGATGTCTACATTGGACTACTTTATTACACAAGGGAGAGCCCTTGATAAGACTGGTCAACAGTTAGAACAATGGGCTGTTGCTCAGTATGACAAAGCATTAGCTGCAGAAGAGAAAAAAGCTCAGGCTGAAGAAAAAAGATTAGAAAGAGAAGCTGCGGCGGAACAAAAAAGGCTAGACAGAGAAGCTGATATGGCTGCTGAACAAAAGAAATTGCAGATGCAGGTGGAGGAAAGGAGATTTGAAGCTGAACAAAAGAGATTAGACAAAGAAGCTGCTGCAGAGGAGAGGAAAGCTCAAGCCGAGGCTGAAATTAGGAAAAATGGAACACGAGGAAAGACTCGCAACTTTGGAGTTAGAGAAATTGAAATTGGCGAGTACGGGTGCTCAGCAAACAACTTCGAGTACGACAAGGGAGTTTGTTAGTAGGATTAAATTGCCTCATTTCAATCCTTTAAAGGATGACGTAGCAGATTATCTAGATAGATTCCAATTTTTGTGCGATACGCATAACATAAAAAAGGAAAAATATGTTGAACAACTGATGCCATTTTTTACAGGTGACACAGTGACTACTCTTATGACAATAGACGAACATGAGAGGACTAATTATGATGTTGTCAGGGCAGCATTGCTAAAAAAATATCAACTAAAACAAGAAGACTATCGTCTTCGTTTTAGGACAATGTTGCCAGAAAATGGAGTAGATTTCTCTGATTTTGTTACAAAGATACGTCGTACATTTACACGATGGGTTGAGTTGTCTCAGATTGAGAAAACATATGAAGGTCTAATGGACTTATTATTGCGAGATAAGGTTTTGTCATCTGTTAATGATTCTTTTCTTGCATTCCTTCATGAGCGTAAGCCTAAAAACTTAAAAGAAATGGAGGAATATTGTTGTCAGTATGCCACAGCACATCCCCATGCTACAGTTAGCAATTCTAAAGTGAAAGAAGGGTTGCCAGCTGCTTCGGCAACACCATATGGCCCTAATTTCAAAAAAAAATTTCAGGGTGCTCAACAAAATTGGAATAGGGGAAGTAATCAAAATTACACTCAGAAGCGGAGTAATCCAACACATGATGGTTCTTCGTCTATGCAGTGGAGACAAGATGGTAGTTCTCGTAATTTTAGTGGTAATAATTTGAGACACTTTCGCAAAGGCTATCCAAATAATAACTATTCAAATTTTCGAGGTAATCATTCTCGACGTCAAGATTATGACGATGGTGAATTTAGAAACCGGGATTCAAACCGGAATGATGATTACAATAGGCAATATGATAACAATTACAGGGGAAATGATAGTCGAAATAATTACAGGGGAAATGATAATCGAGGTAGACCTAGGTTTAACAAGAAAAGACCTTACCAACAGGCAAACTCTGCGCAACAAGAGTTTGATGGAGCCTGTAATACAGTAAATGATAGTGGTAACTCTAGGGCTATCACTGGTTGTGCTTTCGATTTTGGGAGAGCAACTGAATGCCCCCAATGCTTAACATTGTTTGACTCATCAACTGTATCTACGCTAAGTTGTGGTCACCCTCTTCCTGCTCTACCTGCTACAGTTGCGCATGATGGGAGAGGATCTCTCATCTTACATAAAGGTCTAATAAATGATAGGCTAGTCTCAGTACTTTTCGATTCGGGATGTACTACCGTCGGGGTTAAGGAGTCTCTGATAGATCCTTGCTGTGCCACTGGAAAAACAATCAAATGTGTTACATTTGGTGGTACTATGGAAAGCTATCCTACTGCTATTATTAGGATTGACACTCCTTTCTTCACAGGAGATGTCCATGCATGTCTTCTTCCTAATCCTATTGCGGATCTTATAATCGGTCGTATTCATGGGGTTAAGGAATGCACCCCGCAACAAATTTCTAGTTGGGAAGAAAAAAACATTCAAACGGTCAATGCAGTGGTGACAAGAGCTCAAGCTCTTAATCCCCCAACTTCATCTGATAATAGTAATGAAGTTGATAGCCAAGACGAGCACTTGGTGATTTCCCATGCCTCGTTTGTTAAACGTCAAGAAGAGGATCCTTCTTTGAAGAAATACTTCCTTCTTGCAAAGAAAGGGGATCCCAATCAAAATACGAATCACAAATCGTATATTACTATGAAGAATGGTATATTGGTACGAATGGTACAACACTCGGACAAGTCTATGCACTCGCAAATTCTTGTGCCTAAGTGTATGAGAGCCTTAATTCTTCGGCATGCACACGATTCTCAGTGTGCGGGACACATGGGTTTTTCCAGAACTAAAACTAGAGTCCTTGCGTCATTCTTTTGGCCATTCGTGAATAAAGACATCCGAATTTATTGCCGATCTTGCAAAATTTGTCAAGAGGTCAAGTCTAGGGGTCCGAGACATGCTGCTCCTATTCAGGCTGCAGATATTCCGATTCGGCCGTTTCAGAAAATGGCTATAGACATCATTGGTCCGTTCAAAATTAAGTCAGCCAGAGGACACCAATTTATCCTCACTTGCGTGGACATGTGCACGCGTTGGCCAGAGGCTATTCCTCTGAAGAGCATATCAACTGTCGATATCGCTGATGCTCTTTGGCTCGTATTTTCTCGTCTGGGATTCCCCGGAGAAATACTGTCGGATCACGGCACTCAGTTAATTTCGGACGTTATGTCTCAGGTAATGGCTACGCTAGACATTAAAAGGTCTCTCAGTAGTATTTATCATCCAATGTCCAATGGATTGGTAGAACGTCTTAACAGGACACTAAAGAACTTACTTGGCAAGATAACGGAGGATCATCCTGAAGATTGGGACAGGGTTTTACCTGCAGTCCTCTTTGCCTATAGAGAGGTTCCCAACGAGCATACAGGGTTTTCTCCTTTCGAACTTGTCTTTGGCGCGCAACCGCGCGGGCCAATGTCCTTGTTACACGATTTGATAACTTCCGATAATATTGACGATGATACACAATCGTCATATGAATATGTTATAGCTCTTAGAGAAAAGATTATCGAATCGTGCAGGTTAGCAACTTCATCTTCCGAATTTGCGAAAGAAAAAGCTAGGCGATTTGCTAATAAGAAAAGACGCCTACGTCAACTTTGTCCTGGAGACAAAGCATATGTCTTACTGCCCTCAAGAGAGAATAGACTTCTCATTTCTTGGAAGGGTCCATACACTATAGTCTCGAAAATTTCTGATGTCGACTATATTGTCGATGTGGATGGAAGGCATAAAACCTTCCATATAAATATGCTAACAGAGTTTATTGAACGTCCAGACTATTTACAGCCTATTTTCCAGGCGACGGACGACTCTCCAGTTCAACATGGTCACATCTCATCCCTGTCCGTTATACAGGATGAGGAAACTATTTTTTCTGACGTGAACTTACCTCTTCCTGCGATTCCACTTACTTCAACGGAATCGTGGAGAGACGTTACAGTCTCTTCCAACTTGTCTTTTGAGGAACAGCGTCAAGTATCCTCTACGTTACAATCATATCAGGATGTCCTTACCGACATTCCTGGACACACAGATGTCATAGAACATGACATCATACTTACTGATCGTAATCCGATCAGAGTAAGACCATACCCAATACCTATTCATTTTCAAGCACAAGTCGAGAAAGAATTGGATGAAATGATTCAACTACAAATAATTGAACCATCCACTTCAGCTTATTCTTCGTCGATAGTTATTGTTCGAAAGAAAGACAATAACATACGTCTTTGCGTTGATTATCGCAAATTAAATCAAGTTACGAAGTTCGATGCTGAACCTATGCCGTTATTAGATGATCTACTTATTAGACTTTCTAAAGCTAAATTCTTTACTAAACTAGACTTGTCGAAAGGTTATTGGCAAGTCCCATTGACGGAACACGCCAAACCTCTCACTGCTTTTTCGACACCTAGGGGTCTGTTTCAATGGAATTTTATGCCTTTCGGGCTTATGAACGCCCCAGCGACTTTCGTGCGCATGATGCGACGAATTCTATCAGATCGTGCAGATGTCATTGCATATTTAGACGACATCTGTCTTTTCAGCGATACTTGGGAAGAACACTATGTGGGTCTAAAGGAATTGCTATCTACTCTACGTGAGCATAGTTTGACTGCTAAACCCTCTAAAGCTTTTGTTGGGTTTAGTGAAATTTCCTTCCTAGGTCATCGAGTTGGTCATGGTCTGTTGAAGACAGAGGACCAAAACATTTCAAAGATATTAAATATCTCGGTTCCGAAGACAAAAAAGCAAGTGCGTAGTCTCTTGGGATTGATACAATTCTATGGAAGATTCATTGAGAATCTGTCCTCCATTATGGCACCACTTTCAACGTTATTGAAAAAAGGTTCTCCTAATATGGTGCGTTGGTCCCAAGAATGCCAATCTTCATTGGATCAGGTTAAGAATTTGTTCTCATCTCATCCTATCTTAAGACTACCGACGATTGATAAGACTTTTGTCCTTCGTAGTGATGCCTCTTCCACTGGCATTGGAGCGGCACTAATGCAGGAATATTCAGGAACTCTGCATCCTGTAATGTATATTTCTAGGAAGCTGAATGCGGCAGAAAGGAATTACTCGGTTTTGGACCGTGAATTGTTGGCTATGGTTTGGTCCATTCTTAAGCTACAAAGGTTCCTTCTGGGCGCGCATTTCTTTATGGAAACCGACCAAAAAGCTCTTACGGCTATGCAAAGTAAGGATTTGAAGAGCTCGAGATCTACTCGTTATGCTATTGCTCTTCAGCCTTTCCATTTCACGGTGCGAGCTATCCGTGGTTCGGATAATGTGATGGCGGACATATTGTCTAGATGCCCACATGATTCCAGTTAAATCTTGTGTCCTAGTTTTTCCTGATATATTTTCAGACTTAGGTCTGTCCTTAATATCATAATATGTTGTAATACAAATGTATTTGGATGATGTTTAGATAATTTAACAAATTTCATTTTGTCCATCCATCAGTGATATGTTGCTAAAATAGCATTGACATTTGTATATTGCTATGATTATATTATTTAGTAATGTTTGATATATGATTGGTATTGCCAGCAACTTAGGTTTCTTGAATGGTATCCCTTAGTTTGTTTGGCTTAAAGGAAATATTTTCTCCTATGTTGGGAGATGATTTGTACCCTCTTCTATTGTACCTGATATTAGGTTCATTGTTTGCATGAGCACAGAAGTGATACTGGTGCTATCTTGCTCATGAACATATTAAAAAAAAAAATTGCATTTTTTTTTTACAGGGGGGTGGTAGTAATGTTGCTGTCATTTTCGACGGAGTCATCTGTCAAGTTATTTGCTTATGTTTGTATCATAAGTATAATTGTGTCTTTACCTGCGATGTCAGGTTGATTAGGGGTTGTCTTCCCTTGTTTATTCATTCATTGTGTTTGACCTTTAGGGTCAGAGGTTGACAGTTCGGCGTAGGCCTATGGGAAGGTTTTTTAAGCGGGAGTGAGATATACTTCCGGGAAGCCGGGAGGTCCTGTTTTTCTGAAGGGACCAAGAGTCCATTGTTTTTCGGGGAGAATCTTCGAAGTAACTGCTATGGCAGTTTTCCCCAGTGAATCTCTGTGCGTCGGGATGACGACAGAATTCCTTGTTAGTTCTGAGGATTCATTTTCCAGGTAATACCGACCTTTATGCATTATTACGCTTTTCGGTGGCAGAACATGTAAAGGATTACCTAGGGTGAACAGCAGCTCACTGATCCGCCATTTCAGAACTTATATATTTGTGCTCGAGGTAGCCATCCAAGACTGTTAGTCTTATATTGTCCAGAAATCCAGTGACGAAGATATATTGTGGGAGCCGCGATTGGCGGAACTTCTATCTACAATAAGTATTACTGCAGGGTTGATGATAACCTATTTAACAGAAGTACACGGCCGACGTCAGAACGAGGCCTGTGCTTTCGGCTATTATACTACAGCCTGATATGTGCAATTGGCGGGGAGTGCCAAGTTGCACCTGTGTGTCAAAGTAACTAAGGCATCTGACGCGTTTAGTCAGAGACGCCAAGGGCGACGCTACGAACTGTCATTATTGAAGAACTTTGCTATTGACCATGCACGTCTATTCTGATGTTTACCTTTTTGAATGCCAAATGTATACCTATCGATGTCAGGTCAGCATGACCTTGTTACACTGACTGTTCCTGTTGATACTATGTGTGTTCCCGTCAATAAATGTCTTGAAACATGCCTGCAGTGTCAAAGCATCCTTGATTACTGCATGTGAGAGTATGGGTTGCAGGATCTACATCTATACGAGCCTAAACACATTCGCGCCTTCATTCGCACCCACACTCAATTCATCATACGCTCGCACTACACATCTAACAACATGTATACTGTCTTGGGCCAGTGATCACATCAACAAGGAAAAAAAAGACAGTTACAATACGTCTTTGCGTGGATTATCGCAAATTGAACCAAGTGACGAAATTTGATGCTGAACCTATGCCTTTACTAGAAGAGCTACTTACCAGACTATCGAATTCTCATTTCTTTACTAAACTCGATTTGTCTAAGGGATATTGGCAAGTTCCATTATCCGAACACGCCAAACCGTTTACTGCTTTTTCGACGCCTAGGGGTCTATTCCAATGGAATTTCATGCCTTTCGGTCTTATGAACGCCCCTGCAACATTCGTACGCATGATGCGTCGAATCCTATCTCATCGCTCAGATGTCATTGCGTATCTTGATGACATCTGCCTTTTCAGTGATACTTGGAACGATCACTATAATGGGATAAATGAACTATTGTCTATCTTACGCGAGCATAACCTGACAGCAAAACCATCGAAAGCATGTATTGGTTTTAGCGAAATATCTTTCTTAGGACACCGTGTTGGTCATGGGTTCCTAAAAACAGAAGACCATAATACAAGTAAGATACTTAACATTTCTATTCCTAAGACTAAAAAGCAAGTGCGAAGTCTCTTAGGTCTAATACAATTTTATGGACTATTCATTCCGAATCTGTCCTCCATTATGTCACCTCTTTCTTCCTTGCTAAAGAAAGGGTCTCCTAATGTAGTCCATTGGACTCAAGAATGTCAATCCTCTTTGGATAAGGTTAAAACTATGTTTTCTACTTTACCTATCCTAGTATTGCCCTCTAAGGATAAGACATTTATTCTTCGTAGTGACGCTTCATCCACCGGGATTGGAGCAGCACTAATGCAAGAGTACTCTGGAACTCTGCATCCTGTGATGTATATTTCTCGTAAATTAAATGCCGCAGAGAAGAACTACTCGGTCCTAGACCGTGAATTATTGGCTATGGTTTGGTCAATCCTTAAACTGCAAAGATTTCTTCTTGGCGCGCATTTCATCGTGGAAACTGACCAGAAAGCTCTTACGGCTATTCAGAGTAAAAATCTGAAGAGCGCGAGATCAACGCGTTACGCGATTGCTCTGCAGCCATTTCATTTTTCGGTGCGAGCTATCCGTGGGTCAGAAAATGTGATGGCAGATATTTTGTCTAGATGCCCACATGATTCATAACTGTTAAATTATATACCTAACTTGGATACAGTTGTTCCTATGTTGAAATGTGTACACATAGGTAATATCATATATTGATTGTAACACTATTTAGCGGTTCATTGATATTTATTCACCGCTGATCTTTCAATGTTTTTTTCGTCTTTGATGATCATGATGTTAAGATATCTTAGATGAAATTTATGTATAAACTAATGTAGAAATTGTGTCATTGCTAATATTGTAGTATGCGTTGGTGACACCTCTCTGGAAATATTTATACTTAGAGAAGTACTTTCTCTAAGGTCATAAAACTTATGCTTATCATCTGCGCATTGTTATTGGTGCGTTGTGAGCCTATTGTATGTTGCTCCTAGATGTATTTCAAAAAAAAATGTATCATTTTTTTTCCCGAGGGGTGTGGTAATCTGTTGCGTGCATATTTTGACGCATATATTACTAAAATCGATATGGCTATTTAATATGGAAAAGATATAGACATTCATTCATTTGTGTATGAAAATGCTGTCTATGGTAAAGCGAGATAACTCATGATTGATTTACACTTTTGATCATAGGAGTAATCGTTCTTGATATTGATTCGGCGCATGGATATGGCACCCATGTCCATACTTATTTGTTAGGGCCAGAAAATATATTAATTTGCTTATTATGTTTATGGCCTGAATTCATATGTATTACATATTATTAGTACAAGTAGAATCAGTCCTGTATTGTATATTTTTTATGGGTAGGCAGGACTATATTCTGTTATGCCGCTCTAGCGGAAGTAGGAGTTGTCTTGACAAGTCGTGATGAGTTCCGAGGTACTGTTTACAATGGCGGTTACGCATTTTTTCAGGGCTGGTAGATTCTTCAATAAAAATGATTTATGAAGTGGTTTTCTTCTGTAGGAGATTGTGTCTCTACTAGAGTTGATGTTAGAGACTCTCCTAATGTACGGTACCAGGTATGATTCGGACTCCAGGTAATTCCAGACCCTATTTTTGATGATCTCATGTCGGTTAGACCTAGCTGGAATTTTGTGCTTCACAACGCTAGGGTCTCGTTTGTATCGACGAAGATGACGGGCTTCCATATAGCAATTAGGTCTACGTGAAGTAACTGGATTACTGTAGAACTGTTTGGAGGAACTTTAAGAAATTATTCTTATATATTTCAAATTAACTTTGGCTTAGATATACCCTCCTGTGAGTGAGTGACAACTCAGGAAGGCGGCCACGTTACATTCCTGTCATCGTATTTTTGAATCACTGTCCAAAGAACGGGGCATGTATCTTACTATTCGGACAGTGGCAAGGAGATCTCAATGTTGATAGAAACCCCTTCCATGGTTTCATATATGATATAAACTGTGAACATAAAGCAACTTTAGTTACTTACCGATCCGCCTTCACTGACGCGCTTAGTCAGATAGGGGATGCGGCCATTATGTATCATGACATTGGAAGCTATTGATGTACTACCCATTATTTATGAACGTGTCATGACTTGTGATCTGCTATGTATGCCTGCAAATTGATGTGTCAAACTGTACCCATGATTTACTCGTGATGTCCCAGTGTGTGCGTCTAAATAAACTGTGTAAACAAAGATTCCAGCAGTCTGCATTGGTGCCTTGTAGACACAAGTGTATGAGTGATTAGATTGGTCAGAACACGAACAGTACACCATTCGCGTTAATCACACTCTACACTTCTACTCCATATCTACACCATCCTGCGTCGGTTGAATTGACCAAGTTTAGGGCCTGTTTCCCCTGGAGCCTTAGAGGGAAACTACTGCTTACAGCTGCCTTTGCCTTCCCTAACTCAGGACTAGGGTGAGTTACCCATTTACAGCTGGGTAGACTGGAGCATGCCTGATCTCCACAACTCTGTACACTACAATGGACATATACAGTAGTGACACCACAAACAACATGTTACAGTGATTGATAGTGGAGCTTTACAGAACAATATACACAGCACTTTACACTGTGATAGAACTTTACAGTAGTCTTATATCAGATACTGCCGTTGAGAAGTGAAGTATTAGAGAGATCACTAAACTATTTCCCTTCCTCGCCGCCTTTGCCTTCTCTAATTCAAATAGAAGGTAACGGGTCACTCCAGTTCGTGAAGCTGAGACTTATTATAAGCCAGATCTCTACCACTTCGCCAAATTAGTGCTATATCAGCTCTGGAATTATCTTTACTTTATTTCTCTTTGACTAAACCTGACTGATTATGAGAACGGAGTGGCTAAGAGGTATGGCGTCCGCTTCGAATTCTAAAGGTACCGGGTTCACTCCCAATAGAGGGAATATAATTGATGAAAAATTGTTTCAGACCCAGTGGTTCCTAATGATGTCATACTCCCCACTCCCATCTCCTGGGTAGTGAGATAAAAAAAAATATAGGGAGTCTGTTGCATGCTTCTAGGGTTGTTAGCACAATGTTAGAAAAATAGTGTTCAAACACGGCCAAGTGGCAACTTTGTGAATAAGTTCAGAGAACTAATACTGCACGAATACAGCACGATTTATTAAAAGTTTTCCACTTGAACAATTGATGATCCATTTATAACACATCAACATTAAATCCATTGGGTCATATACATTGGGGCAACAATATAAGTATGTATGTTAAACTCTGAATTTATCTAACGCCTGGTTCCAATATCGCATAATATATCTCAGTCCATGTGAAGACTGGTGTTATGATTAAAATTCATAACATTTATGTCGATATAATAGGCAGCTCAACAGGGCTACTTTTTGGTTTATTTTATACGGAGTCACTTATTAATAAATGAAGTGACGTCATGCCGAGATGGTTGACTGGCAGACGTGAACAAATTTTAAGCAGAAGTGATGTGATCGTCTGCAAGAGAGATGCGGCTTGTGTTTGGAAGTATGCGGATGTATGTGTTTTGAGCTCCTGCAGTATTCTGTGTTTTTCCTGAATTATTCCATCACCAGGACATCAATATACTTGGTTGAGGTGTCCCTGGCTTATTATAGTAAAGAAATGTGTGCCTACTCATAAAGATGTCCAAAGGACGATATTAAATAAAGTTTGACTGATTGCCAATAACCAGCGTTTGATAGGGAACAAACTGGACTTATCCGTACTACTGCATTTTGCCTTTGAGCGTATATATCTATTACCATTGAGCTGTTCGCCAAAAAGAATAAACTGCATGTTTGTAAAATTGTGAAGGAGGTGTTGGTCCGCTCAATACAGTTATGCTGATTTCATGTTCTATGACTGCCCCTAGAGTCTACTTTGGCCACGGAGAATATCTCCGGAATAATTAACATTACGACACATCACAACTGGTAAAAACATTCATTAGTACATTATAATCAATAAGGTCTCAGTGGAGACATACACTCTACTTCATAAGAACATCTAGGATCAACACTTATTTAATATCCAGACGGAACACTTTGGAACACAGTCTAAAACACGACCATGCAGATAGGCTACACAGCAAACACCTTCTCGCCGTTGCCGTACGCGACAACTTTCGTCATAAAACTCACGCGTAACGACGCTTAGCACCATCCTTTTGAGCACCACAAAGTACCAAAGTAATGAACGCTTTGTGGTGTACAAAAAGAGTCGTAACATTATAACATTTCTCCACCCCCTCCCCCATGAAAATCATCGGTTTTAAAACGAAAGATGGGTCAAAAATTCCAGGCATGGAATATTGAACCTTCACTTAAATTTATAATAATCGAATGTAGGTCAACTATGGTAACACTAACGTTCACCAATTACTGGATAATTAATAACTGAATCCAGCAATAATTAAATGTCAAATGATCGGCATAGCTCATCATAATGATTAAAAAAACTAAAATGTCCAGGAAAATGTAGCAATGAAATGATCATCACCGTTACCAATGTTCATCAGACATTGTTCAGGCAGAAAGTAAGTCACTTGAAACATCAAGATAACACATCGGCTATGACGTTCTTTTCAGCGTCTATGGGCAGGATCACAACGGGCTGATCACCCGTTTGCCAGTCACTTCGATTACGGAAACAACAGCAAATGGGTTGATTTGCCGTTGCCCTAAAGACGCCACTAGGCGTGATGGGAAACAATGGCAAAGAAAACCTATCTGCTGTTGCCCTAAGACGCCACTGACTGCTTTGACGGTCTGTGGCTAAGGACAGAAGAAGAAGAAGAAGAAGAAGAATGGGCAGGATAGTGAAGTTGTATGGCTGTAATAGTTAGGGTACTTTGCTATGTGCAGAAATGTCAAAGACTTCTGGTCTATTTATATCCAGAAGTGGGTACCCAGTAGATAACGTTCAAGTTTAGTCAAACTCCAGACCAAAGCAAGTAGTTCTCGTTCGATGATGGGTTACTTCGATTCTGTCGGATCCAATTTTCTGCTTACAAATAAGATCGGTTGACGATATCCGTCAGCGAACTGTAGCAAGCAACCACAGATCCCCACCAGGGATGCGTCAGTTCTAAGGGAAATGTTAAATTTAAGTTGGGCAACTGTAAGATTGATGCATGAGAAAAATATTATTGTATGCGATGCACTGCTTTTGATCTTACTAGTCATGCCCTTGGTTAGACAAAGAAGTAAGAATAGATGTCAGGGAGGAGAAACGATACTAATATAAGCTGAGATAGATATAAAAAAAATATAATAAGTCCAGTGTACTGAAACACGTAGCCAACGAAAGTTGTGCACGTTCACCCAGAAAGTGCATAGATGCAACACCAAAAGTCTCCAAGATATGACAACTTTAAAAGAAAAGAAACAGCTGAGATAGTTCATCTCAAAGAAGAAATACTACTAGAATGGAACCAGACCAGGAGGAAGACAGCCGATAGGATAGTCTGGCGCTCTCTCTTCCAAACCTCTACACCTCACGGTAGAAGGGGAACGACTAAGTAAGAAGAAATACTAGACACGATCAATAATGTGGTAGAGACTAAAGAAACGCACCATTAGAGCGCAACTAAATTTAGCGTGGTGCAAAGTTTTGCACCAATCTTACATCTAGACATTGGTGCACAAAAGAAGACCCATTTTTAAGTCTTATCGCTTTACGTGCATCACAATAGTCACGAAAGTGGACAAATACGATTTTATGGCAAGAGTTGTGAATTTGAAAAATGCGGACAAATCTGATGTCAGCCACTGACTGAAGAACATTTCTTCAGTGTGCACCCAGTTGTGCATGGTGGTAAGTTTCACACTTGCACGGTGCGGTTGTTTGCGATACGATCACCACAGGAAGCTCGGCTAGCATGATACTGTGCACAAGAATCATGTAAACAAATAAAGAGGGGAAACCCGAGGCCTGTAAAGAGTAAATAAATAAATATTACACACATAAAAGTGTTTCAGGCAGTCGTGAGAAATAAAGAAGTAGAAAATTAGATAACAGAAAAACAACAGAAGTGAGTGGCTTACCGGAGAATCGAGGGACGATAGTGTGATTTCGCTTCCTTGCTAGGCGGTGGTGCCGTTTCGAAGAACCTGGGCTCGATTTTCCGGTAAGCCACTCGCTGCTATTGCTTTTCTGTTGTCTAGTTTTCTACTTGATTATTTCTCAGGAGTGCCTGAAACATACCCTTATGGGTAGTATTTATTTATTTACACGAATTATGTGCAATGCTCGTTGAGCGAGAGGAACTATGGATATTATATGTCTTTGTGTATGTCGTAACTGAATGATCAAGAACAGTATTGTTCTTCACTGACAAGTTACTAATCTCTGGATCTGATCAAGGTGGAGGTGGTTTCGTACACCATTCACATTGCCAGTAGTCAGATCAACGAGAGGGTGGTCCAATGCGACCGCACAAACCAGTCCCAAAATAAATGGTGTGTCAATGTTAATCAGGGCAACTGGATAGTATTTAATACTACCACTAAATGTAATACAGGTTTGTAATTTACCTGTTAAACGTGACTCATCTACACAGGATTTCCTGACGCCAAAAGTTGTACAACCTCTTGTACAAGATCTAGTAGGACTGATACAGGTGTAGTAGCAACAAAACCTGGCTGTATCGTCAATGTTCTCACCAACGGCTGATAGGAATGGTAATTCATGATAACGCAATAATTTTGGTTTAGCCTCAGGCTGAAATAAAATGTTACATTCAGGTCAATTTAAATTGTATCACAGATCCACACTACATGCGTTAGCATGGTTTGATTTATCATTGTGGTGAAATTACAGTGATACAACGTTAAAATTCCTCCAATTATAAAGATAATAGGTAAAATAACATGTAGGGATAAAAATATAGGCAAGATATGCCGAGGCTTCTTCACCTACGCCAGCGTTTTCTAGGGTCATTGAACATTAACTAGCTAGAACATGCAGACTAAACGGTTTACCCTTTTAGACGGGAGGGAAACGGAGATAAAAGAAAAAAATATGACGGTCGGAACACGTGTTTGAATCTAAATGCTAAAAGACGCAATTTGTAGTTTTGAAAGAAAAAAATTACGCCACTAGTTGACACAATGTAAGGAAATGGACAAAAAAAAAAAACGACATTAGCTCTTGTTAGAAACAGTCGTATCTTGGACGTTTTACGGTAATTGGTTGTTTTGTTTGAATATAGCGGCAAACGACGTGGACGAAGGTTCAAAAACAAATTTCAAAACTAACCTTGAGAAAAGTAGGTTTTTCTTTAATAATAAAGTTATGAGAATAAAAACTAGCTAGTTTGATAGCCCATCTTAATCTGACAAATAATATACTTTTAATTACACAGACGGACAGATAACACGGAAGATATTGACGAAAGACTGTATTGTTCAAATCAGACTAGCAAACAGTTATTTGTGCATATTTTCACTAAAGTTACATTTTGGCGTCCTTGAGCCTAAGAATGCAAAAAACAAACTGCAGTTGGACGAGGGGCAAAGTAGGAGGATAGTAGCTAAAAATAACTTAGCATAGTAATCGTATAAATCAGTGGGGCAGGTTTGTGTAGTTTTTTCATGTAGTTAGTCCAAAAAACAAGTGTAATTTTGGGAAAAAACCAAGTTGAGACAGACGGACCGACAGAAAAATACTACACACTAGACTGAGATTGGACTGAAATTGGACTTTTAGTTTGAATATTTGAAAAAGTAGAGGGGAAGTCCGGTGATTGGACAAAAGCATTTATATTATTGACAGAGAGACGCACGCTTGTGCCATTTTTAAAAGACTGTCCTTAAACACAGTTCGTTTATGCTAAATGAGTGTTTTGCAGAAGATATTATATTCTCAGTGGGACGCCATACTATAGCCAGCAGCTCAGCTGAGTTTTGCTAGTACAACGTAACTGTGTTTTCACATTTTGAATTGTGAGTTTCTGGTCTGGCACTACGCTAGTGCCAGATGCTTTTGTAGAAGTACAAGAGTGGATGCAGAAGCAGCCTAACATTTACTCCAGCTACTGTGAGGAGTGGGCCATTAGAATTCTGTAATACATCGTCACAGGCAGATAAGTGAAAATCTGGCCTGCTGTGGATTCATCAACTGCGTCCAAAATAAATAAAGAAATAAAATATTGTTGTATAAACACTATAACTCAGTCCATATTTCAAGGACAATGAACAGTATAAAACAGAGATTGGGCATGATGACACCACCCCAACTAAACATCCAGTGCTAGTTCATCCAAAGACACTGTAGTCAATATTAATATCAACCAATGTAACAATATATTTATGTATAAAATTTTCATTTGATTGTTCACTATATATGCACCTTTATTGATAAAATACGTATTATTTCATACGTCCTGACCAGAAGAAATCTTTGGTTCTGGACTAAATAAATTTAAAAGATTGAAAATCTAAACTTTTAAAGACAGAGTTAGTTGATTTTATCATAGAGATTATTATTCTTAATATTAGACTTAATAAGGAAATTCACAAGTTAACATGGGAATCACCAAATGGTCGGGACAGAAACCAGATAGACCACATCATGGTTAACGGTAGATGGAGACATGCATTACAAGATGTGAAGGTAAGAAGAGGTGCAGATGTGGGAAGTGTTCACCATTTAGTAGTAGCAAAACTGAAAGTGAAACTAAGAAGGGCTAGACCAATTGTAACTACACAGAAAAGGTTTGACATCAGCACATTGAAGGACCCCCTTACCAGAAAAGCTTTTGCGGCCGACATTAAGAAACGATATCAATTTGCCAAAAGCCAGGAAAAGACATTGACTGATGATATAGACCAGAATTTCAACACCATTTCAACAATATATAAGGAAAGCAGCAAAACATGCTTAGGATTCCAGGAAAGGAAGAAGCAAGACTGGATAACACCAGAAACACTAAACACCATAAAGATGAGAAAGGAAATGAAAAGAAAGAAAACAGAAGCGAAGTCCCCCAGGTTAAAGCAACTATATAGCGAACAGTACAGTCAACTGGACAGGGAAGTTAAACGCCAAACCCGAGCCAACAAAAGGAATTTCCTAGACGATCTTGCAAAACAGGCAGAAGAGGCAGCACTGAGAAATGAACAAAGCACAGTATACAAAATAACTAAATTCATCAGCGGAAAACAAGGTGCAAACAATATTACATTAGTAAGAGATAAGCAAGGAAATCTCATCAAGACAGCAGAGGGACAGGAAACAAGATGGGCAGAGCACTTCAGAGAAACTCTGAACAAGGAAATACCAGAGACACAATTGAATGTTCCTGAGGCTGAAAACGATCTAGATGTAAATACAGACATTCCACGAAAAGAAGAAATCATCACAGCAATCAAAGGGTTAAAGAACGGTAAAGCTCCGGGCCATGATAACTTAAATGCAGAGCTATTTAAGACAGACCCTGAGCTAGCAGCAGAACTATTAGAACCACTATTTGCACAAGTGTGGAAAACGGGGACAACACCATCAGAGTGGAACAAAGGAATAATTGTCAAATTGCCCAAGAAGGGAGATCTTTCAGACTGCAATAATTGGAGAGGAATCACTCTTCTCTCAGTTCCCAGCAAAATACTAGGCAGGATAATTATACAGAGAATTTCAAAGGCAGTAGACTACAAACTGAGGAAAGAACAAGCAGGATTTAGAAAGAACAGAAGATGTGTAGACCATATATTCACTCTCAGGAACATTATAGAGCAGTGCTCAGAATGGCAAAGACAGCTGTACATAAATTTTGTTGATTTTGAAAAGGCTTTTGACAGCATACATAGGGACAGTTTATGGAAAATACTGAGGGCTTATGGAATTCCAAGCTGCATAGTGTCAATCATAAAAAGCCTCTATGCCAACTTTACGTGTAGTGTTGGGCAGAGCAACCTAACCTTCGAGGTGAAGACAGGAGTACGACAGGGATGCCCCTTATCAACCACTCTATTTTTAACAGTCATAGACTGGGTGATGCGCCAGACAACAGAGGGCAGTCCAAGAGGAATAAGATGGACTACATTTTCAACATTGGAAGATCTGGAATATGCAGATGACATTGCACTGCTGGCACATTCACATCAACACATCCAGGAAAAAACGGATAGACTTAATAAATTTAGCCAGCAGGTGGGCTTGAACATCAATTTAAAGAAGTCTGAGGTCATGACGCTCAATGTGAGCAACCCTGAGCCCATATCAGTAAGGAATCAGCAACTGGTACAGACAGATACCTTCACATACCTAGGAAGCATAGTAACACCAGACGGTGGGGCAGGCAAAGACATCAACATCAGAATGAATAAGGCAAGAACAGCCTTCTTTAGCCTAAATAACATCTGGAAGTCCTCCCAATACAGCACAAGCACAAAATTAAGATTATACCAGAGTTGCGTGCTTTCTGTGCTTCTCTATGGTGCGGAATGCTGGAGAGTCACAGAGAAGGAAATGTCAAAATTGTCCTCTTTTCACACAACATGCCTAAGAAAAATTCACCGAATCTTTTGGCCGAATACCATCACCAACCAAGATCTGCTTACTCGTAGCAAGCAAGAGGACATGCACACCATCATAGCTGGCAGACGCTGGAGCTGGGTTGGTCATGTCCTCAGAAGAGACCCCGATGCCATCACAAGAACAGCTATGCTTTGGACCCCTGAAGGAAAGCGAAAGAGAGGCCGACCAAAAACAACTTGGCGGAGGACTGTGGAGGCTGAGATGCAAAGAATGAACCAGAGTTGGGGCACTGTACGAAGGATGGCCACCGACCGTGCAAAGTGGAATCAATTTGTTGTTGCCCTACAAGACGCCACTAGGCGTGATGGCCACTGACTGCTTTGACGGTCGGTGGTTAAGGATTGAAGAAGAAGAAGAAGAATTTACGTGTGAGTATCTGTATATTTACTTACCTACACATCACAATTCAGTACCCTAGACATTTAACGTAGCTAACATACATAATAGTAGAATAGGTCTGCTTGAGGTCATAAGTGGTAGCAGAAAGGCCTTCTGTAACTCACATAAACTGTTATCATCAGGAGCCTTCACAACTGACCTCATCCAGGACACTAGGTAACATAACAATCACATAATAACATAAAAAAACCACTACAATCATTATCATCATTAGAAACGTTAGTATTATTTCCTTGACATACATTCGCACTAGGACGTTCTGTGCAATGGGATCGATCACAAAAATCCATACCATGACCATCCCCCTCTGGCCCACGACTCGATTGTTGAGTGCCGTAATTATGAGAGCGTTTACAATCTTGACATTGATGTGTCTGTGGGGAGTATTGCTTTTTCACAGTAAAATGAAATCTGTCATGTGAAGTGGAATATTAACCCTTAGAGCGGCGCCAGTAACCACTATCACGATTGCGAAAATATCCCCGTTGTGGCGATCCACCATCATGATGGCGAAAATGTCCCCGTTGTGGAGAACGCTGATTCATAAAATTGTAAACGAGGTCACAGCGTCGCAAATTAAAATTTCTATCTACAATGCGTGTGTCAGACCGTATGTTATCACATGTGTATGCTCGACGAGCCTTACACACTAGCAGTGCTTACAGAGTACTGGCATTACTGACAGCCTTACTTGGATGAGATGTCATATATTGTCTTCCTAAAATTTCCATATTTGCCAACAAATCTGGTTTGCGTTCAAGAAAATAAGATCCCAAGTCTGAGCTGCACGAGGACACTACTTTGTCCTTCGTAATTAGATGATTCTAAGCTTCAAAAGTTCGTTTGATCCCGGAAAGGCCAATCCATCTATTGAATCACATCTTAATGGAAGAGAGGAATTCTCCGAAGTCCTTGTTGGTATAAGGTGCCTGTCGTATTTTTAAACTGTCTGACAACACGGTAATATTTACCGCGCTCACTATAGGATAAATGGACCGATAGAATAGCCAATAAGGACGCTCCTTTTCTAGTATGTATAAAGAAACCTTTATTTGTTTGACAGAAAGGGCATATTCTTAGTATTTTATAAGAAGGAGTAATTTTATTTCTTAAAGAATAACGATGTATACAAGGAAATACATAACTATTATAACTTCTGGGATATTACTTTATAAGTAGGCACAAAGACGGCCTCATAATAGTAATTTATTTAAAGAGAAAAATTGGTTTTAGTGATATTTCTACATCAGGGTAAGTCCCGATTTAGCTAATTAAAGACTGCATAGATTTAAATGCCTCGTAATAACTAAACAACAAAGATATAGAAAGATAGAGATAAATTAGCAGCTCAAATATCACTTTAAATAATTAAAAACGGCCCAGTAATAAGTTAGATATAGAATATTTAAACTTAGTCACATTATACGGGCCAGCTGAAAAACGTTTAGGTTTTGATTCTTAAACACACATTTGGACCGTGCTTCCGATTGGGCAGACACGGCGCTATATATAGAACTGGGACTTTGGGGAGTCCGCCACAAAATTTAAATACCGAGCTGTATGAATCGAGCGCAAACTGTTACTGCAGGGTCTTTTGCCGCTGTGAACTCGAAGCAGACTTAAAGTTCCCATTGAAAGCCTGTATTTAGCTTGTGTATTATTGCCTGAGGGTAAGAAAGATATATATATTGTACATATTGTTGATTATTTGCCTGTGTATATCCGCTTATGTGTTCGGTGATGTGTAGAAAGTGAAACTACAGGACTAGTGTGTTGCTGCCATGTCGGCTTACTTGTAAACGTGTGTGATTTTTGTAACAAAAGCCAGCAATGAAAAATGTGTATAATATTTGTAAGTAGGGCAAAAATTACGACTGTAAGTTTGAATAGGGTATTTGAATGAGTATTTCATCCTGGAATTACACATTGTTCACGATCATAAGATAGGAGTACAGGAATTGTTAACATGATGTAATCAAGTTGTCACTTGCTATTGTGTACTTAACCAAATCATTGTATGGAAGCGAATCATGGGCTAAGGAATCTATCATAGGATGTTTACAGGAAATGAATAATCACATGGAACTGGCTGTAAGAGAAATGAAGTTATCAGTCCAGTGCAAACTGTTAGCACAATTTCTGAAGAATGCTTATACGTGATGTTGTGTGTGTGTGTGTGTGTGTGTGTGTGTGTGTGTGGAGTGGTGCTGGAGCCTACATGGAATGCGGTTATCTTTCATTCCAGGTTCTGTCTCGATATTACAAAGCACGAAACCTGCACTGAGAGGAAGTCTGTTGGTGTCTACAGCTCCTCCCCATACCACGATTCCAAGCCTGGAGTTGCAGTTTGTGTAAACCCGGCCTGATGGATGCAGATCATCATCTAATAAGATAGGTGGAATCTAGTTCCACTGTACAGCACATCCCGTCAAAAACTACAGTATAAAAACCACACATAATAAAAATAAAAATAAACATTTAATGATGATATATGAAGGACATTGGTTAAATAAAGTGAATTATACAGTTCAGGGACAGTAATTATAGATTAGTAAAGAAAGTAATTGACATTATCTCGTTACCTTTACCATATTATTCTTTATGGAAAAGTACATTCCATATTATTTATTTAATGATGTAAATACCATTTGATTTCTTTTTTAGAATTCCTGACCGAAAAAATAAATCGGTAGAGGACAAATAAATTGTAAATAATTTCAGTCAGTCTTGCTTAATAATTCTTATTAAGTTAATGTTCTGTATTGAGATTTATTACATATATTTCATTCAATTTTCCCCTAGATAATTAGCCAGTAAAACAAAAGTATATTCATTAATCAATATGGGATCTAGAGAGGTAGCAGATAGATCTTCAGTACCCCACACTATCATTATACTTGAACATTTACATAGCTTGACCCCACTATTGATGTCGATACACCCTTGTTCTTTTCAGAGAAGGGGGTTGTTGCTGTCATTTTCGACGGAGTCATCTGTCAAGTTATTTGCTTATGTTTGTATCATAAGTATAATTGTGTCTTTACCTGCGATGTCAGGTTGATTAGGGGTTGTCTTCCCTTGTTTATTCATTCTTTGTGTTTGACCTTTAGGGTCAGAGGTTGACAGTTCGGCGTAGGCCTATGGGAAGGTTTTTTAAGCGGGAGTGAGATATACTTCCGGGAAGCCGGGAGGTCCTGTTTTTCTGAAGGGACCAAGAGTCCATTGTGTTTCGGGGAGAATCTTCGAAGTAACTGCTATGGCAGTTTTCCCCAGTGAATCTCTGTGCGTCGGGATGACGACAGAATTCCTTGTGTAGTTCTGAGGATTCATTTACCAGGTAATACCGACCTTTATGCATTATTACGCTTTTCGGTGGCAGAACATGTAAAGGATTACCTAGGGTGAACAGCAGCTCACTGATCCGCCATTTCAGAACTTATATATTTGTGCTCGAGGTAGCCATCCAAGACTGTTAGTCTTATATTGTCCAGAAATCCAGTGACGAAGATATATTGTGGGAGCCGCAGATTGGCGGAACTTCTATCTACAATAAGTATTACTGCAGGGTTGATGATAACCTATTTAACAGAAGTACACGGCCGACGTTAGGACGAGGCCTGTGCTTCCGGCTATTATACTACAGCCTGATATGTGCAATTGGCAGGGAGTGCCAAGTTGCACCTGTGTGTCAAGGTAACTAAGGCATCTGACGCGTTTAGTCAGAGACGCCAAGGGCGACGCTACGAACTGTCATTATTGAAGAACTTTGCTATTGACCATGCACGTCTATTCTGATGTTTACCTTTTTGAATGCCAAATGTATACCTATCGATGTCAGGTCAGCATGACCTTGTTACACTGACTGTTCCTGTTGATATTATGTGTGTTCCCGTCAATAAATGTCTTGAAACATGCCTGCAGTGTCAAAGCATCCTTGATTACTGCATGTGAGAGTATGGGTTGCAGGATCTACATCTATACGAGCCTAAACACATTCGCGTCTTCATTCGCACCCACACTCAACTCATCATACGCTCGCACTACACATCTAACAACATGTAAACTGTCTTGGGCCAGTGATCACCTCAACAAGAAAAAAAAGACAGTTACATTTCTGGTGGACCAGTTACGTGGGCTCTTATGATACATTTCTTGTCGCCAATGTGGCCTAGAAACTTACATTTCTGATGGACCAGATCTGTGGGTTTAAAAAGAACAGAGCGAGCATTTGACATTATTGTTGACATTTATGGATCCAGAAATTTACATTCCTGGTTGGCTGTTACATGTATGATGTCTCCAGTTTTGTCGAGAAAGTTACAAGAAGGACAAGTACACATTACACTTCTGATCTGTGGGTCTAAGCTACACACGGGACAGCCGTAACACACAGCGCTAATTCTACACTTGCAAGTTTTGGCTACAACAGGACAGATATAGGTCATCAACGGTTGACACAAATAAACAGTACGAGCATTTATATTATAATGCTACATAAAGCATAACAAGACAAGTACTGAAGTGAACTACTAGGCATTTGCTACGTGGACCATAACTGCATAGAAGGCGGGTTCCTATTGTAAACAGTACTGCGGGTTGTTACACGTTTCATTCAACAACAGACTTTTCTAGGTCAGAGCATTCAAGCTACATTGTTGGAGGTCAAGTGTCTGTAAACAGTACGTGAAATTGTAAACATTCAATGTGCAAGCCCTAATTTGAGAAGGTCATAGTAACTTTGGTTCGTGAATACCACTTTATGTTACAGTGGATTTGACGTTCAGTGCGCGTTTGACATTTCGTTTCTGTGTTCGCAAGGAGCAAGAAATTTATTTTAGTTTCAGCTGTGACTGAACTTGTTCTGCAACACATTGAAATTGATTGCTATATGTTTATGTCACTTCTACTGTTTTGTGTATTTTTCTGCGGGTTTTTCGGTTGGTGGGTCTTACGGTAAATATGCCACTTGATCGAGGCTTACTGTAAGCGGTCTGTAGGTGCAAATTTTCTTAATTTGGAAATTTGCTAGTGACAATTGGTCGCTATTGATGTTAGCTGTGATGTAATTGTACTTAACGTTGTTTTTGTAATATTTTGTCTGTTTTTCAGTTTTGATTGTCGATTTGTTTTGTTTGTATTCTGTAGGTCTCTCCTTTCTTGTGTATTTCTCTACACATTTTTGGTTAAAACAGTGTTGCCATTTGTATTGTTTTGTATTTTTGTCTTTGTATTTTTTTTTTGGTTGTACTACATTACTGTCATGCACAGTCTACATACACATACTTGGTCATGTTTTGATATTATTGATAAGGTAGACTCTTCATATAGAGTTTGTTAAATAATATTATATAAGATATTTATACAAGTTCTTTGATAAAAGACTTGTTATCTACAAAGATTGAGACAGTAAAATAAAGTGAAGTGAGTATACAAGTCTAGCATTTCAGACTTGTCTCCCATTGAAGTGGGATAAGGTAATTTATTTAATTTTTTTTTCAGGTTTCTGATCTCATTAGACAGAATGTCTACATTGGATTTCTTCATCCAGCAAGGGTTGACCCTTGGTAAGTCTGGTAAAGAATTGGAAGAATATTCATCTGCTCAATTCGCCATTGCATTAAAGTCAGAAGAAAAGAAACAAAAAGAGGAAATTAAATTGAAAGCAGAAGCTGAACTAAAGAAGCTAGAAGCTGAGAATAGAAGATTAGAACTTGAAGAAAGAAGGTATCAAAGAGAGGCTGAGGAGAGAAAAGCTCAAGCTGCTGCTGAGGAGAGGAAAGCTCAAGCTGCAGCTGATGAAAGAAAATTCCAGATGGAAATGGAAGACAAAAAACTTCAAGCTGCTGCAGAGGAAAAAAAACTTCAAGCTGCTGCAGAGGAAAAAAAACTTCAAGCTGCTGCTGAGGCTGAAATTAGAAAAATGGAACATGAGGAAAGAAAACAGAAGATGGAACTTGATGAAAAACTCGCAATTTTGGAGTTAGAGAAATTGAAATTGGCGAGTACGGGTGCTCAGCAAACAACTTCGAGTACGACAAAGGAGTTTGTTAGTAGGATTAAATTGCCTCATTTCAATCCTTTAAAGGATGACGTAGCAGATTATCTAGATAGATTCCAATTTTTGTGCGATACGCATAACATAAAAAAGGAAAAATATGTTGAACAACTGATGCCATTTTTTACAGGTGACACAGTGACTACTCTTATGACAATAGACGAACATGAGAGGACTAATTATGATGTTGTCAGGGCAGCATTACTAAAGAAATACCAATTAAAACAAGAAGACTATCGTCTTCGTTTTAGGACAATGTTGCCAGAAAATGGAGTAGATTTCTCTGATTTTGTTACAAAGATACGTCGTACATTTACACGATGGGTTGAGTTGTCTCAGATTGAGAAAACATATGAAGGTCTAATGGACTTATTATTGCGAGATAAGGTTTTGTCATCTGTTAATGATTCTTTTCTTGCATTCCTTCATGAGCGTAAGCCTAAAAACTTAAAAGAAATGGAGGAATACTGTTGTCAGTATGCCACAGCACATCCCCATGCTACAGTTAGCAATTCTAAAGTGAAAGAAGGGTTGCCAGCTGCTTCGGCAACACCATATGGCCCTAATTTCAGAAAAAAATTTCAGGGTGCTCAACAAAATTGGAATAGGGGAAGTAATCAAAATTACACTCAGAAGCGGAGTAATCCAACACATGATGGTTCTTCGTCTATGCAGTGGAGACAAGATGGTAGTTCTCGTAATTTTAGTGGTAATAATTTGAGACACTTTCGTAAAGGCTATCCAAATAATAACTATTCAAATTTTCGAGGTAATCATTCTCGACGTCAAGATTATGACGATGGTGAATTTAGAAACCGGGATTCAAACCGGAATGATGATTACAATAGACAATATGATCACAATTACAGGGGAAATGATAATCGAAATAATTACAGGGGAAATGATAGTCAAAATAATTACAGGGGAAATGATAATCGAGGTAGACCTAGGTTTAACAAAAAAAGACCTTACCAACAGGCAAACTCTGCGCAACAAGAGTTTGATGGAGTCTGTAATACAGTAAATGATAGTGGTAACTCTAGGGCTATCACTGGTTGTGCTTTCGATTTTGGGAGAGCAACTGAATGCCCCCAATGCTTAACATTGTTTGACTCATCAACTGTATCTACGCTAAGTTGTGGTCACCCTCTTCCTGCTCTACCTGCTACAGTTGCGCATGATGGGAGAGGATCTCTCATCTTACATAAAGGTCTAATAAATGATAGGCTAGTCTCAGTACTTTTCGATTCGGGATGTACTACCGTCGGGGTTAAGGAGTCTCTGATAGATCCTTGCTGTGCCACTGGAAAAACAATCAAATGTGTTACATTTGGTGGTACTATGGAAAGCTATCCTACTGCTATTATTAGGATTGACACTCCTTTCTTCACAGGAGATGTCCATGCATGTCTTCTTCCTAATCCTATTGCGGATCTTATAATCGGTCGTATTCATGGGGTTAAGGAATGCACCCCGCAACAAATTTCTAGTTGGGAAGAAAAAAACATTCAAACGGTCAATGCAGTGGTGACAAGAGCTCAAGCTCTTAATCCCCCAACTTCATCTGATAATAGTAATGAAGTTGATAGCCAAGACGAGCACTTGGTGATTTCCCATGACTCGTTTGTTAAACGTCAAGAAGAGGATCCTTCTTTGAAGAAATACTTCCTTCTTGCAAAGAAAGGGGATCCCAATCAAAATACGAATCACAAATCGTATATCACTATGAAGAATGGTATATTGGTACGAATGGTACAACACTCGGACAAGTCTATGCACTCGCAAATTCTTGTGCCTAAGTGTATGAGAGCCTTAATTCTTCGGCATGCACACGATTCTCAGTGTGCGGGACACATGGGTTTTTCCAGAACTAAAACTAGAGTCCTTGCGTCATTCTTTTGGCCATTCGTGAATAAAGACATCCGAATTTATTGCCGATCTTGCAAAATTTGTCAAGAGGTCAAGTCTAGGGGTCCGAGACATGCTGCTCCTATTCAGGCTGCAGATATTCCGATTCGGCCGTTTCAGAAAATGGCTATAGACATCATTGGTCCGTTCAAAATTAAGTCAGCCAGAGGACACCAATTTATCCTCACTTGCGTGGACATGTGCACGCGTTGGCCAGAGGCTATTCCTCTGAAGAGCATATCAACTGTCGATATCGCTGATGCTCTTTGGCTCGTATTTTCTCGTCTGGGATTCCCCGGAGAAATACTGTCGGATCACGGCACTCAGTTAATTTCGGACGTTATGTCTCAGGTAATGGCTACGCTAGACATTAAAAGGTCTCTCAGTAGTATTTATCATCCAATGTCCAATGGATTGGTAGAACGTCTTAACAGGACACTAAAGAACTTACTTGGCAAGATAACGGAGGATCATCCTGAAGATTGGGACAGGGTTTTACCTGCAGTCCTCTTTGCCTATAGAGAGGTTCCCAACGAGCATACAGGGTTTTCTCCTTTCGAACTTGTCTTTGGCGCGCAACCGCGCGGGCCAATGTCCTTGTTACACGATTTGATAACTTCCGATAATATTGACGATGATACACAATCGTCATATGAATATGTTATAGCTCTTAGAGAAAAGATTATCGAATCGTGCAGGTTAGCAACTTCATCTTCCGAATTTGCGAAAGAAAAAGCTAGGCGATTTGCTAATAAGAAAAGACGCCTACGTCAACTTTGTCCTGGAGACAAAGCATATGTCTTACTGCCCTCAAGAGAGAATAGACTTCTCATTTCTTGGAAGGGTCCATACACTATAGTCTCGAAAATTTCTGATGTCGACTATATTGTCGATGTGGATGGAAGGCATAAAACCTTCCATATAAATATGCTAACAGAGTTTATTGAACGTCCAGACTATTTACAGCCTATTTTCCAGGCGACGGACGACTCTCCAGTTCAACATGGTCACATCTCATCCCTGTCCGTTATACAGGATGAGGAAACTATTTTTTCTGACGTGAACTTACCTCTTCCTACGATTCCACTTACTTCAACGGAATCGTGGAGAGACGTTACAGTCTCTTCTAACTTGTCTTTTGAGGAACAACGTCAAGTATCCTCTACGTTACAATCATATCAGGATGTCCTTACCGACATTCCTGGACACACAGATGTCATAGAACATGACATCATACTTACTGATCGTAATCCGATCAGAGTAAGACCATACCCAATACCTATTCATTTTCAAGCACAAGTCGAGAAAGAATTGGATGAAATGATTCAACTACAAATAATTGAACCATCCACTTCAGCTTATTCTTCGTCGATAGTTATTGTTCGAAAGAAAGACAATAACATACGTCTTTGCGTTGATTATCGCAAATTAGATCAAGTTACGAAGTTCGATGCTGAACCTATGCCGTTATTAGATGATCTACTTATTAGACTTTCTAAAGCTAAATTCTTTACTAAACTAGACTTGTCGAAAGGTTATTGGCAAGTCCCATTGACGGAACACGCCAAACCTCTCACTGCTTTTTCGACACCTAGGGGTCTGTTTCAATGGAATTTTATGCCTTTCGGGCTTATGAACGCCCCAGCGACTTTCGTGCGCATGATGCGACGAATTCTATCAGATCGTGCAGATGTCATTGCATATTTAGACGACATCTGTCTTTTCAGCGATACTTGGGAAGAACACTATGTGGGTCTGAAGGAATTGCTATCTACTCTACGTGAGCATAGTTTGACTGCTAAACCCTCTAAAGCTTTTGTTGGGTTTAGTGAAATTTCCTTCCTAGGTCATCGAGTTGGTCATGGTCTGTTGAAGACAGAGGACCAAAACATTTCAAAGATATTAAATATCTCGGTTCCGAAGACAAAAAAGCAAGTGCGTAGTCTCTTGGGATTGATACAATTCTATGGAAGATTCATTGAGAATCTGTCCTCCATTATGGCACCACTTTCAACGTTATTGAAAAAAGGTTCTCCTAATATGGTGCGTTGGTCCCAAGAATGCCAATCTTCATTGGATCAGGTTAAGAATTTGTTCTCATCTCATCCTATCTTAAGACTACCGACGATTGATAAGACTTTTGTCCTTCGTAGTGATGCCTCTTCCACTGGCATTGGAGCGGCACTAATGCAGGAATATTCAGGAACTCTGCATCCTGTAATGTATATTTCTAGGAAGCTGAATGCGGCAGAAAGGAATTACTCGGTTTTGGACCGTGAATTGTTGGCTATGGTTTGGTCCATTCTTAAGCTACAAAGGTTCCTTCTGGGCGCGCATTTCTTTATGGAAACCGACCAAAAAGCTCTTACGGCTATGCAAAGTAAGGATTTGAAGAGCTCGAGATCTACTCGTTATGCTATTGCTCTTCAGCCTTTCCATTTCACGGTGCGAGCTATCCGTGGTTCGGATAATGTGATGGCGGACATATTGTCTAGATGCCCACATGATTCCAGTTAAATCTTGTGTCCTAGTTTTTCCTGATATATTTTCAGACTTAGGTCTGTCCTTAATATCATAATATGTTGTAATACAAATGTATTTGGATGATGTTTAGATAATTTAACAAATTTCATTTTGTCCATCCATCAGTGATATGTTGCTAAAATAGCATTGACATTTGTATATTGCTATGATTATATTATTTAGTAATGTTTGATATATGATTGGTATTGCCAGCAACTTAGGTTTCTTGAATGGTATCCCTTAGTTTGTTTGGCTTAAAGGAAATATTTTCTCCTATGTTGGGAGATGATTTGTACCCTCTTCTATTGTACCTGATATTAGGTTCATTGTTTGCATGAGCACAGAAGTGATACTGGTGCTATCTTGCTCATGAACATATTAAAAAAAAAAAAATTGCATTTTTTTTTTTACAGGGGGGTGGTAGTAATGTTGCTGTCATTTTCGACGGAGTCATCTGTCAAGTTATTTGCTTATGTTTGTATCATAAGTATAATTGTGTCTTTACCTGCGATGTCAGGTTGATTAGGGGTTGTCTTCCCTTGTTTATTCATTCATTGTGTTTGACCTTTAGGGTCAGAGGTTGACAGTTCGGCGTAGGCCTATGGGAAGGTTTTTTAAGCGGGAGTGAGATATACTTCCGGGAAGCCGGGAGGTCCTGTTTTTCTGAAGGGACCAAGAGTCCATTGTTTTTCGGGGAGAATCTTCGAAGTAACTGCTATGGCAGTTTTCCCCAGTGAATCTCTGTGCGTCGGGATGACGACAGAATTCCTTGTGTAGTTCTGAGGATTCATTTACCAGGTAATACCGACCTTTATGCATTATTACGCTTTTCGGTGGCAGAACATGTAAAGGATTACCTAGGGTGAACAGCAGCTCACTGATCCGCCATTTCAGAACTTATATATTTGTGCTCGAGGTAGCCATCCAAGACTGTTAGTCTTATATCGTCCAGAAATCCAGTGACGAAGATATATTGTGGGAGCCGCAGATTGGCGGAACTTCTATCTACAATAAGTATTACTGCAGGGTTGATGATAACCTATTTAACAGAAGTACACGGCCGACGTTAGGACGAGGCCTGTGCTTCCGGCTATTATACTACAGCCTGATATGTGCAATTGGCAGGGAGTGCCAAGTTGCACCTGTGTGTCAAGGTAACTAAGGCATCTGACGCGTTTAGTCAGAGACGCCAAGGGCGACGCTACGAACTGTCATTATTGAAGAACTTTGCTATTGACCATGCACGTCTATTCTGATGTTTACCTTTTTGAATGCCAAATGTATACCTATCGATGTCAGGTCAGCATGACCTTGTTACACTGACTGTTCCTGTTGATATTATGTGTGTTCCCGTCAATAAATGTCTTGAAACATGCCTGCAGTGTCAAAGCATCCTTGATTACTGCATGTGAGAGTATGGGTTGCAGGATCTACATCTATACGAGCCTAAACACATTCGCGTCTTCATTCGCACCCACACTCAACTCATCATACGCTCGCACTACACATCTAACAACATGTAAACTGTCTTGGGCCAGTGATCACCTCAACAAGAAAAAAAAGACGGTTACAGGGGTATTTCTTATAAGACCAGTCTCTTATCTGGCACTATCATGGTATCATCTGATACACCTTTATGTCCAGGAAAGTCTTTATTTTAATAACATCCAAAACCTCTCGCGACAGTGCCAAAGTCTTAAAGCGTTTCCTATAACCGTCTTCATCCAAAAAGTATTTACGTAAGAGAAATGTCTTGACAGCATCGTAGTCACCTCTGTTGTTGTCTCCAAAGTGTAGACCGCAGTCAATGAATCACCTGTGAGATATTCTGACAAGCGTAACGCCCATGACTTCCTAGGTATGCGGAATTCCTCATACAAAGCTTTTGAGCACCACAAAATTCCAAAGAAATGAACGCCTTGTGTTGTGCAAAACGAGTCGCAACAGGGTTCCACGTGCAAGTTGCGCACGTTAAAAATCCCTCGGCAGTTGGAAATTGTAAAGAGTTGGCTATACGTACGTTGTCTTGGCAAAATTAAAAAAATTAGGAAACCTACCCACGACTAAATATATTTAAAATGTGTGATTCCTGTATACATACATTGGCATCCTCGACAGTGCTACGGAGTTCGTGCTCTGAGCTGAGATCCTCCTTGTGTGATCTAAGGGAGGAAATAGGAACCCTGATGGAGTTGTCTGTGTGCAGTGAAGATCGTCTTTAAAATAAACCAATCCAAACCATGCTATACTGCTTCAGCACCAGCCCGTCTCATTTCACTGGAACATTTATAATTATTTTTTTTTCTATTTCCTAGATTTTTGTCGTGTGGTGAGTACTGGGGCAACTACAACAGTAGTTTTTGCCAGGAATAGTCTATGAGATATTAGATATAAGGTCTCTAGAAATTGGCTCGTTAAGAAAGAATAAAGACCTATTCGAGATAGGGACAAGAAGACAGGAATGCGAATGCTTTCCACTAGACAGTGTTTTCTAATTAATTATGGAAAGAGTTCTGTTTCCCCACGACCTTAGCTTCTGCCCTTAGATCCCGTAAAGAAAAAGCCCCCAACCTCATCTGAGTAGAGAAAGGTTCCTATAGGTGAATATGTAACACCAACAGCACGAGTGATACACTAACAAACTCTTGATAATGATCAACCGATCGTTGGGTTTATTAATGAAATATCCACACATATAGGGTTAGTAATGGTTAGAACGTGATGATGGTGAAAGACGATTCACACAAAACACACAGATGAGATAATAAAATTACAGTTAATTAAGTAATAGTTAATTAAGAATGAACTGGTGTAAAGTGAAATGATGATGTGATATGATACGTGTTACCAAAATGGTGAGTACTCTACACAGTCCATGTGTCTCTAAATGCTTCTCCTAGATATGAGGATTCACATGTATGCATAAAATGTCCCAAGTTGTTATACGTTATGTCGAGTGGGGTATCTCTAAGCTGAGGACGTTCTGATGAATACTGTTGTCGTACGGAGAACGCTGACGAGATATCTATGTATATTCCTTCACTGTTTGAGTATATCTCTGTAGTGTTGATCAACAGTTAATAGCTGTCATATGAACAAAAGGTCTGTTGTCTAATCTCCCGACGGTACTGGTCAGACTGGATATCTTCCCGAAATGTTAGTGATATGTCAACTCATAATCTTGCGTATGTAGTCGTGATTCACATACTTTCGAGTCTGCTTCATAAAATGCGCTTAAGAGTGTGTTGCACGTGGTATAAATCTGCGATTCCTCTTTTGAGCTCTTTTGCTTGACTTCAGATAATAATGATCTTTCGAGTGATTTGAATTTATGATGACTGTATTGAAACTCGTGAGCAAGCAGTATATGGTGACGAAAAATGCTGCGTCCACTTTCTGACCTGTGGGTGAGACAATATTCCTTTTAATTGAGGAATGAAAGATGTCCTATGGCGAATTCTGCTAGCCAAATGTCCGTTTTTAATAACTTATTTCTGGTTAGACGTCAGACACGTTGCGTGTAGACTCAGACTTCTGATGAACTGAAGACACACAAAAGTCTTCGTAAGTTTTCACATTTAACATCACTGGTTGACTTGCATTTAAACTACTGCTCATTATTCATCTCCCTCTCTCTGAGTTCAATTCTAATGATGTTAAATATCTTGTGCATGAGAGTGTGTGCGCATGGGAGACTGTGATGATGATAAAGGTGAAATATGAACTATTAATTACCTCCTATCATCTTCTAGGAAAATCTTCAGATTTTATTAATCAGTTATGCCAAGAATTATTTGAAACTTTATCTTTCGCACATTTTAGCTGTGAGGTTAAAATAAACAAAAATAAGAAAATGTATTAATAAGTATAAGATCTACTAACCTTCTTTTCCCTTCGCAAAATCCTTTAAGAACACAATTAATCACAGAACTGAATTATCATCCACTCTGAATAAAACCGTGTATTAGGCTATGCGTTTTTGGGTTTAATCTCTTCCTCACAAGGTAAAAAAACTGGACTGCCTCACTCTAGTAGTTTATGCGGTATTATATATTTCTGGAAGTCACCTGGCCAAGCTGGGCGTCCAATGTGGTAACCAACGCTTGTCTGAACCGCGGCCGACCCAAGATAACACCATTACAGCATGAGACGTTTTCCCCTGGCCAATCTGGGCGTCCAACGTGGTGTCACAGAAATTACAGCGTGCCCAGATGTGTTTCGGATGACCATATGTGTTTTTACCAGATTTATCACGATGCAATGTGGGCTTCAAACGATAATGTCAGGCATGTGGACTCAATATGAAAGAACAAATGTGGTTCTCTAGATACCGGTCGCGAGTAATCACAACAATGAAATAGCAAATGTGGATCACAAATATGAGATGAAAGAGCAAATGTCGGAGAAAATACAATACGAAAGATGTAGGAAAAGATAGAGCAATAAGGCCTTTGCGCTCGTTTATCACAATTTTCCCTTCTTTGTCATTGTTTTAATATTGTATGAAGGCTTTAAAAATAGTAACATAATAAAATACTTTGCCAACCAATTGACCTAATAAGAGTTTTTTGGTAGCGTCCGAATTAAACATCCGCATCTGCTTTTCGGCAAAATACAGAGACGATGCGCATTGCACGTTGCTTGATGTGCATGGAATCTTGAATACTTATAAAAAGAGCACATATTCGTCTCAATCTCTTCATGGTGAATTGGTCACTGTGTGAGAAAAATTTGCAACAGTGTTTCGGGAAAACACGGACACGGTGCGCAAAACAATAAGCTTTGGGTAAAAGCGATCATAAACACCCATCAGAATAATCTTACATCCTCTTTCTTCTTCTTCGATCCTTAGCCACTCGTTAACTTAGTCGTTCCTCTTCTACCGTGAGGTGTAGAAGTTTGGAAGAGAGAGCGCCGTACTATCCTATCGGCTGTCTTCCTCCTGGTCTGGTTCCATTCAAGTCCTTGGTCCTTCAGAGATTGTCTACTGTTGTCCTACTAGCGTACTCTGGGTCGTCCTGGCGGTCTCGATCCCTGGCTCTTAGCCTCCCTTACCTGCTATTGCAAGCCGCGGTAGCATAGTGGTTAGTGCACTGGCTTCCTAGCGCAGTGGTCTATGGTTCGATCCCCAGATGAGGTGGGAATTTTTTAGGCCACAAACGGCTCCTGGGTCGACCCAGCCCCAAATGGGTACCAGAGCAACTCTGGGAAGGTTAAGGCGGCCGGCGTGATGCCGACCACATCACCCCTAGTGTGCCAACTGTCAAGATAATATGGGCCTAACACCATATTCCCAATATGCCTCAATGGGCGTGTAACGGGTTCCTTTACCTTTTTTTTTACCTGCTATTGCAGCCGATCTTCTCCCATTCTGCGTCTTTTATCTCCCTAGAGGAAATATCACCTGTAAATTTCGGCTGGCATAACAACCAGGAAAATATCATTACCAGTAATCACGAAGAAAGCAAGGTGTTTGAAGAAATTATTTCAATGTGCACGTGCAAGGCGCACAAGAGTTTCTGCCAGATGGCTCGCGGGATAACTAGCTTTTAGTTTTTAAGTTAGGAATGACGAGCGGTCTTTCACGCTGGTTGGAGAAACATGTTCCTCAAATTTAAAAGAACAATAAAACTGATAGAAGTGTGACGGACATAGGAAAATCCACGGAGACTATATTTAATTAGAACAAGTAGAACCTGACACTCGTGCAATTGCAAGGCGAAGGAAACTCTTTACAGTTTTCAGTTTTCTGTTCCAGATATTCTGCGCGGCACCTAATTGATGTCAATTGTTCTCCACAAGAGATAGTTAAAACAAGTAGAAAACACATACTTATCAGAAAATATCTCAAAATACATATATACTCGTTGTCAATTTGCCGAAGAATACACTGAAGTGATATTAGTCTTAAATGCACCAGTTAAATTTGTTTAATATTGAGTAAAGTGCTGACGTGAGACAATTTATTATAACAGAATGGGCTTACCAGGCGGCTCTTGGTAGAATTATGCACTGCTATGTGGCGCACCCTACAGCGCGTTGGGAAGAAAGATTTAATAAAGAAAATACGGCCATACTTGCATTCGTCGCCATTGCAGGAATCTCGCGACAATGCAATTCTTGTTCTCTTCCGGTGGATATCTATTTGCCTACAATGATTTTTACATAAGTGTTTGCTTTTTCTGTGTTCAACTGAGCTCAATAGAATACGTTCGAGCTAATGCTTCAGCCCTCATTCAGAGAATAATAAATGACAGAGGGTAGGTTTTGGTATCGTATAAACGTATAAACAAATAAGGAGGGGAAACCCGAGGACTGTAAACATTAAATAAATAAACATGCAACACACAAAAGTTTGTTATCGGGCACTCAGTGAGAAATTAAGAAGTAGAAGACTAGACAACAGAAAAACAACAGAAGTGATAGGCTTACCGGGAACCGAACCAGGACTTTCCGAACGGTAACCACCACCTCATTCACTAAGCAGTGCTTGGCATGAGTTTGTGGAAGACTTGCACTACACGGATCGAAAATATATTTATGATTGTCATTTTTCTTCTCCAGCAGTATGGTTATTTTAGAATCATTGTTTGCACTTCTTCTCCGTAACAATTCGCCCTGTCTGTTTACCTGACCATCCCTGCTGAGAGAGTAGACAGGTGTCGCGTAGCGTTTGAAGGATAAGAATTATTTAGAGGAAATAATAGATCTGAATGTGGAAGATTTGGCTCAAGGAATTCCTGCTGGGTTTTCCACCACTGAAGGGAGACAAAGAGGGTAAATTCTCCTAACTAGACAGGTCTGGAAAAGGTTGTAAGGAGATATTTGGTCTCTCGCTACCGTCGTCCCCTTCTCAGTTATCTATTATTGTTATTCTTTAAATTATATTATATTTTACTAGCCCCCCCTCCCTTATAAAGGAAGATAAACATCAGACAATATGTAACATCTAATAGAAGGAACAAAGCATGGGGTACAGTATATACACCCAATTGGTTTATTGCAATTAAAACGAATAGATGGTGAATGATAGTATTGTCGATGGAATTAGTGTCTGCTGTATGTAATATGTGTCTCACAATTCAAGTGTTTTTCATCATGGATGACAAAAATATATGGCATTGATCTGGTGAGTTCCCCTTCTATAGGAACTTAGCTTTTCAGCCCCCGGCTGATAGTGAAGCGTGGTTAGTTCTTCGGTCTCCTGACGTTGCCCCAGGTAGGTCTTGAATGGTTCGGATTTGCCTTCTCTGTGCTCGACTCCGTATTCTGCTCTGAGATTGGACTGTCGTGCAAGGCTCCACCTTAGATCAGATGGACCAGCAATTTAGACATGTGGCTTCAGTGCGTTTAATGCATGAATTCGCAGATTGTCTAGATTAGGTCTAGCTTTCTTGATTACCTGGGCGTAAGTGAGAAATGGCTGGATTTGCCGCACTTTTAGCGGGTCATTTCCGCTTGGACACGTGATCCGTAGCGTGCATCATGTGACCTTAGCATCAATAAGACGCTCCAATCAATAACGTTAAAAGTCACGTGGGGGGGGGGGGGGTCCGAAAGTGGCATAAACTGGTTCTATCTACCGCGGTCAGTGGTCAACAATGACGTCGTATCTAAAAATAGCATTAAACTTGAGGAGAAAATCACCGAACGCTAGGAGATTATCCGCAAGTGACAATTCCCGGGACTTTGCGATCATGCATTGAAGATGATAAAAATGGCGTCTCGTAATTAATAAAATAAAAAAAATGAAGAGAAGATTGGGCAAGTCGTCACAACAGGTATTGACCGATAGTCATGTTGGTAACATTCCCGTGTAACAAACCTTGGCCGCTTCGGATGAAAACGACGTAGGCCCAGCAAGTTTATTTAGCGCTGATATGGCTATTGTGGATTCACTAATTACTGTCGTGAAGAGTCACAGCCCAGATAGCTAAACGAAGGTCGGTGTTTGCACAAGGACGGGGAGATAAATTACCCGTCTGCGAATATATTACAGATATGCACCTGAAAGACGGAATGTTGTAGCAACTTCCGGACAGAAGTGTTACAAGGACATTATCTGTTATAATGAAGGGAGTTGTAGTGCAATCATTACCGCGAATAGACGGACATAACAAATCTTTATATGGAAAATGACCTTTTAAATAACAAGCAGAATTTTGCTATGAGGAAAGTTTTTTAATAGACGCCATCAAACCACGCATGATTGTAACTATTGGCCGGCAATAGAGATGTAAACATAACAACATTTCTTATTGGAGCCTGGTCTAATAGTAAACAACAACGTGCTTCGGACGAAAGTTGTAATATAACTTGCCACTTTCGCTGGGGTAAAGCACTGTAAAAATTTGCCTCGTCGAGAAAACAACCAGACCTGCCAGAGTTGAGCATAGAATCAGAATCCATTGATCGGACCGGACTTGTTTGAGCCTTTGAGAACTTAAAAGTCCAGGAAAACTACCATTATTAGCAAGGAAATCTGGAACCTGTGGAATTTGAAACACGGAGTCAAAGTGGGAGCTTATTATAAAGTAACAACCCCAGAACACGTGTAAGAGGCATCTTCAACAAGTTGCCTTAGCTATTTCTCTGAGCCAGCAGTCTGTCGGTGAACCCAAATATTTGGGGTGAGTTTTGCATTTAAAACTCTATATATTTTGCATTATTAACACCTGAAAAATAATATGCATATATTGACACGTGAATATTAAAATATGAAAATTGCTAAGTGGATGTCTATGTCATTTGAGGTTGGCAACCTCAGCATATAGAATGATGATTTCATAAACCACCACTGCAAGGGCCGGTGACTGCTTTATGCGAGTCTCTTATAGAGAACTAAAAGCAGAGGTAGTCCCAAGTTCCATTTGGAGCAGGGAGGGAATGATGAGAGAATTATATACATACTTATTATTTTATTAACATTTTCAACCAATGTAAAGGTAAATATAAATCTATTCAACCTAAATGTAATGAAAGTTTTCCGCTCAATGGGATTAAGATTAATTCTCATCAAGGATGAAGTTCTGAGATAGGTGGGATGGTGGAATAGGAAGGGGGGGGGGGGACGCATGAGTGTGTGTCAGGAAAACGTTCTCTTCTTTTGTGACACTAGTCGGTGGTACAAGTTGAGGATACTATGTCTGGAACAAGTGAGGGTATAAGTGGCCTGAAGTCGACGCTAGACACCATCATCAGACGGGTGTTAGAGACGAGGAACTAGCTTGGTAGCTGCTCCCTGACACTTCTTGGAACATGCTACAACTTTCAAACTTGACCGGTGACGATTGTGATCCAGTTATTTATCTGCAAAGACCCAAACATCAGCTGAAGCAGAACCTTATTGGCAGCTAAGTAGAACCATAAAAGCTGGCAAGTGAACTCTTACCCAATACTCCATAGCATCACTCGATGATGATTATTGTTTGCTAAAGAATTATTCATTTCTTTAAACTGTTAATTATAATTGATTATTAAATTTGTTACTTGTATAAAGACAAATCTAAAGTTGATTTAATCATTTTGAATGTACTTCATCCGCATGTCTCAGACAATTTCTTAAATACACTTAAACAGAGCTATATAATAATTATAGGAATTTCGCTGACTTAACTCAGCTGGGAGCAAACGAATTATAAGAAAACCGTATCCTTCACAAAAGTAGACGACAGATACTAGAGTCAACACTGTTCTCGCTTTTCTGAATATATTGTGAACACTCCCTTGAGGTAGAAGCATCATTATCCTTCTACCTACCACTCTGCCAAGAGTAATCTTGTGCGAAGGTAGACATATTTGAAGACCCACATTATTCACTCTTGAGTTTTGGCCACTGTTGGACCACTACTGCAGAGCTAAGGGGAGGCAACCCGTGACAATAATAAACGATGATTCGTTTTCTCACCTTTGTTCAGAATAGTTACAGAGTAGGACAGAACAAGCGTAGGGACAAGCATTTGATTAGACAAGTACACAAGTCCCTCGATTTTACGAGTGTTATGGTTTGTGAAAACCTCGCATAATTTGAAATTACACATATCGAATGCATTTAAATTATCTGTAAATAAAAATAAAATGTAATATCTCAAGCGCATCCAAGTCACACTGAAAACATGTTAATACTTCAGAAAGGAACATAAACATTAACGGAAAAAATATTTTATGCATTAGAAATATTATTTGGTGTTAGTAAAAAATATGAAGAGATTTGTCAAAATGTGGAGGAAAGGTAGTTAAAATAAGGTGGAAATGTCAAAATTAGGAGAAATTCAGAAAAAAAGTAATTGGGAAATGTTAGAAATCAAGATCGTGACACTAATCACAATTATATAACACGTTTCAGCATTGTTTACACACCTTACTATTAGTCTCATGTTGTCACATTCATGGGAAACTAAGAGCCAGGGATCTAGACCTCCAGGACGACCCAGAATCCGCTGGGAGGACAACATTTGGCAAATTTTGAAGGACCGAGGCCTAGACTGGAACCAGGCCAGGAGAAAGACATCCGATAAGATAGTATGGCGCTCTCTCTAACAAACCTTTACAACTCACGGTAGAAGAGGAACAACTAAGTAAGTTATCACATAATGTAATGAGGATCCCAAGTATTGTGTAATATTTTAAAAAAACATCTTGCTAGTAACGTATATGCATTCATAAAGTGTTCTTTGACACCTACTAAATATTAAAGCACATTTTTCCACCTTTGATTTATTTCACTTTTTTTCTCAACCATCTTGAATGTTTCTTTCTTGGATCCAGCTAAGTTATTTTTTACTTGTTTTAACAGTGTTGTTCATTTCTGTCTTCGTTTCGTTGGTTATTTACTTTCTTGTTTCGACATGTCTTTCTGGTTTTACGATTTTCTTACATTATCATTGTTATCGTTTCGCTTATCACCGTTGTTCCATCTGCTTGTATCGCTCATTTGGTATTTTCCCCATCATCATAGATTTTTGTAGTACCTATATGAAGTTCTTGTCCTTGTCACCTGTTCGTAACTGTGGCTGACGAAGGGTAAAACCTGAACTGTCCCTTGTTTCATGTGTACTGTTAACTTGTATAACTGATTTTTTACAATATTATTTGTTAATTTATATATTTATTTCACTGGCTCGGGGTTATGAGGTTCTGGGATTGCGGATGTAGTTGCAGTCGTTTACATATCGGAAGAGGCGGATGCAGGGTCATCTGGGTCAAATTCATTGTTACCGATGCATTTTTCTTGTCTGCTATTGACAATGATATTGTCAGGGCTGTCGGGCTTACCACATGTGGCCGACGTATTTCTTGATAACGCGAATATGATGTGGGCCGTTACTTTGGCTTATGGTGATGACAATGAAGCTCGGTAACAATGTTTAATGGGTCAAGACAGTATGACCAAACTGACGATAAATAGATGCTGGACTCATAGTGAACAGTTGGCAACAAGATTTATTGTAGATATACTTTGACATCAGTAATGTAGACGATCATCATCATTATATTCATGGCAGAAAAAGTACATAGTCAATAATAATCAACATGGACGTTGGCTGACTGCACTAACCGCTACCACGTGAAGGTTAACGGATTAATAGTATACATGGTTCTGACGAAGTGACCATGTTAATATTCTTTACGTAGTTATCTATAATCCTTTACGCTTCAATCAGCTCCTAGCGTTAGCGGGACGCACTAACAGCCTGACATATCTGGTCAGGCTGAAGCTCTGCCATAACGATTACAGGAGACTAAGTCGAATGTAACTTTCGAAGTTAAAACAGGAGTACGACAGGGATGCCCCTTATCAACAACATTATTTTTGACAGTCATAGATTGGGTGATGCGCCAGACATAGCGAGAGTGGAAGAGTTCAGTAACTTTACGTTCTAGAGCACAAAATCGCGTAACAGTGAAATTATAACGCATATAACCAGCAGTCTGGAGGATTAGGTCTACCATATGTTAGGGAAATCGCATATTCGGAATTTGCATAACTCGAGAGATGGGTGTATACATATTATCGGCGCTGGGAATGCATATAACATCAGATACCCCACTTGAACAATAAAAGAAAAAGATCAAGAACATCATCAAATCCATAATTCTCGCCGTTTGTACGTCGGTCCCATCTAAGGGATACAACTGTGGTTGAAAGTTAGACATTATTTGTATTGTTTCCCTTATATGTACTCTCCCGAAAATAGTAATACTCAACGAAGAAAAGTCGGTGTAGAACGCAGTTTCATTCCGGAAACGGATTTATCTCACAATTTTCTTAAAAATAACATTAAAATGTAAGTTTTTGATTGTTTCTTCCAGACAAAATTTTAATTTACAATATTGCAGACTTATTTTTATGGATCAAAATGATAAGATGACTGCAAAACGAGTCTTAATTCCTCGCATTGACCTAGAACCGAGCGAGTGCAGTTTGCCATTTAGGATGCGACGTCGTCAATTCCCAGTGATTTTAGCATTTGCAATGACGATCAATAAGGCGCAAGGACAATCTTTTGATCACGTAGGAGTTTTCCTTCCTGAACCTGATTTCGGACACAGCCAGCTCTATGTCGCCCTCACCCGAGGAACAAATCATGAAAACTTGAAAGTTTTTGTTAAAAACACTTTTTTTCAGGGAACATTCTTTGAAACAAATCCACGCACTTTCACAAAAAAATGTTGTTATCAAAGAACTTTTATATTGAATTAAAAAATATTTTAAAAATATATTACAGTTTTTGATTTACTTCCGTCATTATAGACGGATTATTGCGAGTAAATAAATAATTACTTTAAGACTCGGTGTTCATAATTATTTGTCTTTGTTTTACATTTCTAGATTCAGGTCACGTCATAAATGTCGACGCTAGCAGCAAACCAAGAGCCGCCCGAGATGATGACTTCCATCAAACTCTTATACATACATTTTGGCGAGAGCACGACCATGCATGGAGCCGGCAGGGTGGTGATCAGACAATACTGGAAACGTGTGCTTTGGATCATTCTCATCTTATTCAGTGTTGCGTGGGCGTTATATCTGCTAACAAGAACTTTGCAGGAATTTAACAAATATCCGGTGACTTCTGTGGTGACCTTGAAGCGGACCTCAAGCATGGCATTTCCGGCTGTGACTATTTGTAATCTGAACACACTACGGAGGTCTTATTTGCCGGCCGAGGAAGTCAAGAAAATTACAGAAGATTATATGGCGGTTTGTTTCAGATCAGACATTTACTAGAATTGACAGCTCTCTGTCATTGTGTCAGTCTCGTACCTACCTACCTCCGTGCCTACCTACCCACCCACCTACCTACCTACCATAATGCACGCCTGACATGATACTTAGTTCTGAATTGTCACCATCTTTCTCTCTGCCCATCAGCCTATCTGTGTGCCTATCTATTAGTCTTTTCTGCGTATTTGTCTCGCAGTCTCGCCTTTGTCCGTCCGGATGCGTATATTTCTGTCAATCTTGCTAGCTACGGACCAACTAACCTAATTAACTTAACAACGTACCTACCTGAGTATCTATCTATCTATCTATCTATCTATCTATCTATCTATCTATCTATCTATCTATCTATCTATCTATCTATCTATCTATCTATCTATCTATCTATCTATCTATCTATCTATCTATCTATCTATCTATCTATCTATCTATGTCTGTTTTCCTGTTATTTGTTTGTTTCTCTGACTATTGATACATTTGTCTAACGGCTCTTAACTTAACGCTGTCGAATGAGTGATGTTCGTTAGTTCCTTCTTTTGCATTATCGTTTGTCATGCCTTCAGTTAATTCATTAATTCGTTCATTCATCACCCTTTAACAAACGTATGCCAGTCTTCCTGTCCGGTGCCGTCAGGTCAAGGCCTTTCTTAACCGTCCTTATTCCTGTCATGTCTATCTCCAATTCTCATCTCATATGTTATTTAGTTTCCCCCAACCTCTCTTTCCCTGTGGATTCCAGAATAAGGATTGCCTTGCGTTTCTATCAACATGATTTCTCAGTGTTTGTCCTACCCATCGCCAGCACATTCTTCTCATCACTGGTTACACAGGAACTTGTCTAGTTCGTGTCATTAGTTCCACATTTGTGATCTTATTGAGACCACTTCCGTCCTTCTGTTCTACTTAGGCACCCAGTTATGAAAGTCTGTAGTTTCTTTGTTGCTACATTTTGTTGTTCTCGAAGTTTTACAATAGGACTGACTTGACATTTGAGTTGAAAATGTTTATGTTTGACTTCGGTTGATCTCATTCCCAAATGCATTGAAGGCTCCCGTTAGCTTTTATGTTGTTAGTTAAAGAGTTTTTAATTATTTTTTTGTTATTTAAAATTTCTGCCAGATGCTTTCATGTTTTTTTTATCTTGATTATTTTAGAATGAAGAAGATAGCCAGATAACGTACACGGAATCTCATGCTCTGAGACATATAGGTTTAGAAGTTCGAAAGAAGGCTTATCACAACATATCAGACATGCTCTTAAGCTGCGTGTTTAATCAGGTACAGTGCTACCTTCTGAGGTAACTTACCTTATTCTTTTCCTGAGGTCTGTAATTATTATTTGACCATATGATAAATTATGACAAGATCACTATTGTTGAACCGAGGACACGAACTGACTAGTGCCAGTAGAACAAGAGATGTGAAGAAGATACTGGCGATGGATATGATACACATTCATTCATAACCCTCCACTCCCAAAAGAGCATAGGCCTTAACAAACACATGCCAAGTCCTCCTGTCACGTGCCATCATCTCAAGTTCTTTCCACGTTCTCCTCATCATTTTCACCTCTATTTCCAGCTCTCTTCTCCATGTGCTTCTTGGTCTACCTCTGCCTCTCTTGCCCTGGGGGTTCCAGAACAAGGACTGCCTTGTAATGCTATCAACAGGTTTCCTCAGTGTGTGTCCTATCCATCGCCATCGTCTTCTTCTCATCTCTTGTTCCACTGGCACTTGTCTAGTTCTTGTCATCAGTTCCACGTTGTAACCTTGTCATACCATTTTAATCCTTTTATTCTACGCAAGCACCCATTTATGAAAGTCTGTAGCTTAAGAAAACATGAAGACATGACATGCAGAGTTCTTCGTGATTGACAGCTTACAAAACCGGTTAAGATAAGAACGGGAGTGCGACAGGGATGCCTCTTGTCTCCATTTCTTTTCTTACTAGCAATAGACTTGGTTATGAGAACATCGACAACACATAACAGAAATGGAATCCAGTGGACTCTGACTAAGCAGTTGGATGATCTGGATTTTGCTGATGACTTGGCTCTTCTGTCCCATAACCGTAATCAGATGCAGGACAAATTGAAAACACTCGATGAGAGGTCACAGCAATTGGGTCTGAAAATATGCAGGGAAAAGACAAATATAATGAGAATAAATGCAGGTAATGATAACAGGGTTGAACTTGAAGAAACACCACTACAAGATGTAGAATCGTACACATATCTTGGCAGCAATATAGACAAAGTTGAGGGACCGACATGTCGTGAATTATTCTAATCCCCATTTATAAATTAAAACGTAAATGCAAAGCATAACAAATAAATTTAATAAAAGGAAAGAAGAATGGTAAAGAACAGTGCTGTCACAATGACTGTACTCGAAATCCCCCTTGTTTTCTACTTCGTCGGCAAATTGTAACGCTTTCACGTTGATAGTAAAAGCCTACTGTGTCGCTGCACGCTTTCTTCAATGAAACGTGTACTGTATTTCTTGGAAAAACCTTGAGATACGCAAGCTGATCAATGACCTAAATTTAATATTTCATTCATTCCATTTTATACACGGTGTAACTAAAAGACAGATGGACTAAAGGATAGAGAGAAGGGAGAGGCAGAAAGCAGGGACACCTGCAACACTAAACACGCGTCGCGCGATACACAATTGCTGCCATCACGCGTGTAAGGCCACATGCACTAAATTTATTTCAAATCGACAGTGATAAAATTCACTACCCATACCAGAGTTAGGTTTTAAAATCCTGAAAAACGCTTATTGGGAATTATGACATTATACCGGTTTACGTTTGAAAACATGACAGTACCCAGACACCACATGGGGATTGAAGTGAACAGGAGGTGGTAGAAAATGCACATTTTGAACGCAGCCACCTAGCTCCCTTAAATTCGTATATTTGGGTTCCTTAGGGTTTGCTGACAAAGAATATGTAAAACGTTACGCAAATAGTCTAGAAATTACCAAGTCATGGCCAAAATAAAATAGTGGGGGTGCCTGACAGCATAAAATCATTTCTGCTCATAAATTTTTTTATAACGTGTTTGAAAAAAACATGAAATTAATATGAAACAAATATAAAGGTATGTTATCAGGCACTCGCAGGAAATAAAGAAGTAGAACACCAGACAACAGAAAAACAACAGACATGAATGGCTTACCCAGGATTTGAACACTGGACCTTCCGTGCGACAACCCCGCCTAGCCATGCAAGCGAATCACACTATCCGCTCTGCCGTCTACGCATCATCAAAAAATGATGTTTCAATGGCAGGTCAATAGTGCGAACCACAATACACGACACCAGAAGTCCTCCATGGGCAGTTCAGCCTATTAATGACGCAATCACTTCTGTTGTATTTCTATCAAGCAGTATAGGCCGAATCCAACAAGACCCTTAGGACCTTAATACTGTGTCCAGTAAATGATAGTAGACTAGAACAGTGAGAACAGGATAGTGGGTAGGTTTGGTATTGTACAAACATTTATTACAAATAAGGGAGGGAAACCTGAGGCCTGTAAACAGTAAATTAATATGAAATTAATATGAAACAAATATAAAGGTATGTTATCAGGCACTCGCAGGAAATAAAGAAGTAGAACACCAGACAACAGAAAAACAACAGACAAGAGAGGCTTACCCAGGATTTGAACACTGGACCTTCCGTGCGACAACCCCGCCTAGCCATGCAAGCGAATCACACTATCCGCTCTGCCATCTACGCATCATCAAAAAATGATGTTTCAATGGCAGGTCAATAGTGCGAACCACAATACACGACACCAGAAGTCCTCCATGGGCAGTTCAGCCTATTAATGACGCAATCACTTCTGTTGTATTTCTATCAAGCAGTATAGGCCGAATCCAACAAGACCCTTAGGACCTTAATACTGTGTCCAGTAAATGATAGTAGACTAGAACAGTGAGAACAGGATAGTGGGTAGGTTTGGTATTGTACAAACATTTATTACAAATAAGGGAGGGAAACCTGAGGCCTGTAAACAGTAAATTAATATAAAATTAATATGAAACAAATATAAAGGTATGTTATCAGGCACTCGCAGGAAATAAAGAAGTAGAACACCAGACAACAGAAAAACAACAGACATGAGTGGCTTACCCAGGATTTGAACACTGGACCTTCCGTGCGACAACCCCGCCTAGCCATGCAAGCGAATCACACTATCCGCTCTGCCATCTACGCATCATCAAAAAATGATGTTTCAATGGCAGGTCAATAGTGCGAACCACAATACACGACACCAGAAGTCCTCCATGGGCAGTTCAGCCTATTAATGACGCAATCACTTCTGTTGTATTTCTATCAAGCAGTATAGGCCGAATCCAACAAGACCCTTAGGACCTTAATACTGTGTCCAGTAAATGATAGTAGACTAGAACAGTGAGAACAGGATAGTGGGTAGGTTTGGTATTGTACAAACATTTATTACAAATAAGGGAGGGAAACCTGAGGCCTGTAAACAGTAAATTAATATGAAATTAATATGAAACAAATATAAAGGTATGTTATCAGGCACTCGCAGGAAATAAAGAAGTAGAACACCAGACAACAGAAAAACAACAGACATGAGTGGCTTACCCAGGATTTGAACACTGGACCTTCCGTGCGACAACCCCGCCTAGCCATGCAAGCGAATCACACTATCCGCTCTGCCATCTACGCATCATCAAAAAATGATGTTTCAATGGCAGGTCAATAGTGCGAACCACAATACACGACACCAGAAGTCCTCCATGGGCAGTTCAGCCTATTAATGACGCAATCACTTCTGTTGTATTTCTATCAAGCAGTATAGGCCGAATCCAACAAGACCCTTAGGACCTTAATACTGTGTCCAGTAAATGATAGTAGACTAGAACAGTGAGAACAGGATAGTGGGTAGGTTTGGTATTGTACAAACATTTATTACAAATAAGGGAGGGAAACCTGAGGCCTGTAAACAGTAAATTAATATGAAATTAATATGAAACAAATATAAAGGTATGTTATCAGGCACTCGCAGGAAATAAAGAAGTAGAACACCAGACAACAGAAAAACAACAGACATGAGTGGCTTACCCAGGATTTGAACACTGGACCTTCCGTGCGACAACCCCGCCTAGCCATGCAAGCGAATCACACTATCCGCTCTGCCATCTACGCATCATCAAAAAATGATGTTTCAATGGCAGGTCAATAGTGCGAACCACAATACACGACACCAGAAGTCCTCCATGGGCAGTTCAGCCTATTAATGACGCAATCACTTCTGTTGTATTTCTATCAAGCAGTATAGGCCGAATCCAACAAGACCCTTAGGACCTTAATACTGTGTCCAGTAAATGATAGTAGACTAGAACAGTGAGAACAGGATAGTGGGTAGGTTTGGTATTGTACAAACATTTATTACAAATAAGGGAGGGAAACCTGAGGCCTGTAAACAGTAAATTAATATGAAATTAATATGAAACAAATATAAAGGTATGTTATCAGGCACTCGCAGGAAATAAAGAAGTAGAACACCAGACAACAGAAAAACAACAGACATGAGTGGCTTACCCAGGATTTGAACACTGGACCTTCCGTGCGACAACCCCGCCTAGCCATGCAAGCGAATCACACTATCCGCTCTGCCATCTACGCATCATCAAAAAATGATGTTTCAATGGCAGGTCAATAGTGCGAACCACAATACACGACACCAGAAGTCCTCCATGGGCAGTTCAGCCTATTAATGACGCAATCACTTCTGTTGTATTTCTATCAAGCAGTATAGGCCGAATCCAACAAGACCCTTAGGACCTTAATACTGTGTCCAGTAAATGATAGTAGACTAGAACAAAGCCACTCATGTCTGTTGTTTTTCTGTTGTCGGGGTGTTCTACTTCTTTATTTCCTGCGAGTGCCTGATAACATACCTTTATATTTGTTTCATATTAATTTCATATTAATTTACTGTTTACAGGCCTCAGGTTTCCCTCCCTTATTTGTAATAAATGTTTGTACAATACCAAACCTACCCACTATCCTGTTCTCACTGTTCTAGTCTACTATCATTTACTGGACACAGTATTAAGGTCCTAAGGGTCTTGTTGGATTCGGCCTATACTGCTTGATAGAAATACAACAGAAGTGATTGCGTCATTAATAGGCTGAACTGCCCATGGAGGACTTCTGGTGTCGTGTATTGTGGTTCACACTATTGACCTGCCATTGAAACATCATTTTTTGATGATGCGTAGATGGCAGAGCGGATAGTGTGATTCGCTTGCATGGCTAGGCGGGGTTGTCGCACGGAAGGTCCAGTGTTCAAATCCTGGGTAAGCCACTCATGTCTGTTGTTTTTCTGTTGTCTGGTGTTCTACTTCTTTATTTCCTGCGAGTGCCTGATAACATACCTTTATATTTGTTTCATATTAATTTCATATTAATTTACTGTTTACAGGCCTCAGGTTTCCCTCCCTTATTTGTAATAAATGTTTGTACAATACCAAACCTACCCACTATCCTGTTCTCACTGTTCTAGTCTACTATCATTTACTGGACACAGTATTAAGGTCCTAAGGGTCTTGTTGGATTCGGCCTATACTGCTTGATAGAAATACAACAGAAGTGATTGCGTCATGAATAGGCTGAACTGCCCATGGAGGACTTCTGGTGTCGTGTATTGTGGTTCGCACTATTGACCTGCCATTGAAACATCATTTTTTGATGATGCGTAGATGGCAGAGCGGATAGTGTGATTCGCTTGCATGGCTAGGCGGGGTTGTCGCACGGAAGGTCCAGTGTTCAAATCCTGGGTAAGCCACTCATGTCTGTTGTTTTTCTGTTGTCTGGTGTTCTACTTCTTTATTTCCTGCGAGTGCCTGATAACATACCTTTATATTTGTTTCATATTAATTTCATATTAATTTACTGTTTACAGGCCTCAGGTTTCCCTCCCTTATTTGTAATAAATGTTTGTACAATACCAAACCTACCCACTATCCTGTTCTCACTGTTCTAGTCTACTATCATTTACTGGACACAGTATTAAGGTCCTAAGGGTCTTGTTGGATTCGGCCTATACTGCTTGATAGAAATACAACAGAAGTGATTGCGTCATTAATAGGCTGAACTGCCCATGGAGGACTTCTGGTGTCGTGTATTGTGGTTCGCACTATTGACCTGCCATTGAAACATCATTTTTTGATGATGCGTAGATGGCAGAGCGGATAGTGTGATTCGCTTGCATGGCTAGGCGGGGTTGTCGCACGGAAGGTTCAGTGTTCAAATCCTGGGTAAGCCACTCATGTCTGTTGTTTTTCTGTTGTCTGGTGTTCTACTTCTTTATTTCCTGCGAGTGCCTGATAACATACCTTTATATTCGTTTCATATTAATTTCATATTAATTTATTGAAAAAAACATTACGTTACGGAAATAGCCTACCATGTTAACTCCTATTTGATTGGAGCGCAACAAATGAAAGACTAAACACGATTGGTCGGACTATAAATACTATCTTGTGTTGTCAGGGGAAACGTGAGAAAGGGGTACTTTTTTGAAAAGATGTGTAGACATGGTTTGATTGGGTAGAGCTACGAATATACTCAATTCAGAGCGTCTGTTCATTGCCACATCTTGTAATAAACCTGCTAAGAAACAGTACGTTGAGCACCAGTGTATATTTTTTATAAAATAAAGCCTGGGACATCGGCAGATCGGAGTTGTGCTATATTCATTGCCAGTCAACGAAACTGTTTATTATTATTTCCATGAATTGTGGTAAGCTTGAAATATTCAATATCTTTTAATGAAAATTGAATGTAAATTGATAATTTATGTCTGTATATATGTGTGGTTCAGTAGCGAACATGATGTAAAGCCTATAGTGCTCCAGCCTGAACAGAAGGTGTCGGAGGAAAGTAAAACTGCATGGAATGGCCAAACAGTACACTGACACCTAGATTATTAACTAGAAAGAAATAATGCTGGAATTGCAGAGGCGTAGTAACCATTAGAGAGGGAAATACTGGTATAAAGTATTTCAGATGAAGCTGACAGTTGGCCTAACGCTCTGAACTCAATGTTTGTGATGTATTGTGCTCAGTGTAGAAATGGAGTATAAATTAGTTCTGACGTAGAAGGTACAACCTTCTTGTTTCAGGGACCGTGGTCTTAAAGTTATTGAGCAGCACCTGGTCAGAGCTTTGCTGAAGCCAGAGGTGGACAGCATACTCCTTGGTCCATATAGCATCCAGTGGGGTGGCTCCAGAACTCATTACAGTAATCAAGCAGAGGAGTCTTTTACTGCAGTCATCACGAAAGATAAGAGAGTGTGGCCATGGAGCTCAACATTATGTACCCCCATCTTAAAATGACATTATAAACTAAAATTAAGAGGGGAATTTAATTGTTTTAATACCAGGAACTGAGAACATCTCCAATACTAGTTCCAATAGAAACAAACTATTGAAGTCATGATGACAAATACCAACAGAGCTTGAACAAAACAAAACCAGTATTACCTCATATTAATACTACACAACTGACACACATAGGATACCATTAATAATATATGTCACTACAATAATCATATTAATAAATTCTGTACATATAACTTGTAATTAAAATTGATTGTGATTCCTGGTTCCCTTTGTATTTGAATCAGGACACATATACATTCATGACAGCACTGAATACATATTGTTATTTGAAAAGTTATCAGTGACTCCTTTAAGATATCCTCTTAGAGTGTTTTATGTATGTGAGTGTCACAGTGTTGTCAAGTGTGGTGGAATAAATTAAATTGTTTATCTGTCTGTTGTTGTTATGACTTACACTTCATCATACACATACCCTAGACATATAACGTAGTCATCACACTATTCCAGAATAATTCTGACTGAGGTATACATATGTGGCAGTAAGTAAGGTTATCTATAATACACTACTCTTATTAGATATAGATACCTTCACAGCTGATCTCAGTCAGTACACTAAGTCCCTTATAAATATTTATAACATCCCACTTTACCACATATATTGGGGGCTCTCCCTCGGGATTTTGAATCTTTCCCTATTACAAATATTGGGGGTAACTCACTTCAGGGAATAATAAGAATTAAAGGGTATCCTTGGGTGAAAATAAATAAGGTTGAGCTCACGGTGCCTGTGTTGTCTTGAGTTAATTAGTCATAGATAAAATTGTTTAGACATTTATCTGTTAGACAATGGCCGACCTGGCAAAATTTCGATCTGCTGCTGTACAGACTGCGAAAGAGTTAGGAATGGACGGGCAAATTATGATTTCTTATGTCACTGCTGAATGTGACAAATATATTGAACGGGAAGAAAGAAGATTAGAAAAAGAGGCCGAAAGAAAATTAGAATCTGAAAGATTGGCCGAAGATAAGAGAATAGAAGCTGAAAAAGAGATTAAGAGGTTGCAGATTGAGGCTGAGGCTAAGAGGTTGCAGATTGAGGCTGAGGCTAAGAAATTGGAAGCAGAAGAAAGAAGATTGACTGCAGAAAGAGAAGACAAGAGATTAGCTGCAGAAAGGGAAGCCGAAGAAAGAAGATTAGCTGCAGAGAGGGAAGCAGAAAAGGAGGAGAAGAGATTACAAAGGGAACATGAGTTACGACTAAGGGAGTTTGAGTTTCAAGGCCATGCTCCTGAAAATGGTGCCAGTCCCTTTGCCTCTGATGCTACGGCTAGCCAGGGAGCCTCAACCTCAGCTATGAATTTTCATTTAGATCATTTTGTTGAGAAAGATGATGATATAGAGAGCTATCTAAATAGGTATGAACTATTAGCTACCACATATGGGCTGGAGAGAGAAAGGTGGAGCTTAAAGTTATCTCAGGGACTTCGTGGGGCAGCTTATGAAGTTTTTGCAAAAATGAGCAGAGGTGATCAGGAAAATTATGACATGCTAAAGCAGGCTCTTTTGTTAAGATATGAAAAGAATGCAGAATTTTATAGGAAAAAATTTAGGAATGCTAAACTACTGTCAGGTGAAACCTATCACCAGTTCTCTGCACGAATAGAGACATACTTGGAGAAATGGACTTCTCTGGGGAAAACCCAAGATCTTAAGGAAATGGTCCTTATAGAGCAATTAAGAGAGTCCATGGCTCCAGACCTGAGAAAGTTTCTCATGGAACAAGGTGCAGAGAGGCTGGGTGAGTTGCTAAATGTTGCTGAAAGGTATCAAGCAGCTCAAGCAGAGGTAACAGGTAATAAAAAGAAACAAGTGGATAACTTTAGGGCACCACAGAACTTTAATAAATTTGATCCTAGGGATCAAAACAAAGGTAAGCACCAGTTTGATAGGCCACGGTATGAAAATAAAAATAAAACCCCACAATTCGATGAAAGGAAATATGATGAAAGAAAATCTTTCAACCAAGGAAAAAGGTGGTGTAAAAATTGTAAGATGAACAATCATGACACTGACCATTGTAGAAGGAAACCTCCTCATTGTGCTGCTATGACATCGGGGAAAAAGGAAAAGAAGGTCAAACCTGAAGAACTACAGGAACCATACCACCCCCCAGTGTGTGAAGATGTCATCTGTAATGGTGTCACTATAAGGTGTTTATATGATACCGGTTTAGATTACGATTCCGTTGTGAGTTCTCACCTGGTGCAGGCCGATCAATACACCACAGAAACAGTGGAGATTCAAACTGCAACCAAGGATGTAGCTACCATGACACTTCCCGTCGCCCGAATAAAAGTGAAAACGCGATATGTGGAAGGAATCATAAAAGCAGCAGTGATAAATGAGCCAATCTACCCTCTGATATTGGGGTGTAGATATGTCTTCTTGGGGAATCCCAAGAGACCTGTGATATTGGCAACAGTGCAGACCAGATCACAGTCTAAAAAGGAGGAGGATAATCCAATAAATACTCACCCAGATGAGATGAGGAAGGCACAGGCTGAGGACAAAACACTCAAGCCATGTTTCAAGAAGTTGCCCAAATCTCATACACCTCCAGGCAAGGGAGAGTTTTATATGAAGAACAAACTGATATATAGGAAGGCTGGATCTGAATCCAATGGTCACGGACAGCTGGTCCTTCCCACTTCATATAGGACTAAAGTGTTGGAACTAGGGCATGCGATTCCCTTCAGTGGTCATATGGGAATCAGCGCAACAGGACAGCGAATAGCTTGTCACTATTTCTGGCCAGGAATAACTGAAGATATCAAACGATATGTAAAATCCTGTCCAGAGTGCCAACGAGTAGCACCTAAACATTGGGCTGCACCAGCAACTCTGGGGGAAATGCCCATAGTGGGAACACCCTTTGAGAGAGTTGCCGTGGATCTTGTGGGACCTCTCACCCGAACCAAGAGAAGGAACAGCTACATTCTGACTCTGGTGGACACTTGTTCTATGTGGGGAGAGGCAGTAGCCCTGTCATCGATTGATTCTAAACATGTGGCAGAGGCATTGCTCACAATTTTCACAAGGTTAGGCTTTCCCAATCAAATCTTGACTGATAATGGCTCTCAGTTCAAGGGGAAACTAACTGAAGAAGTTTTCAGGATCTTCCAGGCCAAACACTTCCATTGTAGTGTGTACCATCCCCAAGGGAACGGCCAAGTGGAAAGATTTAACGGCACGTTGATGTCGATCCTGAGAAAGTTGGCACACGAAAAACCAGATACATGGGACCAGTACCTGCACGCCGCCCTCTTTGCTTATCGGGAGGTACCCCATAGTTCAACCGGTATGGCCCCGGCAACATTATTGTTTGGAAGGCCAATAAAAGGTCCACTCGAAGCTTTGTTAAGAACGTGGACTGATGAAAAGGCAGAGGAAAACATTACATCTTCATACCAATATGTGAATGAGCTGACCACTCGTTTAAAAACTGGCTGGAAACTTGCCAATGAAAATTTGAAACAAGCCAGGAAGAAACATGCTGCCTATTATAACAGGAAGGCGAAAGACAGAGATTTGGCTGTGGGAGAGAAGGTACTGCTTCTTCTCCCCGGGAGTCAGAATAAGTTACAGATTGGATGGCAAGGTCCATATACAGTTTTAGAGAAGGTGTCTAGAACAAATTATAAGATAGATAAGAAGGGGAAAGAAAAAATCTATCATGTGAATCTCCTGAAGAAATATTTGGAAAGAGAACATCAGGAAGAGACACACTTGTTGACCTTGTCCATCGCCATGGAGATGAAAAAGGAACCACTTTCATCATTTGAATATCCATTACACCCCTGTGAGACAGCAGCACAGGTGAAAATCAGTACACATTTAACAAAAACTCAGAAAGAGAGAGTGCAACAGGTTCTAAATAATCATGCAGAGGTGTTAACAAGGGCATACAAACCTATTGGAATATGATATGAAACTGATAGACCCCACACCTGTCTGTATGAAACCATATTCGATTCCGTTTGCTAAGGAGAAAGCTTTGAAGGAAGAGATAGACTATCTGTTGAAGGAAGGAATTATTTCGCACAGTGAATCCTCATATAGTTCCGGTGTTGTACTCTTAAGGAAGCCCTCTGGAGAACATAGACTCTGTATAGATTACAGGAGACTGAATGCTATTACAGAAGGACAGGTGGATCCATTGCCGGATACAAATCAGCTGTTTGCCAGACTAAATAAAGCTAAATATTTCTCAAAAGTGGATCTGAGTAAAGGATACTATCAGATTCCAGTAAAGCCTGAGGTTAGACCATACCTAGCTTTTAGTACCTCAGAAGGACACTATGAGTTTAATAGATTGCCATTTGGATTGAAGAATGCGCCTAGTGTCTTCTCTAGAATGATGAGAAAATTATTGGATCCTCTGAATAATCCCTGTATAACAAATTTTATGGATGATATCCTTATAGCAACAGAAACATTTGAGGAACACATTGACTCTCTGAACATGCTGTTTGATCGACTTAGGGACGCAAATTTAACAGCCCGACCAACCAAATGTTGCGTTGGATGTAAAGAATTGGAATTTTTGGGACACACAGTTTATCAGGGAAACATGACCCCTGACCCAAAGAATTTAGAGAAACTAAAGAAAGCCCCGAGACCACAAACCAAGAAGGACGTGAGATCCTTTGTCTCATTATGTGGTTTCTACCAGAAGTATATCAAAAACTTTAATTCCATATGTGCACCGTTAACTGATTTGACACGTAAAGGACATCCAGATCGCATTACATGGACACCACAATGTGAAATGGCTTACCAAGAATTGAAGGAAAAGCTCACAAGTAAACCTATTTTGAAATTACCTGACTTAAGTCAAGAATTCATAGTAAGGACGGATGCCAGTAATATTGGGTTGGGTGCAACTCTACTACAGAAATCAGATGCATTGGATGGGGAATTAAGCCCAGTGGCATATGCTAGCAGAAAATTGAATAAAGCTGAAATCAACTACTCAACTAGCGAAAAAGAATGTCTTGCAGTAATATGGGCAATAAAGAAATTCAATATTTATCTGTATGGGAAGGCATTTAAGTTGCTGTTACCGATGATGAATATTTAACGGTGTATGGGTGGCGTAGGCGTGCCGTCGTATCTGTGTTAAGTATGTATTAGTGAGTGTGTGGTAGAACAGTCACTCACAACACAGGTACGTAAATAATAGTCATGGATGGCCGTAAACATCTGGTGTAATTTAAATGTCGATTTATTAAGTCACAGCACGATCACGTTTACATTGATATACACACAGTCACATTACAAGTCATTGCAATACAATACTCTTCAACATTCATCAGCAGATCTATATCAAGGCCTAAAGTCCTCACGACTCATCTCTGCGCTATAACACTGCGCTATAATACTGCACCCAGCAGTTCACATAAATTATGGCCTAAAGTCCTCATGACTCACTTATAATACTGCACCCAGCAGTTCACATAAATTATGGCCTAAAGTCCTCACGACTCATCTATAATACTGCACCCAGCAGTTCATATAAATAATGGCCTAAAGTCCTCACGACTCACTTATAATACTGCACCCAGCAGTTCACATAAATAATGGCCTAAAGTCCTCACGACTCATCTCTGCGCTAGACTTATAATACTGCCCTATAATACTGCACCCAGCAGTTCACATAAATTATGGCCTAAAGTCCTCACGACTCATCTATAATACTGCACCCAGCAGTTCACATAAATAATGGCCTAAAGTCCTCACGACTCATCTCTGCGCTAGACTTATAATACTGCACTATAATACTGCACCCAGCAGTTCACATAAATTATGGCCTAAAGTCCTCACGACTCACTTATAATACTGCACCCAGCAGTTCACATAAATTATGGCCTAAAGTCCTCACGACTCATCTCTGCGCTAGACTTATAATACTGCACCCAGCAGTTCACATAAATTATGGCCTAAAGTCCTCACGACTCATAATAGCTTCCTCAAAGCTTCACAAATACTTAATATGGCCTGTCCCAATCCTGGACTCATAATAGCTTCCTCAAAGCTTCACAAATACTTAATATGGCCTGTCCCAATCCTGGACTCATAATAGCTTCCTCAAAGCTTCACAAATACTTAATATGGCCTGTCCCAATCCTGGACTCATAATAGCTTCCTCAAAGCTTCACAAATACATAATATGGCCTGTCCCAATCCTGGACTCATAATAGCTTCCTCAAAGCTTCACAAATACATAATATGGCCTATCCACACAGCAAAAACATTAAGTCGACATTATTCAAAGCACTACGTAGGCATACATCCTCGAAAAACACACACAGACAGCGTTGACCACTCCCGGTCCAACGCTCCGAATCCCTACTCTCCTCTCCGGGATCACACACTCTAGTCTCGCCAAAAAACCCAAAACGAGACTCCGCTGTTTTTGAACACAGCTCAAAAACAGTACAGAATAAATAGATCTCAGCATTTGAGATAAAAGCGTTCGCACGCTTTCCTGTACTCTGTCACTCAAAATAAAAAAGATATGTTTCTATTATAACGTTAAACAAACCTCAGCTTAATCAGGTATACAAGTATTGTAACTCATAATCTACTTTGCCCAAAAACATATTCCGAATTACTGCCCTTTCAAAGGATCAACTTGTTACAGTTTCCCACACACCCAGGAGAAAAAAAATGATTCTATCATTTTTTTGAAAATTAACTCCCAAAACGAAAAAATTTAAAAGATAATGGAGTTCTAACATATGTTTTACAAAATTCATCTTATGATAAGTCAGAAATAGTATATCTACAAAATATTAGCAGTAAATGTAAAGTAAATAACAATCATCCAACGTATGATTACTAAAATTAATCTATTAGAAAACCAAGCTAAGTATCTCAAAATTAATCTATTACAGAACTAAGTTAAGCATATACAATAATACTTAAACAAGCAACAAACAATAGTAATAGAAATGATAATATCAAGCAAACAAAGTATAATTCGAAAAGAAGTAAAATATGAAATCATCATATGAAAAACAACAAATAATATCACAATGTCAAATCATGTAAAGCAAATACAACTATCCCTGATCTAAAGTTACATCATTACTTGAACAATACAAAGAATGAAAGTCTAAGTAGCGTAACAGAAAAAAGTATACACGAAGCATAAAGTGAGACAAAGATGAAACACGGAAGTATAAACAACATATCAGATCATGCTGAAAAGACAACAGAAAAAATGTAAAGAGATGACGAATAGTCAACAAAGACAGATGAAAAGTAAAGATGCACATGTAGAAAAAGTTGTAACAATACCTTACAATAACTATTTAAATCACACATCATATAATATAAGTTAATACAACTACGATAAAAAATTATAACACAAAATGACAAAGTATATCTATACTAACAACACAAGTGAAAAAAACTTATGACAAAAAAAAAAATAGTAAGTAATTTAACCAAATTATAAAACTTATGCATAACTAATAATAAATTATACAAGATATCGCACAAACAAAAAAAAAACGCTATCAAAAAGATTTGCACTGACTCAAAGTCACGCGCTAAATACAGAAAAATGCATCAAACATTAAAAAAAACAATTTCAAGGAACTAATGACACTACACATTACTAACCATAATATACAGACTAGCATTGGCGCAGAAAAAATATTACAACGTTCGAAAAAATACATTTTCAAAAAAAAAATACAAAAAAGTTTCGTATCACTAAGTTGCATAAAAATAGTATTACATTTACAACCAATTCAAAGCTATAATGAATAAACTAACAAAGAAATCGACTTCAAGAAAATGAAGGACGTATAAACAATCTATCTCTAAACAGACACACATTAACAAATGTAAGTTTGTTTTTTTTCTCTTCAAAAAATATACATCACATAAAACACATGAGAAAAAATTCAAGTGCTCATGAATTATCTAAAAGTAATTATTGCACCATTACAACTAATGAGTTTTGTGCATAGGGCTGGCAAACTCAACATGTACAAAAGTTGTCTTAACAAAACTGCTACAACAACAAAAAACCAAAACAAACAACTGCAAGTTCAACAGTGGAATATAACTAACAATAGAAACACAAAATCATGGCAATCAAATAATGCATTAAATATTTCAAACGAAATTACATGTTATTGCAAAACAAGAACATATCATTTATTATAGTAACAAATACAAAAAATATTTACTGTTTTAATAAATAAAAAATCAGATGTAAATCTATAGCTTCCCTTTCCTGTCAACATTTCTTGACCCTGAGCAAGTAAAACATCCGATGTTTAATGAGACGCTGAAAAAGTTACGCTTGAACGCACACAATGACCCAAAGTTGACCTCCTTTTCTCACAGTTAATATGTCACAGGAGCCTTGACTGTTATCGTAAAGTCGCTTCTGTCAAAATATATGAATGAAAATTTCCATTTTAATGAATGGTGAAATCTAATGAGAAAAAACGTAGAAGTCACAATGACAATTACCCTGTACTTTGGTCCTTGTAAAGCAATGGTCCTTTCACGATGCCTTCGGCTCTTCTTTTATAATCTCTAGACATCACAGAAGACATTACTGCCGTAGGCTGAAACAAAATGTTACATTCACAACACCGAGACACTTTCTCGTGATGAACAACATCATCAGCTATAGTATTTAAAACACCAGTGTTATTGTTACCTTGCTTATCTCTATTACAACTGACTCTGGGCTCATGTTGAGCAAAGTTAGCATACTTGCGCTTATTATTTGTTACCTGGTGAAAATATTTATTACTACAGTTGCTTTGTTTACAAACAATGACTCTAGACTTTTGCTGAGTCAAGTTATGTAGAGAAACATGTGAAGAGCTATTATCTCTCTTTATATTCTTGTCAATTCCTCTATTATGACAAATGTTATGTCTATAACCCAAGTTAGCATTGTTGTTGTTAACATATCTTCTTTGACAAAAATGTCCACTAGACAAGACTTGCTTTCTAGTAGCAAAATCATTACCAGATTGATAGTTTTTCTTACAGTTATTTCTACTATAACTTACAGAATTCTTCGGATCAAAATGTTGAAATCCGCTAAATTGTTTACAATTCCTTGGAGAATCAAAATTACCACTTGATAAACTCCCTTGGTACTGTCTAATCTTGTGATTATATCTCTTACTATCAATGTTCTTCTTTTCACCTATGGGAATATGTTTACCAATCCCGTCAAACTGGCTGTGCTGAGTTTGACAAGTAACTGAACCCTTAGAATGTTTATTTTCCTGCCCATAGTGGGTTTCATTCCTGGAAAATATAGTACTATGTTTATTCCCTGTTACAAGTTTATCAGAATCTGCAACAGTAAACACGTGATTGATTTTAGGAGCCTTAACTTTCAATTTCTCACATTTCTTTTCGTAATCAATAGAACTGGCTGAAACACAAGAATCTTTATTAGCCTGACGCCAAGAATTATCAATAGTCACTAGTACCACTAGCACTAGGGAAGTTGTATCTCCCACGAAAAGTTCTATGTTTACCATTTATGGCCTCTCTATGAGCAAAAAGTGTATGGGGCTGACTTTTCGCAACTTTCTGTCTATCACTGTCAACATAGACAGAAGACCACATTTTTTTATCCAAGACGATGTCAAGCAGGCCATTTACCCGTTTTCTGGCCTCTGCAATTTCAATATCTCTATGCGCAATCTCTTGACTAAGTTTCTTATTTAAATCATTAAGAGCCAAAACTCTGCAACCTTCTTCTGCTAGCAATTTCTCAATCTTAGCAACCTTCTCTTTCTCAGCCGTCAACTCTACCAATGTCTCTTTTCCATCCTGCTCTTTATTTACCTTTATTGACTGTGTTTCATTCTCACCATTATTATTATTCACTAACTCATCGACTTCCCCTGGAAATACAGTATTCTTCTCTTCAAGTTTATCAAAACATACATCATGTATCATTACATTGTATAATCCTTCTCGCTCATTGGTTTCCGCTTTTAATTTTTCATACATGTCTTTTCTTCGTTGGATCTCTTGTGTAAGGTTTTCCACCTCCACATGCTTAACTTTTATCTGGACCTCCAATTCTTTAACCTTCAATAGTGAAGAATCCAAACTTGCTTGTACTCTAGCAAGTTCCAGGTTTGATCTATTTAAATCACTTGTAAGTTTAGCTAATTTTTCCTTAAGTTCATTCTCTTCAGCTTTACCCTTTAAGCAATTTTTTCCTTCCTGTCTGTTGACTCTTACTTCCTCATCTTCTAGCTTCTTTTCCTGATTGTCAGCAATTATATTGTGTATACCCTTCAATATATTGTCGTGTTCAACATGAATATTATTATACACAAATACACGAAGGTCTAGCAGCAGCAACTTTGCTAAATTCCTAGCCATTCTTAAATGAGGGATGGACTGAAATCTATTCTCAGCAAAATCTCTTAGTGCTCTCGACGCACTGACCAACAATCCGTCCATCACGTGTGCTTCCAGTTCTGGTCCTTTTAATCTATGAAAATTTTTACCCTCTTGAAATAAATACTCCAATAAAGGCCACATATTATCAGGATCCGTTTCATCATCATCCATAGTGACTTATTTATTGAGATCACTATATATGTATCAATGAACCTTTTACTTCTGACAGCTAAATAACCATACAACAAATTGCAACCTTTCCTAATTACTGTCAGATCAATTTCTGTTCAAAGAACCTTTATATGGTCATATCCATATCATGGTAGTCAATACCACATGTTAATAGCCATAAACTACTTATGCATTAAATTCCACTCATATGTCACTATAGACATAAACAACATCAACAACAGAATTAAAAAGAAATGCATAGAATTCAGAAGGCCTGAGGACATGAGTGACATGACACACTTTACAGAACAAACAAAAATCACTTATCTGTCAATTTTCCATTCCCTTCCGCCAAGACTTTAAATATCACATAATTCTGACGCTAAAACAGTCTATCGCCGAAAGGTATTGGATCTAGATTCTCTTCCCTTCAGGTCCTCGCTTTAGTAAGGTATGTGCTCGAATACTGCATAGGAGCACATGATGATCGTAACAGGAACACAGCAAACCCGCTCTTGACTCGAGTTATACTTGCAAAATGACTGGTACAACTGCACATACACTCGACTTGTACACGCTATCCTTCAGACGTTGTATCACCTCATAAACTGCTGGCTCGCTGCTTGATAATTTCGCTGCACATCTGATAGCAAATGTAGACTACAGACGTTGTTGTTTTCCACAGGCACGACACAGGACGTCACCGACAGTGCTATAAAGCTGATTGTTACCACGAATAAGGCGTTTCCCAAATGCGCCACACATGTGGCATACAAACCAGGTCACGGTTGAAGCACATGAGATTCAGGTCACGCATGAAGTTCTCTCAAAACGACTGTTGCGGGTGTCAGAACCCGAAAACAAATCTATCAAATGATACAGATATGTGGACTGTATCGATAACGATTTTATCCTTCCGTCTGTTAAATACTCTCTCAAGTTAGAGAAACTCTTGATACGTGAATGTCATATCCATTCGTTCCAATTTGAACTGGTCCACCACTGTTACCGAGGATGAATATTAAACGGTGTATGGGTGGCGTAGGCGTGCCGTCGTATCTGTGTTAAGTATGTATTAGTGAGTGTGTGGTAGAACAGTCACTCACAACACAGGTACGTAAATAATAGTCATGGATGGCCGTAAACATCTGGTGTAATTTAAATGTCGATTTATTAAGTCACAGCACGATCACGTTTACATTGATATACACACAGTCACATTACAATTCATTGCAATACAATACTCTTCAACATTCATCAGCAGATCTATATCAAGGCCTAAAGTCCTCACGACTCATCTCTGCGCTATAACACTGCGCTATAATACTGCACCCAGCAGTTCACATACATTATGGCCTAAAGTCCTCATGACTCACTTATAATACTGCACCCAGCAGTTCACATAAATAATGGCCTAAAGTCCTCACGACTCATCTATAATACTGCACCCAGCAGTTCACATAAATAATGGCCTAAAGTCCTCACGACTCACTTATAATACTGCACCCAGCAGTTCACATAAATAATGGCCTAAAGTCCTCACGACTCATCTCTGCGCTAGACTTATAATACTGCCCTATAATACTGCACCCAGCAGTTCACATAAATTATGGCCTAAAGTCCTCACGACTCATCTATAATACTGCACCCAGCAGTTCACATAAATAATGGCCTAAAGTCCTCACGACTCATTTCTGCGCTAGACTTATAATACTGCACTATACAACTGCACCCAGCAGTTCACATAAATTATGGCCTAAAGTCCTCACGACTCACTTATAATACTGCACCCAGCAGTTCACATAAATAATGGCCTAAAGTCCTCACGACTCATCTCTGCGCTAGACTTATAATACTGCACCCAGCAGTTCACATAAATTATGGCCTAAAGTCCTCACGACTCATAATAGCTTCCTCAAAGCTTCACAAATACTTAATATGGCCTGTCCCAATCCTGGACTCATAATAGCTTCCTCAAAGCTTCACAAATACTTAATATGGCCTGTCCCAATCCTGGACTCATAATAGCTTCCTCAAAGCTTCACAAATACTTAATATGGCCTGTCCCAATCCTGGACTCATAATAGCTTCCTCAAAGCTTCACAAATACATAATATGGCCTGTCCCAATCCTGGACTCATAATAGCTTCCTCAAAGCTTCACAAATACATAATATGGCCTATCCACACAACAAAAACATTAAGTCGACATTATTCAAAGCACTACGTAGGCATACATCCTCGAAAAACACACACAGACAGCGTTGACCACTCCCGGTCCAACGCTCCGAATCCCTACTCTCCTCTCCGGGATCACACACTCTAGTCTCGCCAAAAAACCCAAAACGAGACTCCGCTGTTTTTGAACACAGCTCAAAAACAGTGCAGAATAAATACATCTCAGCATTTGAGATAAAAGCGTTCGCACGCTTTCCTGTACTCTGTCACTCAAAATAAAAAAGATATGTTTCTATTATAACGTTAAACAAACCTCAGCTTAATCAGGTATACAAGTATTGTAACTCATAATCTACTTTGCCCAAAAACATATTCCGAATTACTGCCCTTTCAAAGGATCAACTTGTTACAGTTGCAAACGGATCACAAACCTTTATCGTTTCTAGCCCAGGCTAGGCATGAGAACTCTAGGTTACTCCGATGGTCCTTGCTTTTGGCTCCCTATAATTTTAGCATTGAGTATATATCTGGAAAAACAAATTTGGGAGCGGATTTTTTAAGCCGCCATCCGTGTGATGAGAATCACCGTAAACCCCAGAAATAAAAATAAATTTCTCTATGTGTATATAGAATAAAGGACTGACATATAATGTCTGTTTTAAGAGGGGAGATGTCGTGAATTATTCTAATCCCCATATATAAATTAAAACGTAAATGCAAAGCATAACAAATAAATTTAATAAAAGGAAAGAAGAATGGTAAAGAACAGTGCTGTCACAATGACTGTACTCGAAATCCCCCTTGTTTTCTACTTCGTCGGCAAATTGTAACGCTTTCACGTTGATAGTAAAAGCCTACTGTGTCGCTGCACGCTTTCTTCAATGAAACGTGTACTGTATTTCTTGGAAAAACCTTGAGATACGCAAGCTGATCAATGACCTAAATTTAATATTTCATTCATTCCATTTTATACACGGTGTAACTAAAAGACAGATGGACTAAAGGATAGAGAGAAGGGAGAGGCAGAAAGCAGGGACACCTGCAACACTAAACACGCGTCGCGCGATACACAATTGCTGCCATCACGCGTGTAAGGCCACATGCACTAACTTTATTTCAAATCGACAGTGATAAAATTCACTACCCATACCAGAGTTAGGTTTTAAAATCCTGAAAAACGCTTATTGGGAATTATGACATTATACCGGTTTACGTTTGAAAACATGACAGTACCCAGACACCACATGGGGATTGAAGTGAACAGGAGGTGGTAGAAAATGCACATTTTGAACGCAGCCACCTAGCTCCCTTAAATTCGTATATTTGGGTTCCTTAGGGTTTGCTGACAAAGAATATGTAAAACGTTACGCAAATAGTCTAGGAATTACCAAGTTATGGCCAAAATAAAATAGTGGGGGTGCCTGACAGCATGAAATCATTTCTGCTCATAAAATTTTTTTATAACGTGTTTGAAAAAAAACATTACGTTACGGAAATAGCCTACCATGTTAACTCCTATTTGATTGGAGCGCAACAAATGAAAGACTAAACACGATTGGTCGGACTATAAATACTATCTTGTGTTGTCAGGGGAAACGTGAGAAAGGGGTACTTTTTTGAAAAGATGTGTAGACATGGTTTGATTGCTTAGAGCTACGAATATACTCAATTCAGAGCGTCTGTTCATTGCCACATCTTGTAATAAACCTGCTAAGAAACAGTACGTTGAGCACCAGTGTATATTTTTTATAAAATAAAGCCTGGGACATCGGCAGATCGGAGTTGTGCTATATTCATTGCCAGTCAACGAAACTGTTTATTATTATTTCCATGAATTGTGGTAAGCTTGAAATATTCAATATCTTTTAATGAAAATTGAATGTAAATTGATAATTTATGTCTGTATATATGTGTGGTTCAGTAGCGAACATGATGTAAAGCCTATAGTGCTCCAGCCTGAACAGAAGGTGTCGGAGGAAAGTAAAACTGCATGGAATGGCCAAACAGTACACTGACACCTAGATTATTAACTAGAAAGAAATAATGCTGGAATTGCAGAGGCGTAGTAACCATTAGAGAGGGAAATACTGGTATAAAGTATTTCAGATGAAGCTGACAGTTGGCCTAACGCTCTGAACTCAATGTTTGTAAAATGAAAAAAAAATATGAAGTAGACATGGCTTGACCTCGGGCTGATGACACTGGACAAGAAAGCTTGGCATACGTTACTAAAGGCCTATGCTCCTTAGTAGAGAGCATCCGATTGACAGAGTGGTTAGAGCGCTGATCTCTCGCGGCAAAAGGTGCCAGGTTCGAATCACGGTACCGACACGCTCCAGTCTATACAGCTGTAAATGGGTACCTGACTTTGAGTTAGGGAAGGAAAAGGCAGTAAGGAAGGGAACTGGTCACCACACCTCACGATGCTGGACCTAGTATGGTGAAGTCTCTAACACTTCAATCCACTATGGCAGTATCTGCTATGGGACTGCCTTTACCTTTTTTATGCTCCTTAGGGAACGGACAGGTGATGATAAGGTGGATGAGTGGAGGGATCTGTTGGTGGATGAGTGGAGGGATCTGTTTGTGGATGAATCTGTTGGTGGATGAGTGGAGGGATCTGTTGGTGGATGAGTGGAGGGATCTGTTGGTGGATGAGTGGAGGGATCTGTTGGTGGATGAGGGGAGGGATCTGTTGGTGGATGAATCTGTTGGTGGATGAGTGGAGGGATCTGTTCGTGGATGAATCTGTTGGTGGATGAATCTGTTGGTGGATGAGTGGAGGGATCTGTTGGTGGATGAGTGGAGGGATCTGTTGGTGGATGAGTGGAGGGATCTGTTGCTGGATGAGTGGAGGGATCTGTTGGTGGATGAGTGGAGAGATCTGTTGGTGGATGAGTGGAGGGATATGTTGGTGGATGAGTGGAGGGATCTGTTGGTGGATGAGTGGAGAGATCTGTTGGTGGATGAGTGGAGGGATATGTTGGTGGATGAGTGGAGGGATCTGTTGGTGGATGAGTGGAGGGATATGTTGGTGGATGAGTGGAGGGATCTGTTGGTGGATGAGTGGAGGGATCTGTTGATGGATGAATCTGTTGGTGGATGAGTGGAGGGGTCTGTTGGTGGATGAGTGGAGGGATCTGTTGGTGGATGAGTGGATGGATCTGTTGGTGGATGAGTAAAGGGATCTGTTGGTGGATGAGGGGAGGGATCTGTTGGTGGATGAATCTGTTGGTGAATGAGTGGAGGGATCTGTTGTGGATGAGTAGAGGGATCTGTTGGTGGATGAGTGGATGGATCTGTTGGTGGATGAGTGGAGGGATCTGTTGGTGGATGAGTGGAGGGATCTGTTGGTGGATGAGTGGAGGGATCTGTTGGCGGATGAGTGGAGGGATCTGTTGGTGGATGAGTGGAGGGATCTGTTGGTGGATGAGTGCAGGGTTCTTTTGGTGGAGTTTATCTGATCTGCTAAACTTTCGAGTTTAGCTAAGACCAATAACAATAGTTAGTTGTTAGATAAACAGCTACCACAACAAATAACCCAGTATTACAAAAGCAGAAACAATAACCAAAAGTAATAGTCATGCGATAGCTAAAGTATACCACTATTGTTATTTATTCATTTACCATACAGTAATTTAAGGCATATAATTAACCCTGTGTCGTCCACGTAATGCAGTTTCGCTAATTTGTTTGGTTTTGTTTGGTTTTAAGGACTATCTTCAATGCACACGGACAACTCCATCAGTGCGCCGATCTCCTCCCTTAGATCACACAACGAGGATCTCGGCACAGTGCATGAATTCCGTAGCACCGGCGAGAATCCCAATGTGTGTATATACGAATCACACATTCTATAAATATTTTTTGGGTGAGTAGGTTTCTAGTTATTTATATATTGCCAGTGCAGCGGCCGTATGGCCTACTCTTTATGATTTCCAACTGCCGTGGGGTTTTTAACGTGCGCAACTTACCCACTGGACCTCCGATTTTTTCGCCTGTATCCGAGAAGGCTAGGCATCTGATCTCACTACCGAGGAGACCGGGGTGGGGGGTCGGAATGACATCATTAGGACCATTTGTTCTGTTAAAAAATTACCATGAATTATATTCCCTCAACTGGCAATCGAACCCGGTACCTCAAGAACTCGAGGCGGACGCCATACCTCTATGCCACTCTGACCCTATATTAAAAACTTGTAATTATATTTTGGATAGCAAGCAGATACGCTATTAGGTATTCTGGCAACATCGTACCGACAAGTGGGGAATATCATTATCATTCATAAGCCTTCAACTCTCCGCCTCTAACATTAACCTACCACGTTTTTTTTTTTGTAACAAGCGACCAAGGGTGTTTGAAAATGAGACCGGTTACTCCATCCTGTAGAAATTTTAAACCATAAATAAATTTCAACAATACAATATGAACACAACGGAAATAAATATATGTCAACATATGAAAACATATATCAACAAAAGACAATAATTTAATTCAGCCATGAAAGACAAAATAAGATCCTTTGGTAAGGAAGTGAATCACGCGGTACTGACAAAGCCGAAAGGCGCCTCCTTTGCTGATTCACCCTTTTTTTTCCTTCTAGCCAAATCTCCAGAATTGGCACATGGAATGTCCGCACATTAAACGGTTTGGTTTGGTTAGGTTTGGTTTGGTTTGGTGTGGTTTGGTTTGGTTTGGTGGTGTTTGGTTTGGTTTGGTTTGGTGTGGTTTGATTTGGTTTGGTTTGGTGTGGTTTGGTTTGGTTTGGTGTGGTTTGGTGTGGTTTGGTTTGGTTTGGTTAGGTTTGGTTTGGTGTGGTTTGGTTTGGTTTGGTCTTGTTTGGTTTGGTTTGGTGTGGTTTGGTTTGGTTTGGTGTGGTTTGATTTGGTTTGGTTTGGTGTGGTTTGGTTTGGTGTGGTTTGGTTTGGTGTGGTTTGGTTTGGTTTGGTTTGGTGTGATTTGGTTTGGTGTGGTTTGGTTTGGTTTGGTGAGGTTTGGTTTGGTTTGGTTTGAAGGATTATCTTCATTGCACACGAACTACTCCATCAATGCTCCGATCTCCTGCCTTAGATCACACAAGGAGGATCTCAGCACAGTGCACGAACTCCGTAGCACCGGCGACAATCTCAATGTGTGTACATAAATCCCACATTTTATAAATATTGTTCATTCATTCATCACCCTTTAATTTAAGTTATCTTGGTTTTGATACTTTTACCTAATGTTCCGTCTACGGTAACCACACCACTAAGATTAATATTCCTCTGTCCATTTTCTTTTTTAACACGACCTTCTATCGTGGTACATTTTGTGACGGTATTGCATCCCCTGCTTTGCAGTAGTGGTCCAACAGTGGCCAAAACTCAAGAGTATCTAATATGGGCTTCGAAGGTATCTACCTTCGCTCAAGATTACTCTTGGCAGAGATGTAGATAGAAGGGTAATGACACTTCTATTACAAAGGAAGTCTTCACGAGATATTCAGATAAGTGAAAACAATGCTGCTTTGGCTGAGTACGTTAGTTCTAGAATCTGCCGACAACTTTTGAGAAGAAATTAAGCACTTATTAATTTCAGCTCGTTCAAGACCCCACCCCTGATTTACTCATTGGATTTCTTATTATTCTGGTATAGCTCTGTTTAGAGTGTAAGTAGTAAATTGACTGAGACAAACATGCAGTAACTTTAAAATGATTAAATGGAAGTTAAATTTGTAACATTACAAATAACAACATTTAATAATCACTGTATGTTTTAACAGTTTGAAAATAAATTGAATAGTTTAGAAGAAAAGTTTCATCATAGATTTATAGTAGAGACGATGGAAAAAGTTCACTTTGGCAGCGTATATTTTTCACTTAGTTGCCAATAGTAGTTTCTGCTCCCGCAGATGGGTTCTGTTTACACTGCTCTCGCTCGTCGCTGGTCAAGGTTAAAGGCGCCGCACGTTCCTAGAACGTCGAGGAGTAACGGCCAAGCTGGTCCTGCGTCTGTCTATAAGACCATCTTATGATGGCGTCTCACACAACGTCAGTCCACGTCTACCTTCACTTAATTCCAGAAACAGTACTTTCTGCTGGTACCACCAATAACTGTGGTAATAGAATAGAGACAAACGCTCTTCTGATTATTGCGTTTTCCGGCACATAGTTATGTGCCACCCTTCTTCTATTCTACCATTCCATTTATCTCAGAATTTACCCTCGATGAGAATTAAATTTAATCCCTCGGGATAACACTTTCTTTACATTTAAATGGAATAGCTTTAGCTTTACATTACATTTAAATGAAAAGGTTAATAATACAGATAGAGTCTGTTTACATTTACATCTTCACTGATTGAAAAGTGTTCACAATTTAAAGTTTCTTTGTTGTTTATTATCATTAAACTTGACAACACCAATATCTAAAGAAAGATCAAATATAATCAGATTTACATACATATGAAATAGCAGAATAAATGCGCCCTCCCCCTATGGAGAAAAGAACCCAAAAGTTAATAACCCAAAGGTCGAAGGTTAGCACTATGTTACAGAGTAGACATTAAAGTAAACAAGTTCCTACTATATGCTACCCAGTAAAGTAAACACGTTTAAGCAAATCCAATGTTGTTAATTCCCTGTAACAAAGAAACAAAAATCACTCTCTCTTTCATACAGTGGCCACTCAATCACTCTTTCCTACTGTTGGTGATATCCCTTGGAAATACAATTTCCCTGAATAAATGTTTTATCTGGTTCACTTCCCAAATTGGCCCTAGTTCATTCTCTAACAAGACAAAGACTAGTGAGGTGAACGCCGAATCTGGTGTGGGTTTTTCCTGGATGAACAAAATGTCACCGCCAATAGTTGATGTAGGAACGTGCTCTTGGGGTTCACAATTAAAAGAGGAAAATACTTCCAGTATTGGGAAACATCTGGTTGCAAAAAAATGTTACAACTGATAAATGATGATAATCCTATCGGCTGACTCTATGTTAGAGCGCCGATTTCTGAACAGCGTAAATTGCTGGATGCTTCACTTAAATACGACTGTCAGAAGTCGGGAATATTAATGTTATTTTGTACACCCCAGTGGGCTGGTAAAATTGGAAAAAATATCTGAATTTGGTAAGTCCAGTTAAACTTATAAGTTAAAATGTTTCTCATGTATCCTTTGCAAATACTCGCTTACAAATGAAATTGGTGACGCACAAGCCAAGAAAAAGGGACAACATTAACCAATCAGAAAAATATACCGCTGGACGCTCTTGATCAGGTCTGCTAGGAATATAAGAAAAACATTTATGGAAAAATGCTACTATTCTATATAGCTACATATATGCACACAGATAGGGACAAGACGATCTCTGATCAACTCCGTCAGTCCTGACTAAATTTAAAAGGCACACGGTGTTTTCCTTTATGCCTACACGGTCAGCCTTCGCTAGCGCTGAGTTTTTAGGTCGGAGGGAGTTATGCAACTCTCCCGCCCCTTGCTTGCGCCGGCAGTCAGCGTACAATGTTAATTACACTGGTATACACACATTATGTGCCTTAAATTTTATAGCTGTTCTTGGGTAATTTTGGGTTGCTGATTCCAAAAATGTAATCAGATTTTTTCTATCAGCTCTAGTTTTTGAGATAACTAAGAATGACCATATTTGTAGTTCAATTGTTATGTACAATCCTAGAGTTAGGTGCTATCAGTGGCATTTTGACTTTAGTCTGCATTCATATTATATGTAATTACTGTGCATATATTACCAAAAATGTAATAAAACTTTATCACTAGCACTTGTTTAGTCAACACGCAAAAAGGATCTTTTCGAGGACTTCCTGGAATGTGACATGCCCGGACAGTCACGCTTAAGGGTCCAACAGTAATCTGCCATCATGTGGCATCCCAAAGTCACTGGTATCTCTCTTCCATAGTTTTTATATCTTGGTGAAATTTTTCACCTTGCTCCTCACTAAAGTCGCCAAGATTCTCCGGAAATAAATGTAAATGGTTATGGACGTAGTGCAATTTTATGTTCATGTTGCAACCAAGTTCACAAAAACTCGACAGCATGTTTCCAACTAATTCAGAATAATTGTCTGCTTTAAAGTTACCCAGAACGTTTTGCACAACTAAAACAAATGATGACCAGGCTGTGGACTCTGTTTTGTTCATGGAATCAATAAAATTTGGATCCTTTATTTACTTTCTAATTTGAGGACCATCAAAAATTCCAGCTTTAAGTTTGTCTATGCTCAATTCTGGAAACTTTCTGCATAAGTAATTAAAACAGGTACCATCTTTGTTCAGTGCCTTAACAAATTGCTTCATCAAGCCAAGATTTATATGTAATGGTGGCAGTAGAACTCTTTTTCGATCAATGAGAGGCTTATTGACAATATTTTTTTCTCCAACTTTAAATTCATCCCTCAACGGCCACTGTTTCTTTGTCCAGTGCATATCTTTTGCCCTGCTATCCCACAAACATATAAAGCATGGATATTTGGTGAATCCCATTTGCTGGCCAAGCAAGAAGTTCATCATTTTAAGATCTACACAAACCATCCAGTTACGTTCTAAATACTTCAATTTTTCCAGAACTGTGCTTATTGTAGCATACTCCTCCTTCATTGTAGTAGAATGAGCAATTGGAATTGAGCCATATTTGTTACCATTGTGTAAGAGAACACCCTTCAAACTTCTTTTAGAGCTGTCAATGAAAAGTCGCCACTCATCTGGTGTATAACTTACACCCATTTTGTTAACAAGTCCTCCTACATTAGTACAAAACACAAGGTTGTTTTCTTCACAAAAGAATGGAATAAAACCTTGCTCTCTGCTGCGATAAAATGTAACCTTTGTTTCAGCAGTCAGTAATTTTTTTTCTTTCAATCTTGAAGCCAAAAGTTCTGTAGATTCTTTGGAGAGATATAGATCTCGGATTAGATCATTTAGTTCAAGCTGTTCGAAGCGTTGAGCATCTGAAAAATCATCTTCGAAATCACTATCACTGTCACTTGTCGTTCCACATGCCATTGCTGTCTCATCTTCTAGCAGGGAATCCGAAATCTGACTGAAAGTTGGAATTGGTATGTCATCTCCGTGTGGAACAGGTCGCCTTGCAGAATCTAAATCTGGATATTTTCACTTTTTGTGATTTTTCCCATTAATTCCCTTAATATTCACAACACAGAAATAACAGTCATCATAGTGGTTCTTGGGCTCTCTCCAAACCATTGGAATTCCAAATTTAAAACATTTTCTTTTCCCACAAGTCCACTGTCGCAGGTGTTCAACACATGTTTTGCAAACAATATGAGGAGCCCAAGACTTGTCCTGGTCACCTAGTTTTACTTTAAAGTAAGCAAAGTATGCCTTTTTCACAAAACAGTAATATGCTTCCTATGTTCTTCTTTGAAAGTGTACTCTCCACAAATATAACAAAATAAATGCGGTGACATAAAACATGCTCTTCTTGAAGATGATGCCATTCTCTGTTAGAAGTGTAATAAAATAAGTAGCATACTAACATGCATGCAGTGGCTTAAAATCTAAAAAAAGGCAATTCTGGGAAGATTCTTGAAAAACTGAAACTGAGAGTAAACAAGCAGTTTTCTTTTGTAAAGGACTAGACAGCAATAGTTTTTTTTTTACATAGCCTTATATAGAAAATATTGTAATAATACATCATCATCATCATCAGTTGCCATCTCCACAACGAAGGTTGGCTGTAATGGATCTCCAACGTCTTCTGTCTCTTGTCTTGATGGTGCACCATGATAGACTCTTTCCTGTCCATCTCTTGATATTGTCTTCCCACTTATAGCGCTGTCTTCCCCTTGCTCGTTTGCCTTCAACTCTCCCTTCTGTTATGGTCTTCTACAAGGTGTTATGCATTTTTATGTGGCCAAAGTATTTTAGCTGTCGAACTTTGACCTCCCTCATTAGTTCTCTTTTCATACCTAGATTTTCTAGGATCTCCTTATTTGTTTTCATCTCTTTCCATGAGATACGCCCCATTCTTCTATATATCCACATTTCAAGAGCCTCAATTCTTTCTTCCAACTGCTTATTCATCGTCCATGTTTCTGCACCATACAGAAATGTAGAATATATATAACACTTTATGATTCTCAGTTTTAATTTGTGAGATAACTGTTTGGATGTCAGTATATGTTTCATGTTGTTGAATGTAGCTTTGGCCATTCCTATTCTCTTCTTGATTTCTGTTTCACATCTGCCATCTTCTGTTATTATATGACCGAGATATACGTAGCTCTTGACTTGTTCCAGGATTTCCCCATTTACGCTTATCTTTAATGTGGGTTTATCGTCTGTTTTGCTAATTATCATAGTTTTTGTTTTCTCAATATTAATGTCGAGTCCATATTCATGACTTATACTGTTCACTTGCTTCACTAGTTCCTGTAACTCCTGTTCGCTTTCAGCTAACAACACGGTATCATCTGCATATCTAAGGTTGTTTATTGACCTTCCACTGATGTTCAGTCCTGGTATTTCTTGTATCTGTTTGAAAATTTTTTCGGTGTATAAATTAAATAGGCAGGGGGACAGCACACAACCTAGTCTGACACCTCTTTTTATGTCTATGTATGGTGAATAATTCCTTCCAGTTTTTACTGTGGCAGTTTGCTCCTAATAAAGGTTACTGAGTATTCTTATATCTTTTCCATCAATACCTATGTCTTTGAGGCTTTCAATTATTTTCTCATGATGGATTCTGTCAAAAGCCTTCTTATAGTCAATGAAGCACATATACATACTTTTTTGGACCTCTGTATATTTTTCTGCTAATATTCTTAGGCAAAATATTGCCTCTCTTGTTCCACTGTTCCGTCTAAAACCAAACTGTTCTTCCTGGATTTCGCTGTCTACTTTACTTTTTATTCTTTCCTGTATGATTTTGAGCAGTATCTTAATTGCATGACTCATCAGGCTGATTGTTCTGAAGACTGAACATTCTGTTGCATTTGGTTTTTTGGGCAATGTTATAAAAACTGATGTCTTCATGTCGTGTGGTATATATCCTGTATTGTGTACATCGTTGCATATTTCTGTGATTATATCTATACCAAAGCTCTCCAGAGCTTCTATCATTTCAATTTTTATGTTATCCACGCCTGCTGATTTTCCTTTTTGTATCATATGAATGGCATTCTCTACTTCTGATCTGAGAATGTTTGGGCCTTCATTAGAATCTGGTGATGGTTTTTTACCTCTGTTGTCCTCGAATAATTCTTTTACGTATTCTGCCCATCTGTTTGATATGTCTTTCTCATCAAGTAATATTACACCATTTTTGTTCTTGATACAGCTTCCTCCTTGTGCAAACCGTGACCGATTTGATAATTTCTTTATTTCTTTATTTGGCCCAAAAAAAAAAAAAAAACGGGCCCGCGCGCGCACAATAAGTGCGCGCGCGAGCCCGTTTTTTTGGGTCACCCTGTATTAATGAAATACAAAAATGTCTGTATCTCAACAACTAGAGCTGCTACAGACAAGTAAATGTGATATTTGGATTGAGCAGGCCTCATTTATGTACAATCAAGAGTAAAATGTTTGGCACCAAAAAATTTTTTTGTTGTTGTAGGGCTGTGTTATTATTAAATGATCCATATGCGCACTTACACAAAGTATCGCCTTTCTTTAACAGCTATTAAATTGTCGGCGTCTGTTAGTCACCATATGGTATTAAAATAAAATAAAATAAAAGGCACTTATAATAAATACCCACAATGAAATAAAGCGTGAATTCTTTTCTGTCACTGTCAGTCGCGCCTAGCATATAAACCAGTCAGATAAAACCGTTTCTTCTTGTGTGAGAAAGCGTGTGGTGAAAATTAACATTATAACAGAACATCTGGTATGAAATAGCTACGCGTTATTTTATTTCACTAATTTTAACAGCTAAAAAATCTAAGTGAATTATAATGTAAAAGCTAACACTTTTAAACACGTAAGCACTAGGTTCTATTACCAGAAAATCAGAATGAAAAATCCCCACGAATGCTAATAACACATTTTCCACAATTATGGTTCTAGAACTGCGTGCTTAGACTATCCAAAAATTCTGAGGGACAACTTGTCGTAGATTTTAGATAATAGTATTAAGACTTGGGTTAGGTCCATTCTGAATAGGTTGGAATGAGTGATAGATACAGTGAGAGCTGGTGAAAAGCAATAGAATTTCCACACGTGAGATGATAGAATGTGATATAGAGGCTGTCTTTGAGAATCGAGATAATCTTCTCTCTCTCACCTATCTTCTACGACCGTTTTTAAAGGGCGTCAGACAGTCTAAACACAGATATATATATATATATATATATATATATATATATATATATATATATATATATATATATATATATTAATAATCTCTATCTACTCACGGGCACGCACATACACATGACGACAGGTAAACACACAGACGTGGGAAAACTATAACAATGCTTATACAGATAATTGGGATTGAGCTGACCAACGCACTGATTTTTTTTGTTCAAGAGAGATATTTTAATTATCATTTCAAAATTTCTCACAACACCAAAAATTTACATAAGGAAAAACATATACAAATAGTCATAAAATTTAAGAAAATGCTACAAGGATGATAGCCCGTTAAAATCTTACTCTAGGTTTAGCCCACAACCCCCGTTAAGAGAACAGATGATGGCCCAAAGAGTTATAGATACGTAGGGTTGAGGCTAAGAGTTTTTCTTCTTTTCTCGTAAATGTATGCACAGAGTTGAATAATCTGATTTAGCCTAAGAAGTAAAGAAACTCTAGCAAATAGTAACAAATTCTGCAGGTTAAACAAAAAGAATTAAGACAGTAAATGGGTGACAATCTATAACTGTAACATAACACTCTGATCTGCGTACACTCATTCATTCAGCCATGGCCATGGATAGACAGTTATACTCACAACTTTGCTCGCTGCCTCTGGGAACATACTCAATTCTAGGACCTTCACACAGACCCGAAAATGCAATCCTTGACCAAGAAATCCCCAGTTCCAAAAGACGTACTAAACTCTCAGGGAACGATTCCTTGGGTGTTCTAATTTTTCGAATGTCTGATTGAGTCACATAAAATATTGTCCAGGCACGAAAGTTAGCAGAGCACAATGTCATTAGCTTTGGTCTCTAGAATTTAAGGAATGTCAGATCGGTGTCTACTTTCAGGAAGTTACTATATTTAGTCACCACAGTACTAGTCAAAACTCTGTCGGAATGTTTCTGATCTTTGCTTGCCACCACGGGCTGAATTGTACTGAAGAGTTATTCTGGAAGAATTAATTCTGGCGCGAAGGCCTCTTACTTCATTTAACTGTTACAGTTCAGGTAATGAAAGTGATTTGTTTCTTTCCAAATAAAGTTCACGTACTAGAACGCTGGTAAAGTTGGGTACTACCGTTTTGTGGTGAAGTGGGATGTTATAAATATTTATAGGGGACTTAGTGTACTGACTGAGATCAGCTGTTAAGGTATCTATATCTAATAAGAGTAGTGTATTATAGATAACCTTACTTGCTGCCACATATCTATATATCTCAGTCAGAATTATTCTGGAATAGTGTGATGACTACGTTATGTGTCTAGGGTATGTGTATGATGAAGTGTAAGTCACAACAACAGACAGATAAACAATTTAATTTAATCCACTACTCTTGACAACACTGTGACACTCACATACATATAACACTCTATGAGAATATCTTAAGGAGTCACTGATAACTTTTCAAATAACAATATGTATTCATTGTTATCATAAAGGTATATGTGTCCTGATTCAAATACAAAGGAACCAGGAATCACAATCAATTTTAATTACAAGTATATGTACAGACTTTATCAATATGAATATTGTAGTGACATATATTATTAAAAATATCCTATGTGTGTCAGTTGTGTAGTAGTAATATGAGGTAATACTGGTTTTGTTTTGTTCAAGCTCTGTTGGTATTTGTCATCATGACTTCAATAGTTTGTCTTTTGGGACTAGTATTGGAGATGTTCTCAGTTCCTGATATTAAGACAATTAAATTCCCCTCTGAATGTTATTTTTACAAAGTCATTTCAAGATGAGGGGGCATAATGTTGAGCTCAGCTGGCCAAATCAGCTTATCTTGCGTGATGGCGGCAGGAAGGGACTCCTCTGCTCGAATTCTCCCCTGGGCTCTGGAGACACCTCACTGATAGCTAAAAAGACCAAGGAGTATGCTGTCCGACTCTGGATTCAGCAAAGCTCTGACCAGGTGCTGCTCAGTACCATCAAGACCACGGTCCCTGAAATCAAGAAGGATGTACCTTCTACTTCATAACTAACTTATACTCTCTTTTTACACTGATCACAATACATCACAAACATTGAGTTCAGAGCGTTAGGCCAACTGTCAGCTTCATCTGAAATACTTTATACCAGTATTTACCTCCTTAATGGTTACCACGCCTCTGCACTTCCAGCATTATTTCTTTCTAGTCAATCATCCAGGTGTCAGTGTACTATTTGGCCATTCCATGCCGTTTTACTTCCCTCCGACACCCTCTGTTCAGGCTGGAGCATTATAGGCTTTATCTCCTGTTTGCCACTGAACTACACATATATATACAGGCATAAATTAACAATTTACATTCAATTTTCATTAAAAGATACTGAATGGTTCAAGCTTACCACAATTCATAGAATAAACACAGATACGTTGATTAGCAATGAATTCTGGCACAATTACTGGCACAAATTCCCATCTGCTTATGTTCCAGGCTTTTATTTAACACAAATATGAGCTGGCTTCAACGCACTGTTGCTTTATCAAGATTATTTAAACAAGTGGTCTCGAACTAACGCTCCTAAGTGAGTATATCAGCGAGTCTAGCCAATGAGCCACGTTTCGACAAGTGTTTGAAAAAATGTTACCTTTTCACGTCTCCCCTAACAACGAAAGATAGTATTTATAGCCCGACCAATCGTGGTTAGTCTTTCATTTGTTGCGCTCCAATCAATTTGGAGTTTACATGGTAGGCTATTTATGTAACGTAAGGTTTTTTTCAAACACGTTATAAAAAAATTTTATGAGCAGAAATGATTTCATGCTGTCAGGCATCCCCAATATTTTATTTTGGTTATAATTTATTAATTCCTGGACTATTTGCGTAACATTTTACATATTCTTTGTCAGCAAGCCCTAAGGAACCCAAATATCCAAATTTAAAAGAGCTACGTGGCTGCGTTCAAAATATGCAATTCTTCTACCTCCTGTTTCGAAGATGTGCTGTCTGGGTACTGTAATGTTTTCAAACGTAAACCCATCTATTGTTATCTTTCCTAATAAGCGTTTTTTATGATTTTAAAACCTAACTCTGGGAAGGGTAGTGAATTTATCACTGTCCGTCCGAAAAAGTTAGTGCTTGTAGCCTAACACGCGTGATAGTAGTATTTGTGTATCGCGCGACGCGGGTTGTGGCATTAATAGCGAGACGCGTGTTTAATTTTGCATGCGTTCGGCTTTATTCGCCCCTCCTTCTCGCTATCCTTTAGTCCATCTGTCTTTTGGTTTTGGTAACATAGTGTAGAAAAAGACATGAATGGAATTTAAAATTTAGGTCAACTTGCATATTTCAAGGTTTTTCTTAGAAAGGCAGCACATTTTATTGTGTGTTTGGGAAACGCGTGTATGTTGCAGAAGGCCTTTAATATCAACGTGAAAGCGTTACAATTTGCAGACGAAGCAGAAAACAAGGGGGATTTCGAGTACCTTCTTTGTGACAGCACTGTTATTTACCATTGCTCTTTTCTTTATTAATTTTATTTGTTAGGCTTCATATTTACCTAATAATTTATATATGTGGATTAGAATATTCCACGACACCTCCCCTCTTAAAACAGACATTATATGTCAGTCCTTTATTCTATATACACATAGAGAAATTTATTATTATTTCTGGGGTTTACGGTGATTCTCATCACACGGATGGCGGCTTAAAAAATCCGCTCCCAAATTGGTTTTTCCAGATATATACTCAATGCTAAAATTATATGGAGCCAAAAGTAAAGACCATCGGAGTAACCTAGAGTTCTCATGCCTAGCCTGTGCTAGAAACGATAACGGTTTGTGGTCTGTTTGCAACTTAAATGCCTTCCCATATAGATAAATATTGAATTTCTTTATCGCCCATATTACTGCAAGACATTCTTTTTCGCTAGTTGAGTAGTTGATTTCAGCTTTATTCAACTTTCTGCTAGCATATGCCACTGGGCTTAATTCCCCATCCAATGCATCTGATTTCTGTAGTAGAGTTGCACCTAACCCAATATTACTTGCATCCGTCCTTACTATGAATTCTTGACTTAAGTCAGGTAATTTCAAAATGGGTTTACTTGTGAGCTTTTCCTTCAATTCTTGGTAAGTCATTTCACATTGTGGTGTCCATGTAATGCGATCTGGATGTCCTTTACGTGTCAATTCAGTTAACGGTGCACATATGGAATTAAAGTTTTTGATATACTTCTGGTAGAAACCACATAATGAGACAAAGGATCTCACGTCCTTCTTGGTTTGTGGTCTCGGGGCTTTCTGTAGTTTCTCTAAATTCTTTGGGTCAGGGGTCATGTTTCCCTGATAAACTGTGTGTCCCAAAAATTCCAATTCTTTACATCCAACGCAACATTTGGTTGGTCGGGCTGTTAAATTTGCCTCCCTAAGTCGATCAAACAGCATGTTCAGAGAGTCAATGTGTTCCTCAAATGTTTCTGTTGCTATAAGGATATCATCCATAAAATTTGTTATACAGGGATTATTCAGAGGATCCAATAATTTTCTCATCATTCTAGAGAAGACACTAGGCGCATTCTTCAATCCAAATGGCAATCTATTAAACTCATAGTGTCCTTCTGAGGTACTAAAAGCTAGGTATGGTCTAACCTCAGGCTTTACTGGAATCTGATAGTATCCTTTACTCAGATCCACTTTTGAGAAATATTTAGCTTTATTTAGTCTGGCAAACAGCTGATTTGTATCCGGCAATGGATCCACCTGTCCTTCTGTAATAGCATTCAGTCTCCTGTAATCTATACAGAGTCTATGTTCTCCAGAGGGCTTCCTTAAGAGTACAACACCGGAACTATACGAAGACTCACTGTGCGAAATAATTCCTTCCTTCAATAGATAGTCTATCTCTTCCTTCAAAGCTTTCTCCTTAGCAAACGGAATCGAATATGGTTTCATACAGACAGGTGTGGAGTCTATTAGTTTCATATCATATTCCAATAGGTTTGTATGCCCTGGTCGGTCTGTTAACACCTCTGCATGATTATTTAGAACCTGTTGCACTCTCTCTTTCTGAGTTTTCGTTAAATGTGTACTGATTTTCACCTGTGCTGCTGTCTCACAGGGGTGTAATGGATATTCAAATGATGAAAGTGGTTCCTTTTTCATCTCCATGGCGATGGACAAGGTCAACAAGTGTGTCTCTTCCTGATGTTCTCTTTCCAAATATTTCTTCAGGAGATTCACATGATAGATTTTTTCTTTCCCCTTCTTATCTATCTTATAATTTGTTCTAGACACCTTCTCTAGAACTGTATATGGACCCTGCCATCCAATTTGTAACTTATTCTGACTCCCGGGCAAAAGAAGCAGTACTTTCTCTCCCACAGCCAAATTTCTGTCTTTCGCCTTCCTGTTATAATAGGCAGCATGTTTCTTCCTGGCTTGTTTCAAATTTTCATTGGCAAGTTTCCAGCCAGTTTTTAAACGAGTGGTCAGCTCATTCACATATTGGTATGAAGATGTAATGTTTTCCTCTGCCTTTTCATCAGTCCACGTTCTTAACAAAGCTTCGAGTGGACCTTTTATTGGCCTTCCAAACAATAATGTTGCCGGGGCCATACCGGTTGAACTATGGGGTACCTCCCGATAAGCAAAGAGGGCGGCGTGCAGGTACTGGTCCCATGTATCTGGTTTTTCGTGTGCCAACTTTCTCAGGATCGACATCAATGTGCCGTTAAATCTTTCCACTTGGCCTGGAAGATCCTGAAAACTTCTTCAGTTAGTTTCCCCTTGAACTGAGAGCCATTATCAGTCAAGATTTGATTGGGAAAGCCTAACCTTGTGAAAATTGTGAGCAATGCCTCTGCCACATGTTTTGAATCAATCGATGACAGGGCTACTGCCTCTCCCCACATAGAACAAGTGTCCACCAGAGTCAGAATGTAGCTGTTCCTTCTCTTGGTTCGGGTGAGAGGTCCCACAAGATCCACGGCAACTCTCTCAAAGGGTGTTCCCACTATGGGCATTTCCCCCAGAGTTGCTGGTGCAGTCCAATGTTTAGGTGCTACTCGTTGGCACTCTGGACAGGATTTTACATATCGTTTGATATCTTCAGTTATTCCTGGCCAGAAATAGTGACAAGCTATTCGCTGTCCTGTTGCGCTGATTCCCATATGACCACTGAAGGGAATCGCATGCCCTAGTTCCAACACTTTAGTCCTATATGAAGTGGGAAGGACCAGCTGTCCGTGACCATTGGATTCAGATCCAGCCTTCCTATATATCAGTTTGTTCTTCATATAAAACTCTCCCTTGCCTGGAGGTGTATGAGATTTGGGCAACTTCTTGAAACATGGCTTGAGTGTTTTGTCCTCAGCCTGTGCCTTCCTCATCTCATCTGGGTGAGTATTTATGGGATTATCCTCCTCCTTCTTTGACTGTGATCTGGTCTGCACTGTTGCCAATATCACAGGTCTCTTGGGATTCCCCAAGAAGACATATCTACACCCCAATATTAGAGGGTAGATTGGCTCATTTATCACTGCTGCTTTTATGATTCCTTCCACATATCGCGTTTTCACTTTTATTCGGGCGACGGGAAGTGTCATGGTAGCTACATCCTTGGTTGCAGTTTGAATCTCCACTGTTTCTGTGGTGTATTGATCGGCCTGCACCAGGTGAGAACTCACAACGGAATCGTAATCTAAACCGGTATCATATAAACATCTTATAGTGACACCATTACAGATGACATCTTCACACACTGGGGGGTGGTATGGTTCCTGTAATTCTTCAGGTTTGCCCTTCTTTTCCTTTTTCCCCGATGTCATAGCAGCAAAATGAGGAGGTTTCCTTCTACAATGGTCAGTGTCATGATTGTTCATCTTACAATTTTTACACCACCTTTTTCCTTGGTTGAAAGATTTTCTTTCATCATATTTCCTTTCATCGAATTGTGGGAATTTATTTTTATTTTCATACCGTGGCCTATCAAATTGGTGCTTACCTTTATTTTGATCCTTAGGATCAAATTTATTAAAGTTCTGTGGTGCCCTAAAGTTATCCACTTGTTTCTTTTTATTACCTGTTACCTCTGCTTGAGCTGCTTGATACCTTTCAGCAACATTTAGCAACTCACCCAGCCTCTCTGCACCTTGTTCCATGAGAAACTTTCTCAGGTCTGGAGCCATGGACTCTCTTAATTGCTCTATAAGGACCATTTCCTTAAGATCTTGGGTTTTCCCCAGAGAAGTCCATTTCTCCAAGTATGTCTCTATTCGTGCAGAGAACTGGTGATAGGTTTCACCTGACAGTAGTTTAGCATTCCTAAATTTTTTCCTATAAAATTCTGCATTCTTTTCATACCTTAACAAAAGAGCCTGCTTTAGCATGTCATAATTTTCCTGATCACCTCTGCTCATTTTTGCAAAAACTTCATAAGCTGCCCCACGAAGTCCCTGAGATAACTTTAAGCTCCACCTTTCTCTCTCTAACCCATACGTGGTAGCTAATAGTTCATACCTATTTATATAGCTCTCAATATCATCGTCTTTCTCAACAAAATGATCTAAATGAAAATTCATAGCTGAGGTTGAGGCTCCTTGGCTAGCAGTGGCATCAGAGGCAAAGGGACTGGCACCATTTTCAGGAGCATGGCCTTGAAACTCAAACTCCCTTAGTCGTAACTCATGTTCCCTTTGTAATCTTTTATCTTCTGCTTCCCTTTCTGCAGCTAATTTCCTCTCTTCCCTTTCTGCAGCTAATTTCTTCTCTTCCCTTTCTGCAGCTAATTTCTTCTCTTCCCTTTCTGCAGCCTGTCTTCTTTCCTCGGCTTCCACTGCTTTAGCCTCTTTGTCAGCCTCAATCTGCAACCTCTTAGTCTCAGCCTCAGCTTGCAACCTCTTAGTCTCAGCCTCTAACTTTCTTTCGGCCTCTTTTTCTAATCTTCTTTCTTCGCGTTCAATAAATTTGTCACATTCCGTAGTGACATAGGCAACCATAACTTGCCCATCTAATCCTAACTCTTTTGCAGTCTGTACAGCAGCAGATCGAAACTTGGCCAGGTCCGCCATTGTCTATCAGGTAAATTTCTACAATGTCTAACCAACAATTTAATCTCTAAATATATCTAATGGACAACACAGGCACCGTGAGCTCAACCTTATTTAATTCCACCCAAGGATACCTTTTAATTCTTATATTCCCTGAAGTGAATTACCCCCAATATTTTTAATAGGGAAAGATTCAAAATCCCAAGAGCGAGACCCCAATATATGTGGTGAAGTGGGATGTTATAAATATTTATAGGGGACTTAGTGTACTGACTGAGATCAGCTGTGAAGGTATCTATATCTATTAAGAGTAGTGTATTATAGATAACCTTACTTGCTACCACATATCTATATATCTCAGTCAGAATTATTCTGGAATAGTGTGATGACTACGTTATGTGTCTAGGGTATGTGTATGATGAAGTGTAAGTCACAACAACAGACAGATAAACAATTTAATTTAATCCACTACTCTTGACAACACTGTGACACTCACATACATATAACACTCTATGAGAATATCTTAAGGAGTCACTGATAACTTTGCAAATAACAATATGTCTTCATCTTTGTCATAAATGTATATGTGTCCTGATTCAAATACAAAGGAACCAGGAATCACAATCAATTTTAATTACAAGTATATGTACAGACTTTATCAATATGAATATTGTAGTGACATATATTATTAAAAATATCCTATGTGTGTCAGTTGTGTAGTAGTAAAATGAGGTAATACTGGTTTTGTTTTGTTCAAGCTCTGTTGGTATTTGTCATCATGACTTCAATAGTTTGTCTTTTGGGACTAGTATTGGAGATGTTCTCAGTTCCTGATATTAAGACAATTAAATTCCCCTCTGAATGTTATTTTTACAAAGTCATTTCAAGATGAGGGGACATAATGTTGAGCTCAGCTGGCCAAATCAGCTTATCTTGCGTGATGGCGGCAGGAAAGGACTCCTCTGCTCGAATTCTCCCCTGGGCTCTGGAGACACCTCACTGATAGCTAAAAAGACCAAGGAGTATGCTGTCCGACTCTGGATTCAGCAAAGCTCTGACCAGGTGCTGCTCAGTACCATCAAGACCACGGTCCCTGAAAACAAGAAGGATGTACCTTCTACTTCATAACTAACTTATACTCTCTTTTTACACTGATCACAATACATCACAAACATTGAGTTCAGAGCGTTAGGCCAACTGTCAGCTTCATCTGAAATACTTTATACCAGTATTTACCTCCTTAATGGTTACCACGCCTCTGCACTTCCAGCATTATTTCTTTCTAGTCAATCATCCAGGTGTCAGTGTACTATTTGGCCATTCCATGCCGTTTTACTTCCCTCCGACACCCTCTGTTCAGGCTGGAGCATTATAGGCTTTATCTCCTGTTTGCCACTGAACTACACATATATATACAGGCATAAATTAACAATTTACATTCAATTTTCATTAAAAGATACTGAATGGTTCAAGCTTACCACAATTCATAGAATAAACACAGATACGTTGATTAGCAATGAATTCTGGCACAATTACTGGCACAAATTCCCATCTGCTTATGTTCCAGGCTTTTATTTAACACAAATATGAGCTGGCTTCAACGCACTGTTGCTTTATCAAGATTATTTAAACAAGTGGTCTCGAACTAACGCTCCTAAGTGAGTATATCAGCGAGTCTAGCCAATCGAGCCCCGTTTCGACAAGTGTTTGAAAAAATGTTACCTTTTCACGTCTCCCCTAACAACGAAAGATAGTATTTATAGCCCGACCAATCGTGGTTAGTCTTTCATTTGTTGCGCTCCAATCAATTTGGAGTTTACATGGTAGGCTATTTCTGTAACGTAAGGTTTTTTTCAAACACGTTATAAAAAAATTTTATGAGCAGAAATGATTTTATGTTGTCAGGCATCCCCACTATTTTATTTTGGTTATAATTTATTAATTCCTGGACTATTTGCGTAACGTTTTACATATTCTTTGTCAGCAAGCCCTAAGGAACCCAAATATCCAAATTTAAAAGAGCTACGTGGCTGCGTTCAAAATATGCAATTCCTTCTACCTCCTGTTTCGAAGATGTGCTGTCTGGGTACTGTAATGTTTTCAAACGTAAACCCATCTATTGTTATCTTTCCTAATAAGCGTTTTTCAGGGTTTTAAAACCTAACTCTGGGAAGGGTAGTGAATTTATCACTGTCCGTCCGAAAAAGTTAGTGCTTGTAGCCTAACACGCGTGATAGTAGTAATTGTGTATCGCGCGACGCGGGTTGGGGGTGGCATTAATAGCGAGACGCGTGTTTAATTTTGCATGCGTTCGGCTTTATTCGCCCCTCCCTTCTCGCTATCCTTTAGTCCATCTGTCTTTTGTTTCTGGTAACATAGTGTAGAAAAAGACATGAATGGAATTTAAAATTTAGGTCAACTTGCATATTTCAAGGTTTTTCTTAGAAAGGCAGCACATTTTATTGTGTGTTTGGGAAACGCGTGTATGTTGCAGAAGGCCTTTAATATCAACGTGAAAGCGTTACAATTTGCTGACGAAGTAGAAAACAAGGGGGAATTTCGAGTACCTTCTTTGTGACAGCACTGTTATTTACCATTGCTCTTTTCTTTATTAATTTTATTTGTTAGGCTTCATATTTACCTAATAATTTATATATGTGGATTAGAATATTCCACGACACGTTTCACTATATAAAAGAAAGAACACATATCAAATAATTTTACAATATGTACCCACTATAACTTACGTTATTAAACCGCAAGTGTACTGCTTGACTTATCATTTAAATTTCCCGTAAAGTAAGTTATATTTAAAAAAAATCATCAATCCCCATGAATTTAGGAACACGTGCGTGTTCCGTCAACATCTCATGAGGTTTCTAGCATTTGTAAGTAGTTTAGAAAAATATGATCTCGTCTGATTTCTTAGCAGTAAAATTAACTTCATTATAGCTACATTATTGTTTAGTAAGCTAAGATATAATTTGTTCTGCTATCCACTGAAACACGTCACTAGAAAATAATACAGACTATGTAAATTTGGCCCTCTGCGCAAAATCTAACTAGTGATATATGAAATAAGCGACTTAACACTTTATCATTTCACAAAATACTAGATATAATATATATTACCTCTCACAGAACTACAGGTAGTCGCACAACTTAAGAATTATATGCTGAATATTTAAGGAAGTCTAGAAGTTCGACAAATTGCCGAAACAAACTGAGAAACTTCGCTAACAGCTATTCTGTTTCGAACAACCTGTCTACTGCGAATATAGGAGCGAGAATGAAATTAAAGTTTCAAACTCGGGCCAATATCTTAAAATCAGACAAAGGGCCCAAACTTATTTCGCCAAGCGAAATTATCTCCCCTACTCTCAACATTTACGTCAGCTTAACGCGTGACGTAACTGCCACCAGTGACCGAGAAATGCGCGTGACAGTTGCAAATCTCAGACAACCGTCTACAACTGCGTCGTACAGATGCCGGGTTTGACACCTTAAGCTAGTGACAGGTGAAAAATGGTAGACCAAAAGTCTGCTCTATGTCCAGCGAAACGAATTTCTCACACCCCAGGCCCAGAAATCTGGTCGGGTCGCGCTCTGGCCGGGGAAACTGCAGACGTATGTCTGGCGAGAACCGTATATTCACAGCTATCTGCGCGACTGACATCTGATGCAATAAGGTTACTAGTCAGTATGAGAAAGAAAAACGATGATGGGAAAGAAATATATTTTTCGCAACGAGTGATGCGAAAAAAATACAGGAAAAACAAGTACGGAAAGATAATAAAATAAAAGGATGCAGGTGAGAGAATAGGAAGAAGATGTAGGCAATTTAATGATCAAAACCCACGTGACAGGACGTCCCCCCTTAAGATATGGAAGCACTCCATGTCTACGTTATGGAATTAAATTTCCTATAACCGTAGCTTCGGGGTGTCTTCTTCTTTCCTCTCATCTTCCCCCTCCCTCTCTCTCCAATTCCTACTCAAGTCTACTCCCAAAGTTTCCTTTCTCTGGAATGTTTCCCATGCGCGCTTGAAAGAGCGTCGCCGCTTCTGACATTTTTGAAAGATTTCCTGTGAATATCCCTGCCACTATCATCATCTTCGTCAGCTTTGGCGATCGTCAGGAGATGGTCGGAGGTTGGCACTGGTCTTCCCAAGTATCTCTTTAAGAGATTTAAATGGAAAACCTTCTCCTTTCCTTCAATAGAGATCTGGTAGTTAGCCTTAGAAATCTTTTTCCGGACGGTAAACGGCCCTTGCCATCCGAACTTCAGTTGGTTGTTCTCGGTAGGGAGCAACACCAAAACTTTCTCTCCTGCTTCCAGTTCCCTCTCTTTCGCGACTTTCCTGTATCGGTTAGCGTGCTTGGTGCGTGCTCGCTTAAAGTTAGTCGTTGCTAGGTCCCACCCTAGTTTCAACCTTTCCTTTCAAACCGACACATATTTACTGGCTGAGACAACTGTCTCATCCGCCTTCTCGTCTGTCAGAGACTGAAGTAAGGCTTCAAGCGGGCCCTTAATGGGTCTGCCGAATAAGAGTGTAGCTGGCGGAAATCCTGTGGAAGTATGAGGAGATTCTCTGTAGCCAAATAATGCTGCAGGAATACAGAGATCCCAATCTTCAGGTTTCACTTGTGCCAGCTTACTTAGCATCATGTTGAGGTTTCCATTTGCACGTTCCACGAGCCCATTTCCGGCCGGAGTATATGGCTTAGTGTGGATGTGCTGGGTCCTCAAGATCTTAACGATCTCATCCATCAACAGGTTTCGGTATGGGGATCCGTTATCCGTCAACACTTGCTGAGGGAATCCCAACCGAGTGAAAATCTGCACTAGGGCTTCTGCGACATGCTTGGCATCTGCGCATGTTAGCGGGATAGCTTCTGCCCATAAAGTGCATGTATCGACTAAGGTCAGGATAAACGTGTTCCTTCTTTTAGTCCTTTCGAAAGGTCCTAAAATGTCGATCACAACCCGTTCGAATGGTGTACCCACTATTGGCATTTCACCCATGTGGACTGGGGGTGTCCGTTGCTTGGGTGGTACACGTTGGCACTGGGCACAGGATTTGAGGTACCTGATAATATCAGTGTTTACTCCTGGCCACCAATAATGAGTGGTTATACGTTGGTTTGTGGCGTTCTGTCCCATATGTCCGCTGAAGGGAAGAGAGTGCCCCATTTCTAGGATTTGGCTTCTGTACTGTTTCGGTACTAGGAGCTGGTTGTAACCTTGGTCAGGCTTGCCCGTTCTGCGATAAAGTACGCCATCCTTAGAAAAAATGTCCCCGTGCTGTTTGGGTTCCTTAGAAATAAGGGAGGGAAACCTGAGGCCTGTAAACAGTAAATTAATATGAAATTAATATGAAACAAATATAAAGGTATGTTATCAGGCACTCGCAGGAAATAAAGAAGTAGAACACCAGACAACAGAAAAACAACAGACATGAGTGGCTTACCCAGGATTTGAACACTGGACCTTCCGTGCGACAACCCCGCCTAGCCATGCAAGCGAATCACACTATCCGCTCTGCCATCTACGCATCATCAAAAAATGATGTTTCAATGGCAGGTCAATAGTGCGAACCACAATACACGACACCAGAAGTCCTCCATGGGCAGTTCAGCCTATTAATGACGCAATCACTTCTGTTGTATTTCTATCAAGCAGTATAGGCCGAATCCAACAAGACCCCTAGGACCTTAATACTGTGTCCAGTAAATGATAGTAGACTAGAACAGTGAGAACAGGATAGTGGGTAGGTTTGGTATTGTACAAACATTTATTACAAATAAGGGAGGGAAACCTGAGGCCTGTAAACAGTAAATTAATATGAAATTAATATGAAACAAATATAAAGGTATGTTATCAGGCACTCGCAGGAAATAAAGAAGTAGAACACCAGACAACAGAAAAACAACAGACATGAGTGGCTTACCCAGGATTTGAACACTGGACCTTCCGTGCGACAACCCCGCCTAGCCATGCAAGCGAATCACACTATCCGCTCTGCCATCTACGCATCATCAAAAAATGATGTTTCAATGGCAGGTCAATAGTGCGAACCACAATACACGACATTAGAAGTCCTCCATGGGCAGTTCAGCCTATTAATGACGCAATCACTTCTGTTGTATTTCTATCAAGCAGTATAGGCCGAATCCAACAAGACCCCTAGGACCTTAATACTGTGTCCAGTAAATGATAGTAGACTAGAACAGTGAGAACAGGATAGTGGGTAGGTTTGGTATTGTACAAACATTTATTACAAATAAGGGAGGGAAACCTGAGGCCTGTAAACAGTAAATTAATATGAAATTAATATGAAACAAATATAAAGGTATGTTATCAGGCACTCGCAGGAAATAAAGAAGTAGAACACCAGACAACAGAAAAACAACAGACATGAGTGGCTTACCCAGGATTTGAACACTGGACCTTCCGTGCGACAACCCCGCCTAGCCATGCAAGCGAATCACACTATCCGCTCTGCCATCTACGCATCATCAAAAAATGATGTTTCAATGGCAGGTCAATAGTGCGAACCACAATACACGACACCAGAAGTCCTCCATGGGCAGTTCAGCCTATTAATGACGCAATCACTTCTGTTGTATCTCTATCAAGCAGTATAGGCCGAATCCAACAACTCCTAAAGCAGGGTGCCAAAGTAGGGTCCTTGTATTGCGCTTCTTTAAGTTCCATAGGTAACAAATTAGGCGCAGGCTCCCGTTCCTTCTTGGTTTGCCCTCTTGTAGTTAGTGCTGCCACAATCGGCTCTTCCGGTTTCCCAATACACACGTATCTCCCGCCAAGTATGACTGGGTAGATGGGATCATCCATAACAGCCGCTTTGATCACGCCTCTGACAAAGTCAGAGTGTATCTCCACCAATGCGATGGGAAGCGCTGTAGGTGCATCACTCTTACGAACTCCACAAAGTTGGACGGTCTCTGCTGTCTCTTGACCGGGTTTGACCAGGTTTCTGGCAACAATGCAATCGTAAGAAAGCCCCGTGTCAAATAAGCAAGAAGTTTGAGAACCGTTCAAAGTAACAGTACCTCGCGTTGAGGGTCTATCCCCAACAGGTTGGGAATCACTGTCAATAATTTCACCTTGCGAGACTGTTAATAAGCACCCGATGCGTTTAGGCTCGGTGTGCTCGGTCTGATCATATGTCCCGTGCTCAGGGGTTCTCCCTTTGCCACCTTGTCCTTTCTGGCTGCGCTGCCATGTAGGGCGGTCGGGTTGATCAGACTGTTTAGGGTGGTTGGGGTACTTGCTTTTGTAGAACTTGGATTTTTCAGGAGGGGGGTTTTGAGGTCCAGTTTCTCTGTGGTTATTTTGGTTAGAAGCCTGAGAAGATTGCTCTAGGTTATGTTTTCGAAAATGCTCCTCTGTCGGTTTCCGCTTTGTGGCCGGTAGTTCAGCCAGCGCATTGTGGTAACGCTCAGACTTCTCTAAGATGTCTTCAAGTTTTTCTGCCCCCTGCTCAGCGAGAAATCTCCGGGTATCTGCAGACAATGTGTTCTTTATTTGTTCTGTTAAAACAAATTCCTCAAGACCTTCATAGGTAGAGGGGAGCTGTGAGAGCTCTAGGCACTTTGTCAGATAACCCTTCAAACGAGACGAGAACTGCTGAAAAGTTTCAGAATTCTCTTTCCGGCTGTTGCGAAACAGTTGCAAAAATTTGCGAGCGTTCATTTCAAAGCGCTCCAGTAACGCTTTCTTCAACAGCTCATAGTTGTCTTGTTGGCTGCTTTCCAGTTTGGCGTAAACATCATACGCAGAACTTTTCAAAGCCTGGGAAAGCTTCATGTTCCAACGCGACCTCTCTAAACCGTACACAGTTGCAATTTTCTCAAATTTTTCTAGCCAAGTGTCAATCTTCTCATTTGGACAAGGGAAAGATTCTAGCGGAAAAGACATAGCAGTGAGGTGAAGAGATTGAGTGTTAGAAGGATCAGTTAAGGAGGAATGAGGAGAAGACTCTCCATTGCTGGAGGTAGAGGCAGCACCAAGACTTTGGACTTCCAGAGCCTTAAGAGCCAACTCGTGCTGTCGTCGTTGCTCATTTTCTCTTTCCAAATGCTGTCTCTCCTTCTCTCTTTCCTCTCTCTGCTCCCTCTCCTTCTCATGCTGTCTCTCCTCTTTTTCCTCCTGTTGCATCCTGCGAATTTCCATTTCTTCATCCATCTTTTTCTGCTGTAGTAGCCGGTCTTCCGCTTCTTTCCTCTCCGCTGCTTCTTCTTTCCTCCTTAGTTCTTCTTCTTTCCTCTCCGCATCATATCTCTCAAGTTCATCCCTGACAAAAGCTTTCGCTTCCTCTCCTTCCAGTCCCTCCTCTCTCGCTTCGTCCCTGAGGAGTTGTCTGAGCTTTGCCCTCTCGGCCATATTATGTCAGTGACTGAGGCTAGTGGAGAAAGAAAATAGGAAAAAGGATACACTGGTTCGTACCACTTACGAGAAAAAAATTACCGAAAAATCAAAAGATGATATATTTAACCCTGGGATACCTCCTCCAAAAATAAAAATCTAACTATCGCTGCTATTAATCGGCAATAAAGCACCTAATGCAAAACACGACTACGCCAACTAAATGGTAGTTAAGATTACTTCACTGAAAAATAAGTAGCTACAGTGGAAAAGCAAAATAATTATTGCAAAAATTACAGAGAAAAATAATCCCCTTAATTTTTAAGTCCACTATCAAGTTCACCCCTGAAGACAGTTAGGGTAAGGGAGGCAATTAATCTGGACAAATAGTCCGAAACGCACTCCTTAGCTTTTGCTCAAACACCTACTTCTTCAAAACCCAGTGAATGTTATACACTCACTACTTTACCAGCGTTAGTATTACAAAATCAGTAATTAACATATATTCCGACAATCAACCTGTAACTGAAATGTATATTATTTCTTAATGCTGTGAAAAAAAAAACTTATCAGTTTGTGTGGTCAGCACGCCCGTAAACAGATCGTTAGTCTAGGGGATAAATTATTTTTAAAAGATACACTACAACTCACAAGACATCACACTCTTACTCTATTACAGAATAAAGAATCTTAAGTTCACACACCCGATAGACGAGTCCACATTTGTCGTACTCGTCTTCCTATTCTAAGTTCAAAGACCGGAAACGAGCAACCATTTGTCGTAGTCGTCTTCCTATTCTAAGTTCAAAAATCCGTCGGACGAGAACCCATTTGTCGTATCGCCTTAGGATTTTGGGTTCAATTCCCGGTAACGAGCGACCATTTGTCGTAGATTTTAGATAGGAGTATTAAGACTTGGGTTAGGTCCCTTCTGAATAGGTTGGAATGAGTGATAGATACAGTGAGAGCTGGTGAAAAGCAATAGAATTTCCACACGTGAGATGATAGAATGTGATATAGAGGCTGTCTTTGAGAATCGAGATAATCTTCTCTCTCTCACCTATCTTCTACGACCGTTTTTAAAGGGCGTCAGACAGTCTAAACACAGATATATATATATATATTAATAATCTCTATCTACTCACGGGCACGCACATACACGTGACGACAGGTAAACACACAGACGTGGGAAAACTATAACAATGCTTATACAGATAATTGGGATCGAGCTGACCAACGCACTGATTTTTTTTGTTCAAGAGAGATATTTTAATTATCATATCAAAATTTCTCACAACACCAAAAATTTACATCAAGGAAAAACATATACAAATAGTCATAAAATTTAAGAAAATGCTACAAGGATGATAGCCCGTTAAAATCTTACTCTAGGTTTAGCCCACAGCCCCCGTTAAGAGAACAGATGATGGCCCAAAGAGTTATAGATACGTAGGGTTGAGGCTAAGAGTTTTTCTTCTTTTCTCGTAAATGTATGCACAGAGTTGAATAATCTGATTTAGCCTAAGAAGTAAAGAAACTCTAGCAAATAGTAACAAATTCTGCAGGTTAAACAAAAAGAATTAAGACAGTAAATGGGTGACAATCTATAACTGTAACATAACACTCTGATCTGCGTACACTCATTCATTCAGCCATGGCCATGGATAGACAGTTATACTCACAACTTTGCTCGCTGCCTCTGGGAACATACTCAATTCTAGGACCTTCACACAGACCCGAAAATGCAGTCCTTGACCAAGAAATCCCCAGTTCCAAAAGACGTACTAAACTCTCAGGGAACGATTCCTTGGGTGTTCTAATTTTTCGAATGTCTGATTGAGTCACATAAAATATTGTCCAGGCACGAAAGTTAGCAGAGCACAATGTCATTAGCTTTGGTCTCTAGAATTTAAGGAATGTCAGATCGGTGTCTACTTTCAGGAAGTTACTATATTTAGTCACCACAGTACTAGTCAAAACTCTGTCGGAATGTTTCTGATCTTTGCTTGCCACCACGGGCTGAATTGTACTGAAGAGTTATTCTGGAAGAATTAATTCTGGCGCGAAGGCCTCTTACTTCATTTAACTGTTACAGTTCAGGTAATGAAAGTGATTTGTTTCTTTCCAAATAAAGTTCACGTACTAGAACGCTGGTAAAGTTGGGTACTACCGTTTCACTATATAAAAGAAAGAACACATATCAAATAATTTTACAATATGTACCCACTATAACTTACGTTATTAAACCGCAAGTGTACTGCTTGACTTATCATTTAAATTTCCCGTAAAGTAAGTTAATTTAAAAAAAAAATCATCAATCCCCATGAATTTAGGAACACGTGCGTGTTCCGTCAACATCTCATGAGGTTTCTAGCATTTGTAAGTAGTTTAGAAAAATATGATCTCGTCTGATTTCTTAGCAGTAAAATTAACTTCATTATAGCTACATTATTGTTTAGTAAGCTAAGATATAATTTGTTCTGCTATCCACTGAAACACGTCACTAGAAAATAATACAGACTATGTAAATTTGGCCCTCTGCGCAAAATCTAACTAGTGAAATATGAAATAAGCGACTTAACACTTTATCATTTCACAAAATACTAGATATAATATATATTACCTCTCACAGAACTACAGGTAGTCGCACAACTTAAGAATTATATGCTGAATATTTAAGGAAGTCTAGAAGTTCGACAAATTGCCGAAACAAACTGAGAAACTTCGCTAACAGCTATTCTGTTTCGAACAACCTGTCTACTGCGAATATAGGAGCGAGAATGAAATTAAAGTTTCAAACTCGGGCCAATATCTTAAAATCAGACAAAGGGCCCAAACTTATTTCGCCAAGCGAAATTATCTCCCCTACTCTCAACATTTACGTCAGCTTAACGCGTGACGTAACTGCCACCAGTGACCGAGAAATGCGCGTGACAGTTGCAAATCTCAGACAACCGTCTACAACTGCGTCGTACAGATGCCGGGTTTGACACCTTAAGCTAGTGACAGGTGAAAAATGGTAGACCAAAAGTCTGCTCTATGTCCAGCGAAACGAATTTCTCACACCCCAGGCCCAGAAATCTGGTCGGGTCGCGCTCTGGCCGGGGAAACTGCAGACGTATGTCTGGCGAGAACCGTATATTCACAGCTATCTGCGCGACTGACATCTGATGCAATAAGGTTACTAGTCAGTATGAGAAAGAAAAACGATGATGGGAAAGAAATATATTTTTCGCAACGAGTGATGCGAAAAAAATACAGGAAAAACAAGTACGGAAAGATAATAAAATAAAAGGATGCAGGTGAGAGAATAGGAAGAAGATGTAGGCAATTTAATGATCAAAACCCACGTGACACAACTGATAGCAGGTTTAAGAAAACACAGTTTATATATCATTATATTTCTCTGATCTATCGATGATGTTACTTTTCACGTTACTATGTGTAACGAGGAATCAAAAACAGAGTTCCAAGATAAAGGCTTTTGATCGGTCTTCCGTCGGGCGTTTTCAACCGTCATCAAAAGACTTATTATTGCCCGCCACTCGAAATCAAAGCGTACTCGGGGGAATTTTGGATTTCCCTTCGTAGACTTCAAAAAGATTCTATGTTTATCACGTGCGGTCTGTCAGGTATCGTATGATTGACAGATAAGCTTGCGTGAGAAGACGAGGTAAACAAACCTGATTCGCTACCTGTTATGACGGGCAGGTCACGAAAGTTTGTAAACACTTCGTTTGCTTATGTTCAAAGAAAAGAGGCGGTACGAAAAAGTAGCTTGTGTGAGTGAACACATGCAGAGACTGTCAGATTACTGTAGGCTCTTTTTCCATTATACGTCACAGTGATAAAATATGGAATGTAAAATCACAACTTACGCCAATCCTGGCTCACAGACTTTTTGCTCAGATGAATAAAAGAGATTTGAATCGGTCTCTTACACGCGTCTGGGGTATCGTTAATTTAAAAAGTTCCTTCTCTGACTTAGTGTGTGGTCTTTCAGTTTCCTCAGTCCCGGTTTCCTTATTTAATATGAAAGAGATTTCCTGGGCTATGAAAGTCCGTCCAAAATTCTCCAATAAAAGGTGTCCGGTAGGGTGAAAAGGAATTCTGAAGTCTAGGCGTCACTGTAGCAAGGTCTGGTATCTTGGCAAGCGATCTTCACAGTGGAATAACACTGAAACGTGTCAGGTTATATTCCCGGTCTCTCGTGTATCTGTTTGTTATGGAGTTAAATAAACGCTTCAATCACTTTCAAACAGGCGGGTTAAGGTGTGGCACTTTAAAAATATTCAACGTGAAATAAGGTGCGTAAAGCAAAAGGTCACGTATTACCATTTATGGAAATAAGACATACGATGCCATGCGTACAGACTCGTTAACCTTTCGTTAACCTCATATGATAACGTGTTCCAAAAGTAACAATTCATTACTTTATCAGAAAGTAATCTTCTATCTGTGTCTGTCCCTCAGTTGTCTCCCCGTATTCCAAGCTTTGGTGATGTGCGCTCCCGTCTTATCGGTGATTAGGCAGATAGCGCTGGGCGATTTACGTTTTAATCTGCCACTGCCAAGCTTGGTACAAGGGAATTTTACCAACCAGCCTCTCGTAATATTATCTCTACCTCTCCTTGCAAATGTGAGGTGTTTATCAGCCACAAGGAGTGTCAGATAACAGACAAGACACAATATACTGAAAATAGTGAAAGAATATTCGAAAATATAAACTATCTGGTACATAGTATAGAAAGAAAGAAAGAAAGAAAGTGCGACAATTGAAAGCACACAATAAAATCAGTACCACAAATGCACCGATTACTGCCGGAGTTAAACAGAGATCGAGAGGGGTCGCCCCATTCTGTCACACATTTTAAACTATCCCAATTTGAATGGACATAAGGTGATCTGTCCCTAGCTCCTCATACACAAATTAAAGCCAAAAAAGTCATAAAAATTTTACACGAATACAGCTGTGACAGGATCACAGATCCACTCATTTTACACGAATACAGCTGTGACAGGATCACAGATCCACTCATTTTACACGAATACAGCTGTGACAGGATCACAGATCCACTCATTTTACACGAATACAGCTGTGACAGGATCACAGAACAACTAATTTTACACGAATACAGCTGTGACAGGATCACAGATCCACTCATTTTACACGAATACAGCTGTGACAGGATCACAGAACCACTAATTTTACACGAATCCATGTGTGACAGGATCACAGAACTGCTACTTTTACACGAACACAGCTGTGACAGGATCACAGAACTGCTACTTTTACACGAACACAGCCGTGACAGGATCACAGAACTGCTACTTTTACACGAACACAGCTGTGACAGGATCACAGAACTGCTACTTTTACACGAACACAGCTGTGACAGGATCATAGAACTGCTAATTTTACATATTCTTACTGCAGACTGATTACGTCCGGTTTTCTGCGAAATCAGTTTGTAAGAGCTCCCTTCATAAGAGGCTTTACAGTATGTTAAAATTAATGTGATGCTTCACCAAATCAAATTACTTACTTACTTAGTCGTTCCCCTTCTACCGTGAGGTGTAGAGGTTTGGAAGAGAGAGCGCCAGACCATTCTATCAGCTGTAAATCAAATTAAAATACAAAATTAATAATAGTTCTCACTAAAAGCACATGAAAGATACTTAAAATATATGTAAAATAAAAAATGAAATTATGAATTTAAATAATAAAAATGAAATATTTTTTTTATTTTGTTCCCTGACTCGCGTAATTTTGAAATCGTGTAAATTTAAACCGCTTACATCGCGGTCGCAGAGTTCACAAAACAAATATGAGGACATATAAAGATCCAAAAAGACATTGTCCGTTATACATAAAAAGCATTAAAAAAAATAAACGAAGAAGCAACAAAATTAAAACGAATAAACAACACGAATTCTAGCAGCACAGTCAACAAAAGTGGTTCAAAGAAGTAAGACTCAAAACTATACAATCAATCAATCCCAAATATAGCTACCCAAGAAACATAGGCCTTCAGCTTGTAGTAAAGTGGGATGTTATAAATATTTATAGGGAACTTAGTGTACTGACTGAGATCAGCTGTGAAGGTATCTATATCTAATAAGAGTAGTGTATTATAGATAACCTTACTTACTGCCACATATGTATACCTCAGTCAGAATTATTCTGGAATAGTGTGATGACTACGTTATATGTCTAGGGTATGTGTATGATGAAGTGTAAGTCATAACAACAACAGACAGATAAACAATTTAATTTATTCCACCACACTTGACAACACTGTGACACTCACATACATATAACACTCTAAGAGGATATCTTAAAGGAGTCACTGATAACTTTTCAAATAACAATATGTATTCAGTGCTGTCATGGGGAGTATGCTGTCCATCTCTGGCTTCAGCAAAGCTCTGACCAGGTGCTGCTCAATAACTTTAAGACCACGGTCCCTGAAACAAGAAGGTTGTACCTTCTACGTCAGAACTAATTTATACTCCATTTCTACACTGAGCACAATACATCACAAACATTGAGTTCAGAGCGTTAGGCCAACTGTCAGCTTCATCTGAAATACTTTATACCAGTATTTCCCTCCCTAATGGTTACTACGCCTCTGCAATTCCAGCATTATTTCTTTCTAGTTAATAATCTAGGTGTCAGTGTACTGTTTGGCCATTCCATGCAGTTTTACTTTCCTCCGACACCTTCTGTTCAGGCTGGAGCACTATAGGCTTTACATCATGTTCGCTACTGAACCACACATATATACAGACATAAATTATCAATTTACATTCAATTTTCATTAAAAGATATTGAATATTTCAAGCTTACCACAATTCATGGAAATAATAATAAACAGTTTCGTTGACTAGCAATGAATATAGCACAACTCCGATCTGCCGATGTCCCAGGCTTTATTTTATAAAAAATATACACTGGTGCTCAACGTACTGTTTCTTAGTAGGTTTATTACAAGATGTGGCAATGAACAAACTCTCTGAATTGAGTATATTCGTAGCTCTACCCAATCAAACCATGTCTACACATCTTTTCAAAAAAGTACCCCTTTCTCACGTTTCCCCTGACAACACAAGATAGTATTTATAGTCCGACCAATCGTGTTTAGTCTTTCATTTGTTGCGCTCCAATCAAATAGGAGTTAACATGGTAGGCTATTTCCGTAACGTAATGTTTTTTCAAACACGTTATAAAAAAATTTTATGAGCAGAAATGATTTTATGCTGTCAGGCACCCCCACTATTTTATTTTGGCCATAACTTGGTAATTCCTAGACTATTTGCGTAACGTTTTACATATTCTTTGTCAGCAAACCCTAAGGAACCCAAATATACGAATTTAAGGGAGCTAGGTGGCTGCGTTTAAATGTGCATTTTCTACCACCTCCTGTTCACTTCAATCCCCATGTGGTGTCTGGGTACTGTCATGTTTTCAAACGTAAACCGGTATAATGTCATAATTCCCAATAAGCGTTTTTCAGGATTTTAAAACCTAACTCTGGTATGGGTAGTGAATTTTATCACTGTCGATTTGAAATAAAGTTAGTGCATGTGGCCTTACACGCGTGATGGCAGCAATTGTGTATCGCGCGACGCGTGTTTAGTGTTGCAGGTGTCCCTGCTTTCTGCCTCTCCCTTCTCTCTATCCTTTAGTCCATCTGTCTTTTAGTTACACCGTGTATAAAATGGAATGAATGAAATATTAAATTTAGGTCATTGATCAGCTTGCGTATCTCAAGGTTTTTCCAAGAAATACAGTACACGTTTCATTGAAGAAAGCGTGCAGCGACACAGTAGGCTTTTACTATCAACGTGAAAGCGTTACAATTTGCAGACGAAGTAGAAAACAAGGGGGATTTCGAGTACAGTCATTGTGACAGCACTGTTCTTTACCATTCTTCTTTCCTTTTATTAAATTTATTTGTTATGCTTTGCATTTACGTTTTAATTTATATATGGGGATTAGAATAATTCACGACACAGCTAACACATGCTAAGTCCTCTTGTCACGTGCCATCAGCTTGATCTCTGTCCACGTTTTCCTCATCATTTTCACTTTTGTCTCCAGTTCTCTTATCCGTGTGTTCCCTGTTTCTCTCTCTTTACCTTTTTTACACTGGAGATTTCTGAACAAGGACTGATAGCTAATGCTATCAAAAGGGTTTCCTCAATGTGTGTCCTATCCATCTCCAGGGTTTTCTTCTAATCTCTTGTTCGTTTGGCGCTTGTTTGGTTCTTGTCATCAGTTCCATATCAGTGATACCTCTTCAATCCTTCGATTGTACGCAAATGTCTATTTATGAAAATCTGTAATTTTCGGCTGTTGTTTTTGTTTGATGTACTCCATGTTTCAGAACCATAAAATAGGACTGACCTTGCAAAGAAGTTGAAAATTGTGATTTTTGCTTTGGAAAATATTAGTGGGGTTAATTAGTGGAAGCCGCGGTAGCATAGTGGTTAGTGCACTGGCTTCCTAGCTCAGTGGTCTATGGTTCGATCCCCAGATGAGGTGGGGTTTTTTTTAGTCCGCAAACGGCTCCTGGGTCGACCCAACCCCAATTGGGTACCAGAGCAACTCTGGGAAGGTTAAGGCGGCCGGCGTGATGCTGACCACATCACCCCTAGTGTGCCGATGGTCAAGAAAATATGGGCCTAAGACCATATTCCCAATATGCCTCAATGGGCGTGTAACGGGATCCTTTACCTTTTAATTAGTTTGTTAGGATGTATGAATAGACTTTATTAATAAGTATTAATAGACTTTATTAATGTGTATTAATAGACTTTATTAATTTGTAATAATAGGGTTTAATATTCTCCTATTTTAAAATACGCACTTCAAAAATCCCACAGCAGTTGGAAATCGTAAAGAGTAGGCCTATCAGGCCGTTGCACTGGCAAAATTTAAAAATTAGAAACCACCACCACAAAAATATTTATAGAATGTGTGATTCCTATATACACACATTGGGATTCTCGCCGGTGCTACGGAGTTCGTGCACTGTGCTGAGATACTCCTTGTGGGATCTAAGGGAGGAGATCGCAGCACTGATGGAGTTGTCCGTGTGCAGTGAAGATAGCCCTTAACACCAAAACCAAACCAAACCAACACCAAATTTTCTCCACACACACAGGAAAGATGCTCATCCGACAATTTCACACAAGTCAAAGGCACGATCTACGGGCAGTGTTATACTTTCAACGAAGAAAACAGAACGATCAAAAGGTTTGACACTCCATGTTTGTTTGTTTTTTTTTTTTTTTGGTTGCAAACATTTAATCACATAAACAGATTGCTCGAGGAACCACCGCTGTATGTGAATGTGAATGTTTGGTAAAATACCAGAAAAGCGAGCGGAAAAAGAAAGTGGTGATTGACACATAAATACACCATATGTCTTAGACCTCTTGACCAGGAGAGAGAGAGAGAGAGAGAGAGAGAGAGAGAGAGAGAGAGAGAGAGAGAGAGAGAGAGAGAGAGAGAGAGAGAGAGAATGAGAAGCTGACTATAAATTCGTAAGACATGAAAATCCACCATTGTTGCGAGGTGGTTAAGAGTATGTCTGAACTAAGATGCATGATAGTAGATAGAAATAGAGTCATGAATGTGAATAGAGAGTGAAGTATGACAGTCAGGCGAGAAGAAAGATATGCATTTGTATTAAATCTCTTTTCCCCTGCCACTCTCGCAACTTTCCACTTTTTCTTCTTCTTCAGGTACCATGCCTAGTGCCGTAGAAGATCATGTCTCTGCACAACTTCCTGTCTCCAGTACAATTTATAAATTCTGTTGTTGACTTCTTTCCACGCCACAATGTCAAACTATCCAGTATTTGTCTCTCTTTGTCTTCCTCTATCTCTTTTTCCTTAGGTCTTACCTGTTGTTACTATATATTCCAGCTTTCATCTTCTCATAACATGCTCTTCCTCCCTCCCCGCCAAAAAAGTGGATTTCTTTTTGTGAAATAAACTAACTTGTGAAATAAGTTTCCTTTGCGCATCGGCCTCTGTCAGGACATCCTCATTAGTATTTTTAACTGTATATGGTATTTTTAGCATTCTGCTGTAAAATCTCATCTCTGTGGCATTTAGTGCCTTCCCTACTTGTTTACTAATTATCCATGACTCACTCCAATATGTCTGAATTGGTTCTGTATAACACTGAATTAAACAACTTCTCACTCTTAGACTAACTAAAATGAAACTATTACAAGAATGTAAAATTTGAAAGATTAGTATTGTCATCTTTTACCTCGATCTGTCATTTTTTTCACCTTAAAATTGGGCGTCCGGCCTGCATTTTTTCAAAAGTGCAATTAATTCGGAGTTTTCCACTCGGAGATTGAACATGACATCCACTTTTTTGTCCTATTTTTCTGGTCGTACTCTCCTCGTTTTTACACCAACAAGTCAGAAAATGACCTCTTATGCAAGTATATTCTTTAGGGAGTATTTTTCAAGTAAAAATTGATTGAATTGTTTAAGAATACGGTTCAGTTGTTGATGTTATAAATGGTGTTAAATCTGTGATAGACATTCTTAATCAGCATCAAGAGTTTGTGCCCCTGAAGACTCCTAATATGACTGTTGAAAAAGAGGCTGACTTCGTAGTTTGTGTCAAGTTTCTTTGAAGTTTTAATCAGTTGTTTAGAACACTTAGCTATATCGATGAAATCATTAGAAGATTTGTCCTATATTTTTCATGAATCACCTTACCAGTATGTGTAGATATGCAATCTTCTGGGCAATATTTAATTGATAAAGATGTTGCATTTGACGATGCAAGTGATTTGATAAATTTAATAACCTGACAATACTTTGTGGAAAAAAAATACACACACATCAGGTATGAAGGATTCATGCAATGTCTGGCACACGAGAAGCGAACCATTTAAACAAAAAACAATTAGTAAATGTTTGAATTTCATTCTGCATTTTGAATGATCACACAATATTTGTTTGCGGTGCCAGGTCACAAATGTGAACAAGCTTTTTTTTACATTGAACTAAAGTCACTGGACAAAAGACAGATACATGTTCATTGCGGATTCCGTCAACGGAATTTTGCTCCTGCAATATAATTTAAAAGAAATGTTGTACGGTCAATTCTATGATTAAAAAAAATGTTGAAGAAGATAATGCCCGCAAAGAAATAAATAAATGACTTAATCATGATCCCATTAACATTAGCAATTTCTTCAATACTGATTAATTTGTGGAAAGTTAATTTTTGACGTTAAAATGATTTTAAAACATACACTTTAAAGGACATTTTATTTCAAGTTTTTTATCTAACCTTTATAAAAGTTAAAATAACTCTAGTCATCACAATCATGCATTAATAGATTGAAATTAATAATTCCTCTTTTTTGTCCTATTTTTTTGGGTCGTACTGTCCTCGTGTTTACACCAAAAAGTCAGAAAATGTCCTCTTTTTGTGAAAAACAATATGGTCACCCAAGATTAGTAACAACATGCATGTATCATCATCATTAGTTCATCATCTTCAGTTTCCTTTCCGTACCATATGGGCAAGGAGCCATTATTCAGCAGTCGGGTGCAGTTAGATTTCAGTTGCCAGCTCGTATTGGCTTCACCCCTCGTCTGCTTCTCGCAGCTGTGTGAGTGGTGTGCTGCGGAACAACCGCAATAATTTGTCTTCATTTTACTTTCACAATTGCCTCCGTCTGGCGGAATTGTGGATTTTAAAGCTACACCAAGGTGGAATGGGTTCATTTTCTACACAAGACAACAGGAGGCTGAGACACTTAGAGTGTAAAGGAGAATAGAGGGCCGAAACATTTGATTGACGAGGGGACCTCTTGTGATGAACAGATTGTCTCCTGTTGTATCGCTGTGTATAGAGTTTCCTATCATCATCAGCTGGCCCCTTGCAGAAAACGTATCCAAAGCTGTCACATACTCTTGCAGCAGTGGTGTCCGTAGAAAGTTGTTTACACGATGAGGTCGCCAGTCATATGGACAATCTGTTGTACGAAATCCTGAGAGGGCAGTACTCCTACTCTTCTTTGTTTCATTAGAGACCCCCGGGGAGGTAAGGGGGCAGGCAACGCCTATAAGTGTTAAATATTGCCAGTTTGGATATGATAAATGAATGAGGTATTAAAAATGAAATGTCTTATTGAGTAATGGTCACCAAAAATTCTTGTTTTGCTTCGTTTTCTGAATAAAGAAACACAATTAAGGCTGGCCCTCTCCACGGTCTCGTGCTAAACCTGAAAATTGAGCTGGAAGAGTACCTTCCCGTGACTAGTACATCAGGGGTCAAGGTGATAGTCCATGACTCGGATGCCCCACCGTTTCCGGAAGATGGAGGGCTTTTGGTAAAACCAGGAGTTGCAACGAGGATTGGAATTAAAAAAGTAATTGTGTTTGTTTTTAATTTGTGTAAAATGTTGTTTAAAATTTTTTAACCAGACGTAGAACGGGGTTGTAGCTTTATGGTATGTCACGCCTCATGTGGTACAACCTGCAAGACATCTTATTATGAATTACCCCATATGTGGCGCATATTGTAACATAAGGTTTGGTTTGATTTTAAGGACTATCTTCATTGCACACGGACTATTCCATCAGTGCTCCGATCTCCTCCCTTAGATCACGTAAGGAGGATCTCAGCACAGTGCACGAACTCCGTAGCACCGGCGAGAATCCCAATATATGTATATAGGAATCACACATTCTATAAATATTTTGTTGGTGGGTAGGTTTCTAATTTTTAAATTTTGCCAAGACAGCGGCCTGATAGGCCCACTCTTTACGATTTCCAACTGCGATGAGATTCTTAACGTGCGCAACTTGCAAACGAGACCTCCTATTTTTTCGCCCTTATCCGAGAAGGCTAGGCATCCGGTCTCACTACCCAGGAGACCATAGGGAGTATGACATCATTAGGACCACTGGTTCCGGAAAAAGCTCCATAAATTATAATCGCTCAACTGGGTATCGAACCCGGTACCTCTAGAACTCGAGGCGGACGCCATACCTCTTAGCCACTCCGAACATAAGGTATAGGTATGAAACCTGCTTGTTATTAAATTGATGAACAATAAAACATATACAAGAACACATTAATACAGAAATACAATTTGTTTCCGTAGTGCAGCAGTTTTGACATGCACCCGACAACTCGTGTGTTTACGGGATCCGAAAGATGAACAAATAATAGGAACAGTGTAAATTAAAATTGACGACACAGAAGAGCTCGTCGTGGGACTAAAGAAATATGAAGCCACAAAAACACTACAAGAATAATAGACATGTAAACAAAAGAGATTTATCAAAGACAGAAGGTCTTCAGGTAAGGAGGCCCATGACCATTCCAATAGAAAGTAGAAAGAAGCCTGGGTTGCTGACATAGTTCTGAAAAAAAAATGGAGAACAACAAAAACAACAACCCACACAGCGAAGACTGTCATAAATGGGTTCTTGTGAAGAGTAGAAGAATTGCTGATAGACGGCAAGGTTACCAACGTGGAACTGATAACATGAACCGGACAAGTGAAACTGGAACATGAAATGAGAAGCAGATGCTGGCGATGGCTAAGAACACATACTGAGCCAACCTTCTGATAGCCTTACAAGGCAGTCATTGCTCAGGAACATCCAGGGTAAGAACGGAACCCCCAGTGTAAGACAGAATAAGAGAACGAACGAACGAACGAACTTTATTTTCAAAGAGTTGAGAATAGGGCACGTAGGCCCATCTGACATTCTGCCCTTTCTTTCTCTCGTCTTTTATACTGAATTCATTTATTCTCACATGCATTTTACATTTCAATTTAAAGGAATTCAAAGTTGTTAAGGTAAAATAATAGCATACTCACATTCAAATTATCTAATTATAATCATGAAATAAAATATGTTGAAAAGTACAAACTAAGTATTACCATGAAATAAAATATGTTGAAAGGACAAACATCATATTTAATCTACATTCGATATTATATATTTATTTGGAAACATAATCACATCAGGGGGTCATGTAATCATAACTCATAAATTATTCGAAAAGTCTACGATTGTATGAATAGGGACTGAGGTTGTTATTTTTTTTAGATCATGTAAAAGATAGTTCCAAAGATGAGCAGCAGAGTAAGCTAAGCTTTTCTTGAATAAGTCAAGCCTGTACTTTGGCACTTGATAGGTACATTTAAACACACAGAGAAGAGAAATCGAGGCATAAATGAAAGAGCTGAGAAAGTTATTGAAGGACCTCGAACTGGTAGCACAAGGCAGGACGACTTGACATGAGTGTGTTCAAGACCTTTGCTTCTTGAAGAGGTGAAAGGAGATGCTGGTGAGGAAAACAACAGAAAAAATATTTAGAATATAAAAGCGATGTGATTATTTTCAGGTGGTTAATTGAAAGCTAACATTGCATGTCATGTGTTATCAGGACTTTGTTTAGCCTGTTACTTTGTACAAAGGTAAAGATAGCCCCCATATCAAATACTGGCGTAGGGGAGTGTGTTGCAACACCGTATGCAACACAATACTGCCCCGGTCAAACTTCACGCGAAAATACCAATCGTGGGTATGCTACAGCATCTAGTCGTCCCATCACAATAGGCAGTCATATAACGAACAGCAAAGTTAACACTGAACTGCAATGCATGGCGCACAACAGCCAACTGTGCAATATGTAATGTCCATAGTTGTTATATAAAAATCAACATATTTATTTCCAATACTTCAGGTACAATACGTAGCGAAAGTCATTATAATTATATGTCCCGTCAGTCTTCATATAAGCATAAAGGCACGCCATTCAGTAAGATTGTCAATCTTGGACCGTAGGGGTATTCAATTCATAAACAGTGAATCCATTCTTCTCCAAAATGAACCTTCGCACCCTTCCGTAACTGGTAAGGTTTTCAAAAAACTCTGATGTAACAGTGTATGAACCTCCCAGGCTACGAAAGCGTAATACATTACCAAATACATAATATATGATTCCCTCCATGACTAGTATAAGTTACAACTGCAGCATCATTCCATGTTTTTTCTGAGTAATAGAACTCAGAACAAAAATGTTAGCCTATAATTTAGGCATCCATCTTTAATCATCTGTTTACCACCATTTGCGTTCAACAAATGTGCACCTAAGTGCACTCTTCAAAAAAATATCATCATCTCTGCAAATACCAGTGCCATTTTTTCTGTGCAGCTACATTGTTGCCAAATTCATATCGCAACAGAGTGAAGTGTTAGAGACTTCACTATACTTAGTCCAGCTTAATTAGGTGGGGTGTCCAGTTCCTGTCCTCTCTGCCTTTGCCTTTCATAACGCAAGGCGGCAATATAGAACTGAGTAGACTGGAGCGTGACGCTACCAGGTATTTGTTCTGAAATCTGGTAACTTTGCTACCAAAGGCAAGCGCTCTTGGCCAGTTAGACTGTTATGATTAAATTTCATAACATGTCTGTCGATATTAAAATGGTTCGACAAGTATTCATATTTGTTTACTATCGTAGTCCTTGGAAACAGGAAGTTACGTCATTGCCTTTGGGGCTGAGTTGCAGACGTCTAAAGTTGGTATCAGCAGAAGTCTACGATTGGCTTCTAGGGTCTTCTGTGTGTGTATTTTGAGGCAGGTGGACGCATGTGTGTGAGCTCCTGATTATTATATGATTTCACGACAGATTCCTATGATGTTCGACCACTGGATTATCCATATAACTCTGTGAGATAATGCCAGTTCATGTATGAAAGGAATTATGATTTCGTTGAAGAACGGGAGTACATTAAAAATGTGAAAACCTGTCGAGGACAGCGTTTTATCTACAGACTATACTGAGCTTACTGATGACTGCTTGTATATTGTCAATGGATATAATGGCTTTTCAGATAAGATTTGTGGAGCAACGTTTGAGAATAAACTGTCTATTCATTTTGTCCAACCTGGCCTTTGTGGTGTCATTAACAGTTGGTGGAGAAGGGTTGTATGCGTGGTCAGTTAACATACCCCTATTTGAATTTGGCCAGAGTGATCAAGAAGTATTACTCATACGTTCTATAACTATAAAGACCCGCAACATAGACGTTGTACTCCAACGTACTCAACGTATGTGACGGTCATATATTTCAGTAGACTATTTTTTATTAGGTCTCTCACGTGTTCGAAACATTTCCAAATGCTCATGCTCTTTTGTCTGCAGACGGAAATTCGTCGACTACCTTCACCTCATGGAACGTGCATGACGTATTCTTACAACAGAGATCGCAACATGTACGCTGTATGGGACTATACATACACAGAGAATGGATGTAAGAAATCCTGCTACCAGTTATGGCTGTACGAAATATGCGGATGCTGTGATATAGATCTTCCTTGTGACCAGACGGTGATTCACGGGATGGGCAGGGAGACATCAAACAAGAATGAGACGATACCGTTTTGTAACGTTCACAACCCTGTCGACGAAGAATGTGTTAAGAGTGTTGCAGTAAATTTCAAAAACGATGAAACAAAGTGTGCTCGCTTTTGTCCCCCACCGTGTAAAGAGTCTGTATACAGTACGGTTGTATCATCAAGTTCATGGCCGACGAATATTTTCCGGGAAAAGCTCATGAATCAGATGAACTCAACAGAAGCATACTTAGGAACAGAAGAGATCAGAGAAAACCTTCTCAAGCTAGAAGTCTACTACGAACACCTTGACCTTACTGAGATTGTCACCCAGCCTACATATGACTGGATTATAATCCTCGGCAACATAGGTGGAAATCTGGGGCTCTGTCTGGGTTTCTCTATCCTGACTGCATTGGAAATCCTCGAGCTGCTACTTGACACAGCCACGATTTGTTTCATGGGATTGTACAGAAAAATGAAGCCAAAAGTGGACCATATTTCATCGTGAAAAACTTCGTTAATTCCCCTTGGTTAGGAAAGCGACTTGTGTTATTTTTCTTCAGTCACTTTTGTTGCTCTACACTCTTCACCTAGTTCCAGGATATGACCACTTCCTAAATCTACACATCTGTTGATCCTTTTTGTGCATTTGTTGGTTACCCACCGTCTCCTGTTTTTTTGCGCGCGTTCTAAAGCCATGCAATTTTTATTGTATTGCACTATTATTTCCGAAAGCGTCTGACTGGCAGAGTGATTAGAACTCTGGCCTCTAGCGGCACAGGTACCTGTCTTGAAACAAGGTGGCGTCAACCCTGTTGTAAGTTAGTACCCGACTCTGCTCTTGGGTTACTGAAGGCAAAGGCAGCGAGGAAGTCAACAGGTCACTCAACCTCTCGAAGCTGGACATAATGTAGTGAAGTCTCTAACACTTCACTCCGCTATGGCAGTATCTACTATGATAGTACCTTTACTTATATTACTTCTAAGACTACGGCTTATAGAGTTTCACTTCTCCCTGACCAGGAGCGGACTTAAAGACTGTAATCTGGTTTTACCAAACTGACATGTTACGTGCCCATCAATCATATTTGTAGTTTGGTCTGTGTTTTCTATATACTTATAAGTCTATTTCATACTATCTCTCCATGTTTGTTTTAACTCTTAAGAAATGACAGGCCAGTATTCAGGGCCGATTGTTCTAGGCGCACGTGACAGGAAGCCAGTTTTCAGGAGTGGTGTACTTGAACTAAGTTTCTGTTTTGTTTTGTTCCAATTTTATATTTTATTAATCCTCTGAATGTCCTTCAGAAATATTCAATACAATACCATACTTAAAAAAAAAACTTTAAAAGTAGAGACCTCTAAACTTTAACGTTAAACGTACGAAAGCTCAGAGTGACGGAAAATTCCTTGCATCAAACATGGGAAAGCCACCACATTGAAGATTTAATGTCTTTTTATATTTATGTTTACCAATAGGATTCTAGAACGATGACTGCTTTATAATGTTTCTGCTGTTTTCCTCGACGCAAACGTCATTTATTCAGCTCTCATTGTGCCGTTAATTGTTTGGCTCTTCGCATTATCTCCACGGCAGTGCTCCAGCCATAAATCTAACATTTACAATTCTGCGCAGACACGCATTATTTAGAATCTGCAACTTCTTGGAAATAGTTTTTGTTGTTTTCATTGTTTCAGAGCCATGCAATAGAACTGCTTTTGATAAATGAGTAGGAGATTCTTATATGCTTTTTATCGGATGTGACTTCATTTCATTTCAAAACACTTTCCAATGCTGAAAAGCCTTGACGACTTCTGTATTGTTTCTTTATGCTGCTTTCCGTTTCTCTTTCTTTGTTGCTACCAAGAGGCACGCACGGGTCAACATCTTGTTTTTCTCAAAGTAACGTCCTATCATTTTCCAGAATTGTGTCTATAATCTTTGTCTTTTCTGTGTGAATGTTTAGATCAAATTGCTGGAACCTCTCATCAAGAATTAACATTGTCACTTGTTGCTGATTTCTGTTATAGTATCGATGGGTTAGTCAATGGTCAAAATCTAGATCGTCGAGCTATTTAATCAGTTGTCTGAAAGAGGTATCAGACAAGGTTGTGTGCTATCGCACACAATTTTCCAATTTTTCTTCTTCTTCAAGTACCATGCTGTCATGAAATATTCTAATCCACATATATAAATTATTAGGTAAATATGAAGCCTAACAAATAAAATTAATAAAGAGAAGAGCAATGGTAAAATAACAGTGCTGTCACAAAGAATGTACTCGAAATCCCCCTTGTTTTCTGCTTCGTCTGCAAATTGTAACGCTTTCACGTTGATATAAAAGCTTACTGTATTATTACCCGCCTTCTTCAATGAAACGTGTGCTGCATTTCTAAGAAAAACATTGAGACGTACTGCGTAATGACCTAAATTAATCCTAACATTAATTATATTACGTTACCAAAACGAACGAACAGATGGACAAAAGGATAGCGAGAGGGGAGGGCTGAAAATCAGGAACGCATGCAACACGCGACGCGCGATATACAAATGCTGGCATCACGCGTGTAAGTCTACAAGCACTAACTTTTTCAGACGGACAGTGATAAAATACACTACCCTTTCCCAGAGTTAGGTTTATAAATCATAACAAACTCTTATTAGAAAAGACAACATTAGATGGGTTTACGTTTGAACACATAACAGTACCCAGACAGCACATCTTCGAAACAGGAGGTAGAAGAAATTGCATATTTTGAACGCAGCCACGTAGCTCCTTTAAATTAGTATTTTTGGGTTCCTTAGGGCTTGCTGACAAATAATATGTAAAACGTTACGCAAATAGTCCAGGAATTAATAAATTATACCCAAAATAAAATATTGGGGGTGCCTGACAGCATAAAATCATTTCTGCTCATAAGATTTTTTTTTAACGTGTTTGAAAAAAATTTACGTTACAGAAATAGCCTACCATGTAAACTCCAAATTGATTGGAGCGCAACAAATGAAAGCCTAACCACGATTGGTCGGGCTATAAATACTATCTTGGTTGTTAGGGGAGACGGGAAAAGATAACATTTTTTCAAACACTTGTCGAAACGTGGCTCATTGGCCAGTCTCGCTGATATACACACTTGGGAGCGTTAGTTCGAAACCACTTGTTTAAATACACTTGATAAAGCATCAGTGCGTTGAAGCCAGCTTATATTTGGCTCAATAAAAGCCTGGAAGATAAGCAGATGGAAATTTGTGCCAGTTTGTGCCAGAATTCATTGCTAATCAACGTATCTGTGTTATTCGTATGAATTGTGGTAAGCTTGAACCATTTAATATCTTTTAATGAAAATTGAATGTGAATTGTTGATTTATGCCTGTATATATATGTGTAGTTCAGTGGCAAACGTGAGGTAAAGCCTAAAATGCTCCAGCCTGAACAGAGGGTGTCGGAGAGAAGTAAAACGGCATGGAATGGCCAAACAGTACACTGACACCTGGATGATTGACTAGAAAGAAATAATGCTGGAAGTGCAGAGGCGTAGTAACCATTAAGAAGGGTAATACTGGAATAAAGTATTTCAAATGAAGCTGACTGTTGGCCTAACGCTCTGAACGCAATGTTTGTGCTGTATTGTGATCAGTGTAAAAGAGAATATAAATTAGTTATGAAGTAGAAGGTACATCCTTCTTGATTTCAGGGACAGTGGTCTTGATGGTACTGAGCAGCACCTGGTCAGAGCTTTGCTGAATCCAGAGTCGGACAGCATACTCCTTGGTCCATTTAGCTATCAGTGAGGTGTCTCCAGAGCCCAGAGGAGAATTCGAACAGAGGATAACTTTACTGCCGCCATAACGCAAGATAACCTGCTTTGGCCAGCAGAGCTCAACATTATGATCCCTCATCTTGAAATGACTTTTTAAAAATAACCTTCCGAGGGGAATTTACTTGTCTTAAAATCAGGAACTGTGAACATCTCCAATACTAGTCCCTAAAGACAAACTATTGAAGTCATGATGACAAATACCAACAGAGCTTGAACAAAACAAAACCAGTATTACCTCATTTTACTACTACACAACTGACACACATAGAACATTTGTAATAATATATGTCACTACAATATTCATATTAAATACATTCTGTACATAACTTGTAATTTAAATTGATTGTGATTCCTGGTTCCCTTGTAGTTGAATCAGGACACATATTCATTCATGCCAGTAATGAATACATATTGTTATTTGAAAGTTATCAGTGACTCTTTTAAGATATCTCATAGAGTGTTATATGTATGTGAGTGTCACAGTGTTGTCAAGAGTAGTGGATTAAATTAAATTGTTTATCTGTCTGTTGTTGTGACTTACACTTCATCATACACATACCCTAGACACATAACGTAGCATCACACTATTCCAGAATAATTCTGACTGAGATATATAGATATGTGGTAGCAAGTAAGGTTATCTATAATACACTACTCTTAATAGATATAGATACCTTCACAGCTGATCTCAGTCAGTACACTAAGTCCCCTATAAATATTTATAACATCCCACTTCACCACATATATTGGGGTCTCGCTCTTGGGATTTTGAATCTTTCCCTATTAAAAATATTGGGGGTAATTCACTTCAGGGAATATAAGAATTAAAAGGTATCCTTGGGTGGAATTAAATAAGGTTGAGCTCACGGTGCCTGTGTTGTCCATTAGATATAGAGATTGAATTGTTGGTTAGACATTGTATAAATTTACCTGATAGACAATGGCGGACCTGGCCAAATTTCGATCTGCTGCGGTTCAGACTGCAAAAGAGTTAGGATTAGATGGGCAAGTTATGGTTGCCTATGTCACTACGGAATGTGACAAATTTATTGAACGCGAAGAAAGAAGGTTTGAAGCCGAAAGAAAGTTAGAGGCTGAAAGGGAAATTAAGAAGTTACAATTTGAAGCTGAGGCTGAGACTAAGAGGTTGCAGATTGAGGCTGACAAAGAGGCTAAGAAATTGGAAGCAGAAGACAGAAAATTAGCTGCAGAAAGGGAAGAGAAGAAATTAGCTGCAGAAAGGGAAGAGAAGAAATTAGCTGCAGAAAGGGAAGCAGAAGATAAAAGATTACAAAGGGAACATGAGTTACGACTAAGGGAGTTTGAGTTTCAAGGCCATGCTCCTGAAAATGGTGCCAGTCCCTTTGCCTCTGATGCTACGGTTACTCAAGGAGCCTCAACCTCAGCTATGAATTTTCATTTAGATCATTTTGTTGAGAAAGACGATGATATTGAGAGCTATATAAATAGGTATGAACTATTAGCTACCACGTATGGGTTAGAGAGAGAAAGGTGGAGCTTAAAGTTATCTCAGGGACTTCGTGGGGCAGCTTATGAAGTTTTTGCAAAAATGAGCAGAGGTGATCAGGAAAATTATGACATGCTAAAGCAGGCTCTTTTGTTAAGGTATGAAAAGAATGCAGAATTTTATAGGAAAAAATTTAGGAATGCTAAACTACTGTCAGGTGAAACCTATCACCAGTTCTCTGCACGAATAGAGACATACTTGGAGAAATGGACTTCTCTGGGGAAAACCCAAGATCTTAAGGAAATGGTCCTTATAGAGCAACTAAGAGAGTCCATGGCTCCAGACCTGAGAAAGTTTCTCATGGAACAAGGTGCAGAGAGGCTGGGTGAGTTGCTAAATGTTGCTGAAAGGTATCAAGCAGCTCAAGCAGAGGTAACAGGTAATAAAAAGAAACAGGTGGATAACTTTAGGGCACCACAGAACTTTAATAAATTTGATCCTAGGGATCAAAATAAAGGTAAGCACCAATTTGATAGGCCACGGTATGAAAATAAAAATAAATTCCCACAATTCGATGAAAGGCAATATGATGAAAGAAAATCTTTCAACCAAGGAAAAAGGTGGTGTAAGAATTGTCAGATGGACAATCATGACACTGACCGTTGCAGAAGGAAACCTGTGTATATGGCAACCCTTCAGGTCAGGTCGACCTCAAGACAGGAGGAGGATATTATGTTAGATACCACTCCAGAAGAGATGAGGAAGGCACAGGCTGGGGATAAAACACTCAAGCCTTGTTTCAGAAAATTGTCAACTTGTCATACAACTCCAGGCAAGGGAGATTTTTACATGAAAAACAAGTTGATGTATAGGAAGACTGGAGCTAGATCCAATGGTCACGGACAGCTGGTTCTTCCAAAGATATAGGACAGACTTAATAAGGAGCCTACATGTGAAACCAGATGGGGACCATGAGAAGATAGGTACCATCATTCAAAAGGTGGCTCACAATTATTATTGGCCCAAAGCAAGATGGGACATTGAGAATTTTGTAGAAAGGTGTAGCATAGCACATGAGGGAACACCCACAAGTGGGAACATGGATCAGGACCTGGACACGCCACGGGGCAAAATTAGGCCTGATAATAAAAAGAAAAATAGATTTGATAAAGTGGACCAAATGGAATGGGAAGCCCCTTTTCACGGACAAGCTTCACTTAACTGTTTTACAATGGCCACTATGCGGAGAGTGCAAAAAGATGTCTTACCCCAGGATAAGCCGAAAATCCCTCAATCGGACTTAAACAAACTGGAGGAAGAGGATGTAGAGAGGAAATCTCTCATCAAGAATTTTAAGTGGGGAGAAAGCCCCAAAAGAAAAATTGGTAGCGGTCGTTTTGTGAATGATAATTCTGGGAGGAAAAATCATCACTATAAAGCTTCGAGTGGAAGAGACCATACCGGTGCATGGACAAATAGGTCCACACAATTAAAGGTCCATATGTAGCTTTGTTAAGAACGTGGACTGATGAAAAGGCAGAGGAAAACATTACATCTTCATACCAATATGTGAATGAGCTGACCACTCGGTTAAAAACTGGCTGGAAACTTGCCAATGAAAATTTGAAACAAGCCAGGAAGAAACATGCTGCCTATTATAACAGGAAGGCGAAAGACAGAAATTTGGCTGTGGGAGAGAAAGTACTGCTTCTTTTGCCCGGGAGTCAGAATAAGTTACAAATTGGATGGCAGGGTCCATATACAGTTCTAGAGAAGGTGTCTAGAACAAATTATAAGATAGATAAGAAGGGGAAAGAAAAAATCTATCATGTGAATCTCCTGAAGAAATATTTGGAAAGAGAACATCAGGAAGAGACACACTTGTTGACCTTGTCCATCGCCATGGAGATGAAAAAGGAACCACTTTCATCATTTGAATATCCATTACACCCCTGTGAGACAGCAGCACAGGTGAAAATCAGTACACATTTAACGAAAACTCAGAAAGAGAGAGTGCAACAGGTTCTAAATAATCATGCAGAGGTGTTAACAGACCGACCAGGGCATACAAACCTATTGGAATATGATATGAAACTAATAGACTCCACACCTGTCTGTATGAAACCATATTCGATTCCGTTTGCTAAGGAAAAGCTTTGAAGGAAGAGATAGACTATCTGTTGAAGGAAGGAATTATTTCGCACAGTGAGTCTTCGTATAGTTCCGGTGTTGTACTCTTAAGGAAGCCCTCTGGAGAACATAGACTCTGTATAGATTACAGGAGACTGAATGCTATTACAGAAGGACAGGTGGATCCATTGCCGGATACAAATCAGCTGTTTGCCAGACTAAATAAAGCTAAATATTTCTCAAAAGTGGATCTGAGTAAAGGATACTATCAGATTCCAGTAAAGCCTGAGGTTAGACCATACCTAGCTTTTAGTACCTCAGAAGGACACTATGAGTTTAATAGATTGCCATTTGGATTGAAGAATGCGCCTAGTGTCTTCTCTAGAATGATGAGAAAATTATTGGATCCTCTGAATAATCCCTGTATAACAAATTTTATGGATGATATCCTTATAGCAACAGAAACATTTGAGGAACACATTGACTCTCTGAACATGCTGTTTGATCGACTTAGGGAGGCAAATTTAACAGCCCGACCAACCAAATGTTGCGTTGGATGTAAAGAATTGGAATTTTTGGGACACACAGTTTATCAGGGAAACATGACCCCTGACCCAAAGAATTTAGAGAAACTACAGAAAGCCCCGAGACCACAAACCAAGAAGGACGTGAGATCCTTTGTCTCATTATGTGGTTTCTACCAGAAGTATATCAAAAACTTTAATTCCATATGTGCACCGTTAACTGAATTGACACGTAAAGGACATCCAGATCGCATTACATGGACACCACAATGTGAAATGACTTACCAAGAATTGAAGGAAAAGCTCACAAGTAAACCCATTTTGAAATTACCTGACTTAAGTCAAGAATTCATAGTAAGGACGGATGCAAGTAATATTGGGTTAGGTGCAACTCTACTACAGAAATCAGATGCATTGGATGGGGAATTAAGCCCAGTGGCATATGCTAGCAGAAAGTTGAATAAAGCTGAAATCAACTACTCAACTAGCGAAAAAGAATGTCTTGCAGTAATATGGGCAATAAAGAAATTCAATATTTATCTATATGGGAAGGCATTTAAGTTGCAAACAGACCACAAACCTTTATCGTTTTTAGCACAGGCTAAGCATGAGAACTCTAGGTTACTCCGATGGTCTTTGCTTCTGGCTCCATATAATTTTAGCATTGAGTATATATCTGGAAAAACCAATTTGGGAGCGGATTTTTTAAGCCGCCATCCGTGTGATGAGAATCACCGTAAACCCCAGAAATAATAATAAATTTCTCTATGTGTATATAGAATAAAGGACTGACATATAATGTCTGTTTTAAGAGGGGAGGTGTCGTGAAATATTCTAATCCACATATATAAATTATTAGGTAAATATAAAGCCTAACAAATAAAATTAATAAAGAGAAGAGCAATGGGTAAATAACAGTGCTGTCACAAAGAATGTACTCGAAATCCCCCTTGTTTTCTGCTTCGTCTGCAAATTGTAACGCTTTCACGTTGATATAAAAGCTTACTGTATTATTACCCGCTTTCTTCAATGAAACGTGTGCTGTATTTCTTGGAAAAACATTGAGACGTACTGCGTAATGACCTAAATTAATCCTAACATTAATTATATTACGTTACCAAAACGAACGAACAGATGGACAAAAGGATAGCGAGAGGGGAGGGCTGAAAATCAGGAACGCATGCAACACGCGACGCGCGATATACAAATGCTGCCATCACGCGTGTAAGTCTACATGCACTAATTTTTTTTCAGACGGACAGTGATAAAATACACTACCCTTTCCCAGAGTTAGGTTTATAAATCATAACAGACTCTTATTAGAAAAGATAACATTAGATGGGTTTACGGTTGAAAACATAACAGTACCCAGACAGCACATCTTCGAAACAGGAGGTAGAAGAAATTGCATATTTTGAACGCAGCCACGTAGCTCCTTTAAATTAGTATTTTTGGGTTCCTTAGGGCTTGCTGACAAATAATATGTAAAACGTTACGCAAATAGTCCAGGAATTAATAAATTATACCCAAAATAAAATATTGGGGGTGCCTGACAGCATAAAATCATTTCTGCT
>JAMPIV010013737.1:0-55000 GCA_024509875.1 Oreohelix idahoensis | reverse complement strand
AATGTGCTTGAATGATGCCTTTTTGATGCAAATATAAGGTCAGTCCTTGGGTAAATAATTTATGTTTGGGTTGTTTGTCAAAATAATGTCATAATAGGACAAAACTAATGCCTAAGGATTTCTAAGAAGTTTATAATCTACCAGCATTTAAATCCCTCTTCAATGATTGAAAATGTGTGATTTTTTAAGTGTGTGATATAACCATTTTTTATATAGATAGATTTGGAAAGTGATTTGTAATGTGACATTATGTATAGATTATTTTTAAAAATTATATGTGTTATCATCTTGTCCAAGAATTTATACTTAGCAGGTGAATGATTGGTTGAATGGTTGCTTTGATTGGTGAGGTCGGGCTTTTGTTTTATGAGGTTGATGATTAATTGTAGACTTTTTGCCCCTGCCTTATGACAAGTTTAAAAAACCCAAACACATTTAGATGTGCCCTGCCTGACAAAAAAAAAAAAATACCAAAACAAACTATGAGGTTTTGTTCAGCGGCAGGGGCAATGGGGCGGCATTGGTTAACAAAGGAAAAAAAAACCCACTTACCAACTTAACTTAGGACTCAAAATAACCCTCAAACCCCAACTTAATTAACAACCGATGTTACCAGAGAACGCGGAGGTTGAGACGAATTCTCCTGTATTCATTCAGCATCCGTTTTCTTCTTCTTTTTTACGGATGGGTTTGAAGTTGTCTATAGACAGAAAATACATTTTGAAGGCTCTTAAGTGAATTATTTATTACTACTTATGAGATAGACTGGGAGTCTTAAAATTCCCCTCGTATTCCTGAAGCATCTTTGTCTCCTATCCCTTTCTCTTAATGAGCGTCTCCTGAATTATAATAAATCCTCACTTCAACCATCACTTTTTCCCATCACTATCATGCCAACTTCACAAATTTACCAACTCAGGAGGCAAAATAATCTATCCCACATTCATATTCACACCACACATGGAAGGCCATACCCATCATTACTTGAAAGAATTCCTCACCAATTTCCCTAGAGAAGAAAAAAGAAAATTTCCCCCCATAAATTATCTCTCTAAACTTTCCTCCTATCAAAGGAATTAAGGACAGAAATCTCTAGAATAAACCAAAAAGAAAACTCCCAGGACAAGAATTACCAATACATATATTTTTTTAACCTCTCAAATGGGCATGTTTTAGCAGTTCGTGTCCTAATAAGAAAAAAAAAAGAACACAGAACATTATGTACACATATTCAAATTTTGAAAGAACCTCCTTTAGACAAGGATTTTACACGAAGAGCGCATAAGGGAGCGGGTCAAACGAAGAGGCGAGCGGGGGGAGCAGCACGGGACGGAGGGGCCTGGACAGACCTCTACTAAGGGTAGAAAAAAGGTACTGCGAGGGGAGGGCCAGTCAGTAGTGGGAGGGGGTCTGCACTGCTTCTGACGGCAAGCACCCTAAAGAGCTCCTTTTTGCTTAGTAGTTCTGCTCTTGCAAATTACAAAATAACATGAACAAAGAACATGGAAGAATAAGCACTGTCAGAGCACCTTCAGTGTACCTTTAATTACCGCATGTGGCCCACACAATGCACCAAAGTTTATGCGTGTTAGAAGAATATACGTATAGCCTAGAGATACTGATTAAAGAATAATAACTGGTTTCAGCGCGGGCAGTACCAAATTTCACACGGGGTTTGCCGTAGCAACTTCTCAGAACGTCACAATAACATCACCTACTGAGCAACTTCTCTTCTAGGGGTGTGTCAAGAATAGAAGGTCTGCCACAGACTAGGCTATTCACTAGTCAGCAGCAATAGTTGGATTTGGGGGGTGGTTTATAGAGTTATGGAAGTTCTAGGCCAGAAGGAAAAAGCGGCATGAAACAGGGGCAGAAAAAAAGAAAAAAGAAAAAGTACTAGAAAGAAAAGAAAAAAAAAAAAAAAGTATCAAAAAAAAAAGCTTGACAAAACGCAGAGAGAAAATATTTAGCGAAAAAAAAAAAAGCTCTGTGTAGAGTCTAGTACTAGCCAGAAAAAAAAAAACAAAAGGATTCGAGGGAAAAAAAAAAAATTTCAATACCTCGCGAGAAGACAGTACATCCGTATAATTATGACATGTCACACAGAGCTTCATAGTCATAAACTGAGTATCAGAATACCTGAGTGAGCGAGCAGTTGATCAGGTGAGAGAGCGTGATTCTCTGTGAGGAGAGAAAGGAGTTTGATAGAGCGTGCAGAGGACCTCAAGTGAGTCATAAGATAAAGAAGGTGTCTTCTACTGACCGTGGCAGTAGAGGCTAGTAGAGTGGAGCATGTATAAGGTTTAGGATGCGATTCATCAAAGGTAAATCGCCCTTGAGTATTTTTTACAAAAGTTACAGGTCGAGATCTTCGGGAGCTTTTAGGTGTATATAGGATGGGAAGAGAACAAAAATCGGTACTGTTTCCATTGCTCATGAGGGATGACCTCATGTCGCAAATACGCGGCTAGGAGTGTCACGGGAGATGCGCAGAGGTTCCTCTTTCAAACAGCATTAGAGCACAAGTAATGACTCGTTTTACAGGAAATGGAAACCTAGAGGCGGAGTAAATGATGTTTAATGAAAAATTTAACACTAGATTATATCAGATTTTAAATGATATTATGTATATAAATTACTCGTAGGAGGGCCATAAATGACTATAATCATGAGAGACAGAGTCAATAAATTGAGTCTATCGGAGGCATAATCATTCTTTAGATGGTAAGCAAAAAGAGGTGAAAAAAAGGCATTTCAACAGACAAAACTACGTTCAACAAGTTATGCTGCAGCCTGCATGCAAGCAGAGATTAAAAGGTTATTATTTACGTAAATGACCACGAACGGATTCCTATTCGCGATTGCCAGTTACTTTCCGAGTTTTGGTTCCGAGGCAAAGGGTATCGCAATTAGTTGAGGTACTAGTAGTTACTTATTTGATCGAAAAATACAACGTTAGGGGAGTGGTATCAGCCTCGTGCGTCGATTAATGTGGCCCGCTCTTCCTGCTAATGCTCTGAGGTGCTCATGACTGGGGGGGGTGGGGGGTGGTTTAGGTTCTCTGGTACGTATTAGCGAATAGAGGGGCTCAGCTACTCTGACTCTAAATAGTATACGGAGTCCAGTCTCAGTGTTGTTTGGGGCGTGAATCGTCTGGAGATTGCTACTACTGTCGGGCGTTAGGCAATTCTCTTGTAGATCCAAAATCCATTCCATCCTTTGCTACAGGAAAAGTCAGTCCAAATGTAGGTGCTCACATTTGGTGGCACGTTAGAAAAAGACATGTATCCTACTGCTTAATAATACACATTGCTACTCCTTTCTTCACGGGAGGAGAGGTCACCACGCGTGGTCCTACTTTCCAAACCCTATTGCGGACCTTATTATTGGTCGTATTTTCACGGAGTTAGGGAATGTTATACCCCACTCACCAGCAGATTGCTGTTTGGAGAAGAGCAAAAACATTGAAGCTACCAATGCGGTCTGGTCACAAGAAGCACATGCTCTCTGAATGTGCTCTGGATCCACCTCAAACTTCATTAACCTAATCTAATAATGATGAAGTAAGGATGACCAAGATAGTCACGTCTTGACTATTTTACACGTGATCTCCATTTATCGAATTGCAAGAAGAAGATCCTTCTTTTACAAAAAATTCTTCATTCTAGCAAAAAAAAGGTGATCCTAATCAGAACACTAATAGGAAATCTTGGATTTCTATGAAGAACGGCGTACTTGTACGTATGGTTACCAACGACTTATCCCCCCCCCCCATACAGAGACTCGACTCATCGTCCCTCCAAGTACATCATTCACAAAATTTTGTGCCTCTAAGAGCTATGAGATTGCAAATATTGCAACATGCTCATGACTCGCAATGTGCTGGACATATGGGTTTTTCCCGTACAAAGTCGAGGGTTCTTGCGGCTTTCTTTTGGCTTGGTCATTTGTGAGCAAGGACATACGAATGTACTGTCGCTCTTGCAAAGTATGTCAGGAGGTCAAATCTAAAGGACCACGACATGCTGCGCCTATCCAGGCTGCTGACATTCCTATTCGCCCTTTTCAAAAAATGGAAATAGATATTATCGGTCCTTTTAGAATTAAGTCGGCTAGAGGACATCAATTTATCCTTACATGTGTCGATATGTGCACACGTTGGCCAGAGGCAATTCCTCTCAAGAGCATCTCAACTGCTGATATCGCAGACGCTCTTTGGCTGATATTTTCTCGCTTGGGTTTTCCCGGAGAAATATTGTCAGACCATGGCACTCAACTTATATCAGACACTATGTCACAGGTAATGTCTATGCTACACATTAAAAGGTCTCTCAGCAGTATCTATCACCCAATGTCTAATGGGTTGGTCGAACGTTTAAATAGGACTCTGAAAACTTTACTTGGTAAAATAACTGAGGATCATCCTCAGGATTGGGACAGGGTCTTACCCGCGGCTCTCTTTGCGTATAGAGAGGTCCCCAATGAACATACGGGGTTTTCCCCTTTTGAACTTGTCTTTGGCGCGCAACCGCGCGGCCCTATGTCTTTACTTCACGATCTAATCACTGCCGATAATATTAGCGATGAGACTCAATCTTCTTATGAGTACGTCTTTGCTCTTAGGCAAAAGATCATCGAGGCATGCAAACTAGCAACTTCGTCTTCAGAATTTGCTAAAGAAAAGGCAAGGCAGTTTGCAAATAAGAATAGATGTCTACAACAACTTTGTCCAGGTGACAAAGCTCTCGTTCTACTTCCTTCAAGGGAGAACAGACTTCTAATTGCATGGAAAGGTCCATATGCAATAGTCTCCAAAATTTCTGATGTCGACTATGTTGTCGATATTGATGGAAAGCATAAAACTTTCCACATAAATATGCTCACAGAATTTATGAAAGACCTGACTATTTGCAGCCTATTTTCCAGGCTACGGACAATTCACAAGCAACTCATGGTCAGTACTCATCTCTGTCAGTTATACAGGATGAGGAAACTACTTTTTATGATGTCAATCTTCCTCTTTCTATGGTCCCACTTTATTCTACGGAATCTTGGAAAAACGTGACCGTTTCTCCAAATCTTTCCGCTGAGGAACATCGACAAGTTTCTTCGATGTTGCAAACATTTCAGGATGTTCTTACAGACATCCCGGGACACACACATGTCATAGAACATGACATTGTGCTAACTGATCACAATCCTATCAGAGTCAGACCATATCCAATACCTATTCATTTCCAGTCTCAAGTCGAAAAAGAGTTGGATGAAATGATACGTTTGGAAATCATTGAACCATCCACTTCAGCATACTCTTCGTCTATGGTTATTGTTCGAAAGAAGGATAATAACATTCGCATTTGCGTAGATTATCGCAAATTGAACCAAGTTACGAAGTTCGATGCTGAACCTATGCCTTCATTAGAAGAGCTACTCAATAAACTTTCTAATTCTAGATTCTTTACCAAACTAGATTTGTCTAAAGGTTATTGGCAAGTCCCGCTAACTGAACGTGCCAAACCTTTTACAGCTTTTTCTACACCTAGGGGTTTATTCCAATGGAATTTCATGCCTTTTGGTCTTATGAACGCCCCTGCTACATTCGTACGCATGATGCGGCGAATTCTCGCATATCGTACAGATGTCATAGCATACCTAGATGATATCTGTCTATTCAGTGATTCTTGGGAAGATCATTATTTGGGTTTATACGAATTACTGTCTACTCTTCGCGAGTATAACTTGACTGCAAAACCCTCTAAAGCCTTTATAGGATTTAGCGAGATTTCTTTCCTAGGTCATCGGGTTGGTCATGGTCTTTTAAAGACAGAGGACCACAATGTTTCAAAAATACTTAACATTTCGGTCCCTAAGACGAAGAAACAAGTAAGGAGTCTATTAGGTTTGATTCAATTCTACGGACGATTCATTCCGAATCTGTCCTCCCATATGGCACCGCTTTCTACTTTATTGAAGAAAGGGTCGCCTAATCTGATCCGCTGGTCTAAAGAATGTCAATCCTCATTGGACCAGGTTAAAGCCCTATTTTCATCTCCACCTATTCTTAAGTTACCTACTATTGAGAAGACTTTTGTTCTTCGAAGTGACGCCTCGTCAACAGGGATTGGGGCAGCACTAATGCAGGAGTATTCTGATACTTTGCATCCGGTGATGTATATCTCTAGGAAATTAAACGCTGCAGAAAAGAATTACTCGGTTTTAGACCGTGAGTTATTGGCTATGGTATGGTCTATTCTGAAGTTACAAAGATTTCTCTTCTAGGCGCACATTTCATTGTGGAAACCGACCAGAAAGCGCTTACTGCTATTCAGAGCAAAAAACTTGAAGAGCTCGAGGTCCACTCGTTATGCCATAGCTCTTCAACCATTTCATTTCTCGGTTCGAGCTATCCGTGGTTCGGATAATGTAATGGCAGACATTCTGTCCAGATGTCCACACGATTCCACATGATTCTTCTGTCATATATATATATATTTCCTGATATACAGTCCAATGTTATAATGACATGTTAGTAGATTTTGTCTCACTTTTTTTTTTTGAAGGAAATTTATAACATTGTACCATGTAATTATCTAAGAAGGCTTAGTTAGTGATATACGGGCCAAAAGATCACTCGGCCACATTTAAAAAAATTATTTTCAGGATTGTATTAAGAAATTTACCAGTTGTCTTTAAGATTTGTGTTATTGATATTTTCGCAGCACATCATTGAAGTCTGCGAGTTTATGTCCATTGTGGAACTTTGAGGATATCAAGTCCTGTCCTACATTGGGAGCGGATGATGTCCACATCTTCTTCTATTGAATGTTTTATGTCACCGAAGATCAACACATGTATTACTTATTAATTACTGTTACTTTATATAATGTAATAATATAGTGCGGTATATTAGTAAATTACACCGCTATTTGCAACACATTGTATGATAACACATAATATATTTAATTTCATATATTGGTATGAGTATAATTTGATTGTCATTATGTTTTTGCCATCATTGTGGCGTGTGTTGGTGGCACCTTCCTGGAATATATCAGCGTATACTTAGATAAATTTTTTCTCTAAGGATCTGAGATATGATCTCAGTGTCGCTCCATGCGTTGAGCTAATTTGTTAGGTATATATCCACGCATCATACGTGCGTTAGGAGCCTAGATTTTTTCCGGCTCCAGGATTTTAAAAAAAAAAATGTCCCATTTTTTTTTTTTTCCCGGGAGGGTGCGGTAATGTTACGCACGGATCATTATTATTTTTCGTTTGTATAAACATTTTTTCATATGTATGATCATTTTTTTGACTGAAGTGTGTATTATGTTTTCTATGGTCAAAGGGACATAATCCGAGTTATCGAAACTACAATTTTTTAGGAGTTTGCCTTCTCTTGTATAGAGACACGTTCGGTCTATAATTTCTTGAACGAAGCGTGACCACATCTCCTTATTTGGTAGTATCAGTCAACTATGGTAGATGTCTGAAACCTTTCTTAACGCTTCTTTTCATGACCATAAAAGGCGCGACTGTGTAAGACTTTTATCTCGAATGTTCTTCGAATCGTCTTATTGTGAACGGCAACTCAGAGATTGTCGTTCTGCGCATGTCAAACCGGGAGTTCGTTCTGTGTGTTCCGCCCAGTTGGGGGGCAGTTTAGAAATGGTTTAAGAAGCGAGCAGACGCAACTGCGTCTTGTGATTCTCTGAGGGAAATACAGTGTCTTAGTGAGTTAGTTAGCTAACTAGACTATTTCCCAGTATTATGCAGCCTGCCTGGAGGCATATGTTCATGGTTGATTTTCCGAAATAAGGTAATTCCTCTTGTATCGAACTTTATGCTATCGTCTAGAGGTTCGTCATTTTGTCGCCTATTTGCTCGCCTGTGTGATGCAAAATGGAGAGGTACTTTGACTAGGATTAAGTCACCGGTATCTGTATACCTGAACTAGTTAAATATATATATGGGTCGCTCTAGACCAACAAGACTGTTGTCTGTGTTCCAGGATTCGTTATATCAGAGATCACGTCCAAGTCAGATGGTTAGACTTAGGAACATTATAAAGGTCGAGCTGACCTGTAGCCCCTGTATGCTATTCACGTGCAGACAGTGAACGGACTTATTGTATACAACTGATCTGCTAGCATCAGAATGGGAGCATTTATTATTGTTTATGAACATTGAAGATCTGTAGCTGACACTGTTGCAGAAGTTATAGAAATTATTATTATTTATACAGCTTCACGAACTAGCACTCGATGATTGATGAATTTCTGAATCTATTGAACTGTGATGTCTTATGACGCATATATACAACAGCTATCATTGCTGACTACAGAAATTGTTTTCAATGTGCCATATCATCTTGCTGAACTCGTTAACCATGTTGATGTCATAAGTATCATGACTGTTTTGTGGCGTGCAATAAATGAAAGAAACTTATACAACGAAGTTACCCTTTCTATGACTCTACACGTCATGTTGCCTGTGTGATAACCCATTGAACTGTTCCACTACCACATACACAGCAACATCCTAAATCAGAGAAGACACCTACATCTTACACTTTAACACCAGGTGTCGATAAGGGTGGCAAGTTACCACTTCAGCACAAATCCACCCTTATCAATATGCTTTCTTTAGTAATGGTGTAAAGTTTTTTTGGTGAACACGATCGGTAAAATATCCGCACACGTAACAGAACAGATCAGCCGAATTTCTACAACTTCTAGAAGCCATATTTTGCTCAGAATTATTTCAAAATACGGGACTCCAAGATGCAGCAATAGTGAATGCAGTCAGCGACCCATAGCTGTACTGCTTGCATCAGGACCAGCGAACCAGAGCTGGTCAAGACCGCACTCCACCTCCACGTGGTGGTCCTGGAAACAGTCTGCAGCAGTGCAGTCTGGCTGAGCGAGTGCGGATCGCAATGGGAAGGCAAACCCGGTCCCTAAAAAATGCCGTGCTGAAGTCGGATGTGTCGACCAAAAGGTGCAGATATCACAGCTTAGGCGTAAACAGACACAACGCAACCACCGTCCTTTTCAGGACGAACGAGGAAGAAGAAGGAAGAAGAAGATTTCAAAATACAGTAACTATTTGAAAAATAGCGTAACATATGTCATGCATCTTTTAGCAGTATAAAAAGTAAAATTATTTTGCATTTTATTAATTTTTAATAAGTTATATAGTAAAAATGAAACGGAGCAAATAACGGTTTCCTAAAAATATATTTATTCACAAATATCTTAAGAACCCGATGTGATAGAGATAAACGGATTTCAGATTTGAAATCAGCGCAAGAAACTGACCCAAGAACACTTATTCTTATATAAGAAAGAAAAATGTTGTTTGTCAGTGTAATCAATCTCCTCTTTCAAAGCTTTTTCCTTAGCGAACGGAATAGAATAAGACCTCATACAGATGGGTGCTGGGTCTAGTAGTTTCATATCATATGACAGCAAATTTGTGTGCCCCGGTTTATCAGCTAACACATCTGTATGTTTCTCAAGGACCTGTTGAACCTTCTCCTTCTGTCCTTTTGTCAGGTGATTACTGATTTTCACCTGTGCAAACGTTTCACTGGTTTTCAGTGGATATTCAACCGAGGAGAGAGGTTCATTCTTCATCTCGGTTGCGATAGACAAGGCCATTAAATGTGTTCCCTCCTGGGTTTGTCTGTCCAGATATTTCTTCAAAAGGTTCACATGATAGACTTTCTCCTTTCCCTTTTTGTCTATCTTATAATTTATTCTGGATACCTTTTCCAGAACTGTATATGGCCCTTGCCATCCGATCTGAAGTTTATTGTTGCTGCCTGGCAATAGAAGAAGTACCTTCTCCCCTACAGCAAGTTCTCGATCCTTCGCTTTTTTATTATAATAAGCAGCATGCTTTTTCCTGGCTTGTCTCAAATTTTCATTTGCCAGTTTCCAACTGGTTTTTAAACGAGTGGTCAGTTCGTTCACATATTTGTATGATGAGGTAACAGTCTCCTTTGCCTTCTCATCTGTCCAGGTCCTTAGCAAAGTTACATATGGCCTTTTAATTTTTCTGACATAGTATTCATGGCATCTGTCAAGTCCTTTACATTGGAAGCTTTGTTTTGCGGACGTTTCTTTCTTGTGTCACCACACAAGAATCTACCACTACCAATTCGTTTCCTGGGGTTGTCTCCCCTCAGGTTCAAATTCAAATTGAGAGAACTTCGCTCTCTTTTTTCTTCCTCCTGTTTACATAAGTCCGACCGAGGGATCGTCGGCTTATTCTGGGGTATAACAGTTCTTTGTACTCCCTGCATAGTAGCCATTGTAAAACATTTGAGCGAAGACTGTCTGTGAAACGGGGGTTCCCATTCCCCTTGGTCAACATTATTATAATTATTTTTCTTTCCAGGCCTAAGTTTGCCCCGTGGCGCGTCTAGGTCCTGATTCCTTTTCCCACGTGTGGGTGTTCCCTCTTTATTTTCTGGTCCCGGTTTGCCATAATGCTTCTCTTGCATATGGTTCTTATTTTTCCACCCTGTGGAATTTTTCTCGCTGCACTGTTCGCAGTCCTCGACAAATTTTCTTATGTCATCAACTTCTCCGGGCCAGAAATATCCAACAGCTGTTCTTTGGCATGTGGTACCCATTTTCTGGTGTTCACCATTTAGAATATGTGTTTGTCTCATAATTTGTGCCCTATATCTCGATGGCACTACTACCTGTCCACACCCAGATAATCCTGCTTTATCCGCCCTGCAAAGCAGTCCATCATCCAAATAGAAATCTCCTTTCCTTGGAGAGGGGTATGGAGTTTTTGGTGAGTTTTTCAAAAACACGGCTTTCCAGTGACCTATCTTCAGCCTGTGCCTTTCTCCACAATGTTTACGGGACATTGTTTTTGGTGGTTCCTCCTCTTTTTTAGGGGTCGACCTGACCTGAAGCGCGGCCATTACTCCCGGCCTCCTTCCACAATTTTCAGGGTGATGGTTGTCAATCCTACAATTTTTCCAATACCTCTTTCCTTGGTTAAAAGGTTTTCTTCATTCATTTCTCTATCATAATGAATTGTGAGGGTCTATTCTTAAATTCATTTCGAGGCCTATCAAAATTCTGCCTATTTCTATTATCGAATTTGTTATGGGTTTTAGGGGCCTTACTTTGATCTATTTGTTTCTTGTTGGTGCCAGCTACCTCTGCCTGGGCTGCCTGATACCTTTCAGCGACATTTATTATCTTCACCCAGCCTCTCTTTGCCCCATGTTCGATGAGAAAACTTTTCTCATGTCTGGAGCCATGGACTTTCTCATCTGTTCAATGAGTATCATCTCTTTGAGATCTTGGTTTTCCCCAAAAGTAAGCCCATTTTCCCCCATATACGCGTTTCCAACCGGGGAGCAATGAGAAGACTGGAGTCGAAGAGCAAGATACAGGGCGCGAGGATGTATGACTCCGGTAGACGCTGGAGAACCATCCGTGATTGCTCGGTGATTGCTGATTAGGTCTCACCCGAGTAGTAGCCTGGCATTCCTAAATTAATTTCTTTCTATTAAAAACTCTCCGTTCTTTTCGTATATGGGTTGTCTTAACAGAAGAGCTTGCTTCAACATGTCATAGTTTGTTCTTGGTCATCCCTGCTCATTTTGGAAAACCCTTCATAAGCTGTTCCCCCGAAGTCCCTGAGACAAAATTTAACCCCCCACTTCATCTTTCTCTTTCTAACCATAAGTAGTAGCTAAAAAGTTCAAACCTGCTTAAAATATCCTTCTATATCATCGTTCTTTCTCAACAAAATGGTCTACATGAAAAACCCATAGCTGAGGTTTGAGGCTCCCTGACTAGTAGTGGCATCTGAGGCAAAGGGGCGCTAGCACCATTTTCAGGAGCATGGCCTTGAATTTCCAACTCCCTTAGTCGTAACTCCGTGCTCCCTCTGCAATCTTCTATCTTCTTTTCTGGGCTTCCTCATCGGCAGTCAATCTCTTTTCTTTCTGCCTCCCTTTGCAGTCGTTTTTCTTCTGCCTCCCTTTCGGCAGTCAAAGTCTTTTTTCTTCTTCTGCCTCCCTTTGCAGTCGTTTTTCTTCTTTTTCTGCCCTTTTCTGCCTCTAATTTTTTTCTCCTACAAATTGTTGTTTTTTTTCTGGAGCCTCTTTATCTCAGCCTCTCTATCAGCCTCATCTCTAAGCCTACAATATGCCTAGCCTCCTTGTCAGCCTCAATCTGCAGCCTCTTAATTTCTCTTTTTCAGCTCTTAACTTTCTTTCTGCTTCTAACTTCCTTTCTTCCCTATCTTTCGTTCAATAAATTTTGTCCACATTCTACCGTCACATATTGCACCAACTCTGGTCCATCCATGCCCATCTCTTTAGCAGTCTGTCCAGCCGCAGAGCGAAACTTGGCCAGATCTGCCATTCTAATTAAGTACAAAAAATGTTCTCTCAACAAAATTCTCTAAACTAATTATAAATTTACTTAATTAAATCTGGGCTCTGACACTTTCTTCACTTCCCAAATTCTTGGGAAAATACTATATGGGGGGATTCCCTGGGAAAAATTACCAAAGCTAAAGGCAGGTCCCAGAGCACCCCAGATGTGTGTGGTACTAAGTGCAGAATAAACCCCAATTTCATGTAGCTAACAGGCACGAGTTAGATTTGCCTCCACACAGACCCCAGTGTATGTAGTACTAATAGAAAATTCAGATGCCCAGACAAGCCCACCAATTTATGTAGCAAAGTTGATTTTGCTGGGGAGGTTATGATTAAGGTATCCTAAAAGAATGAAATGGTTTGTCTGCTATAACCGTGTGAGGCCCTCTGACTCTATAAATGATGATGATGAATTATGTGCAGAGAACCTGACTAAACAGCTACCTCCCTAGGTCTCACACGGTTACTCTTATGGCTCTAGTGTATGGTGTATGGTGTACCTAGTGTCTAGGGGAGAAATGAATGATGGTACACAACAATCAAACACTTTAAGTTTCTATTACAGAAGTTAATAACTAGCAGTTAAGTTTTTCTTTGAACAAATATTTACAATTTATTTTGCCTGTCCATTCATAGCTTGTAGACAGGTCTTTGAAAATAAGGACAAGATTAGTTTAACAGTATTGTTGCTGTTGTTACAGAAAAAGAAACAATTAAAAATGTTGGGACAATCTGCCCAATAACTAAAAACAGTTATTATGTATTTATAAATGTCCTTCCTATATGAATTATTAAATTAGTTTCACTTTAGTTATCCTAATTTATAAATGTCCTTCCTGGATGAAATATTACAAAGTTCACTTTAGTTATCTACCTGGAGAGTCACTGTGTATGAGGGCTGTAGTTCATCCTACCCCCATAAAATTCCTGTGTAATATTTTGAAACACAAGAAATTGTCAGAGATGCCCCAGATGTTTTACTCTTCACCTGGGAGTCCTTGTTGTAAGATAATGCAATGGGTAGTTGCATAAATTTCAAGTTCAACACTCGCCAAAGCTCCTACTGGATATTCAACAGCATATAAGTCTGGTTGGAGACTGGATGGCGGCGTTTATAAAGCACTCAAGCAGGTTTTCCTGTCACCAGCCGGCAACAGGATACATAGACCCTCTGCAACAAAAGGACACCCTGGCCTTTTATCTCTGATCATTTATTCTAACACTTAATTCCCTACGTGGGTATGGGGTCAGCCTCGTGTGCCTTACAAATGCACTCGCCCCGAATCGTACAGGACCCATACCTGGTTGTGACCACACCTCAAGTCCTTATAGTAGATACGCCACTGTACGTTCACATACTTTTCCTCCATACAATTATGTGGAGTAACCACATTTCCTGTGATATGATCTTCTTCTTTTCTTTTTCACTTATATTTGCTTCAGGCATGTAAACAGTGTTCATTGAACACAGAGGCTTGCTAAACTATTTTAATACAATAATATGTCAACATAATCATAACAACATACATCAGTCAGATACCGTTTAATGTGTGGACTCAACAATGTCTGCTTCCGACATGTCCTCACTTTTTCCCAATAGCAGTATCTAACTTTGTAGTTGGACCAAACATATTAAATTTCATAAAATATCCTTACCACAATCAAGAAATATATAAACAAATGACGCTGATTTGGTGAAGAAATGGCCTCAGCTTCCTCCGAACTGCACAGACTTTGTATTTATTCTTTATTTAAGTTTAAAATTAACACAGCTGTTTTTCAGCGTATCTGTATACAAATATTAGTTCAACTGTCAATAAATAATCAAAGCCTTTTGCTAATATCTACCAGCACTAGCCAATCGTAACATTCTACTACTTGAATTCAAATGCAGTTTGAATGAAAAACCAAAATAATTTTGAATAACTGGTGGTCGATTGGCTAGTCTGCTCTAGTCATGCCCAATACAAAAAGATATTACGTTTAGGATTACATTTCTCCTACCGCTCCCCTTTCCCATTCATACTCTGTTCACTCCAAGCGAATTTGAATGTACCTCCCTGCCTGTCCCAAGCTCGCGTCCCCCTAACGTTACCAAAAAAACATGAGCAGGAACGCCAGTGTGTCTGGTCGTGTGTTCTCAGATATTAGTATTTCTTCAATAACTTCTCTAATACTAGGACTATCATATTATTTAAAGTACATTCTTACTCAGCTAAATCTACGTCATACTACCATATAATTCTTATGGGGAACTTCATAATGGTTTAAAATTTTTAATTTATGTCATCGTCCATCGTCAAATAAAATTTTACACAAGTCCGCCATCTTTCCTCTCTTGCGAGCATGTATTTTTCAAATAACTAACTTGTTTTAGTTACGTCAGAAATGCTACCACTAGGAGGAAATAAAATTGTCTGCGTGGTTATGCCTTGGCTGGGCTTTTTCCGCCAGTGTGAATATATGCGTTGCAGACTGTGTCATCGAGGCGGGGTGTAGACGGGGCGGGTTAGGACTTTCCGTTACTAATTAGCATTGTATCGTGTAATATTACCAAAAAATGTAAGGATTACTACGGATTTTGCTACAAAGTTGACAGAAAGTGTTACTTCAGATAGCTATATTGCGGTATGCTTCCGCCAATAGTTAATTGTAAGGCTAGACTACAAAGTGTATACAGCAGATTGGGCAAAAGTTAAATATAGTAGTGTTTGTCGAAAACGAAACTAAAGCGTGTCAGACTTTTCCGTGAAATCGTTCTATAGGCTTAGCACTGTGCAAAAAGCAGCGCTGCTGGCTTCGAAGATGCCAACCGTCAGACACATGCGGGCTAATGTATTTATTATCGTTTTATGCCTAAATCGTACTGAATTGAGCGTTTATTCTCGCATATTTTGCTACACATATACTTCGGTAAAAAACTGGTGTCAACAGTTTAAGTGCGGCCACTCAAATGTTGCTGATCTGCCAAGATCTGGTAGACCAGTCTCAGAGTGCAACGATGAAAATGCAACAAGAATGAAGAAAATCATTGACCAGGATCGAAAAATGACAATTGTGGAGATAGCTAGTAGAGTAAAACTAAATGAAAGAACAGTTTATATAATTTTACACAACAGACTGAACATGAGAAAAGTGTGTGCACGCTGGGTTCCGCGACTGTTGACACGTGACCAGAAGCAAACGAGGGTAAATTGCTGTCAACAGTTGCTCAAAAAGTGTCAGTCAAAACATTTTTTGGAGACCATGGTGATAGTAGATGAGACTTGGGTACACCATTATGACCCCGAATCCAAAATTGCCAACATGCAATGGAAAACCCAGGCTCCCCAACACCTGTCAAGCCGAGAGCGCAGAAATCTGCAGGAAAAGTGATGCTGACTGTTTTTTGGGACGGCAAAGATGTCCTTTTGAAAGATTATCTGCCTCGTGGCAACACAGTTAATGGACAGTACTATGCAGATCTTCTCACCAAACTAAGAAAGGTTGTGACCAGGAAACGAGGGATAACGCGCACTCAAAATCTTCCTTTGCTTCAAGACAACGCGCCCTCTCACAGAGCACGGCTTGTATTGCTAGCAGCCAACGATTTGAAAAGTGAAATTCTTCCAGACCCGCCGTATTCTCCCAGATTTGGCTCCATCAGACTTTTTTCTATTCCCAAATCTTAAAAAAACAGCTAAAAGGAAATCATTTGACAGCGATGAAGAGGTTATACTGGCATGTGATGACTGTTTTGGTTTGAAAAATAGGGTGTTCTACTCCAAGGTCTTTTCAAGGTCAAGCAGAGATGGCAGAATAGAATTGTGTCAATTCTAGACGGTGGCTATATTGGAAAGGAATAAACACTATACAAAATTTCAGCTGTCTGTGACATGTCCTTCATGGTCAGGCCCAAGACATATGTCAATCCCCTTGTACAACAGCGGTATTCGTCAAAGCTAGAAGCCGTAGCGATCAACTTTAGAAGTACCCGAGCTCTCTTTGATAAACTCATGCCTGTTTTCAGGTTTCAGGGTATCTGGATTCTGAAAAATAAGTCCAGTCTTATATGTAACTTTTATCTCTGTCGCACGATCTACTTTCTGTAATCCATCAGCAACTAAATTAAAACTAAATATTGTACCGAATGTTAAATTTACTTCAAAGAAAAGATCAGTGCTGTGGAGTCGTCCGCAAACAAATTTTACGACTCCGGAAATGTTAAAAGTTCCGACTCCGACTACAGTTTTTTAAACTAGTAAAAAAATAGGATCCCTTTACGCGCCCATTGAGGCATATATGGAATATGGGTGTTATTTTTAACTAGTGATATGGTATATAAAATTATGCAACTTCTATGGAGTGATATGTATAAGTATGGTTATGTGTGTGAATAAATAAATACGTGGCTTTCGTTTTAGAACCTACATTTTAAATTATTCGTTCGTTCGTTCCAGTAATACACAATAACAAATCATCCACATCTGTACACAAATGACTGCTTTTGCCAAACACCATGAGGCAAAGGAGTTCATAGCCTACATCTGACAATCAAAGGAGTTCATAGCCACATCTGACAATCAAAGGAGTTCATAGCCAACATCTGACAATCAAAGGAGTTCATAGGGCAATATCTGACAATCAAAGGAGAGTTCATAGCCCTACATTTGACAATTAAATGAGTTCATAGCCTACATCTGACAATCAATGGAGTTTCATAGCCTACATCTGCAATCAAAGGAGTTCATAGACTACATCTGACAATCAAAGAGTTCATAGCCAACATCTGACAATCAAAGGCGTTCATTTCAGCCTACATCTGACAATCAAAAAGGATGTTCGTAGCCCTACATTTGACAATCAAAGGAGTTCATAGCCAACATCTGACAATCAAAGGAGTTTATAAGCCAACATCTGACAATCAAAGGAGTTCAATAGCAAACATCTGGACAATCAAAGGAGTTTCATAGCTTACATTTGACGATCAAAAGAGTCATAGCCAACATCTGACAATCAAAGGAGTTCATAGCCTACATATGACAATCAAAGGAGTTCATAACCTACATCTGACAATCAAAGGAGTTTCGTAACCTACATTTGACAATCAAAGGAGTTCATAGCCAAACATCTGACAATCAAAGGAGTTCAAGTTCCATAGCCAACATCGTCTGACAACCAAAGGAGTTTCATAGCCAAACATCTGAAAATCAAAAGGAGTTCATAGCCTACATCCCTGACAATCAAAGGATCTATTTCACACAAAAAACGTTAAGATATCTTGCATTAGATATATGAATCATCTAGCTACTACAGACCAATTTTCCTTCCATTATTAAACATCTAATGAATCACACACTACAATCCTGCACGCTCCAACACTTAACAACGAAAAATTTGCTCATTGAAAAGCCAGGTAATTAGACCCAAATATCAGTCCTGTCACATTGCACTTACTATAACAGCATACATCTGGTTCTCTTAACTTCTAATATCCCCGAACCTAAGTGACTTTTATGTTTGGACATGCGCCCTAATATAACCGACTATGTTGAACGGGACGCGCCCTCGCCAAAAGGAGGCAAAAACTTTATATAAAAAAAAAAAAAAATCTGGCTCTCGCATGGCACTTCCCTGTACTGTATTTAACTGAACATTGCAATTTAGCTCACAAGACGTACCAGCTGGCCAAAACAAACCTTTCTTTAGACGCTAGACAATCAATATATACCTCACACATACATGCCCCCCCTGATTGAAATGTCAATTTTCTATTTTTAAATGTGTATATCTTTATTTGTATTCACTAGATTATACATTACTCAAATGCCAAAACAATAAAAAGTAACTGCCACTTGACAAGCAAGTTCTACTTCTTTATGTTTTCATATCAGAAACTAAACACAATCTAAAATTGTCAATAACATGGCGTCACAAACGACAGCAACGAACATTGACGCCCTCTATAAAATTATTTGTTAAACAAATGGGATTTCGTTGATTTAACTAGGGTTGCTGAGTCTGAGCTCGGGTCGTTCGCTAGCATCAATGCCAAGTTGAAGGATTTGCATGTGTTCTGTAGCTGTTGAGTGGTGGGGAGCCCGGCAATAGCTGTCGTATTTCTGTGGAGAGTCCTGGTCAAGCGAGCAGCACATGCTGAACGTAAACGTTATGTTTACAGTTTACTAAAACAAAGGGAATCTCACGTTGGGTTATAAAAGTATGTGTTAAAAATTGCACTTTCTGTATTAAAGGAACGGCTAATAATTATCTTCATTTTGATGTTGTGTTTCATATTAATAAGTTGAATTGGATAGAGGTGAAGAGTTCACACATTTAAAAATAGGATGTGATTTTTTCAATAACCCAATACAAACACCTCGGCACTACTGCGCGCCACGCGATAAAAAACGCTTCACTCTTAAAAATCAAGAAGTAAACTAGAAGTATATACTGTAAGCTAGAAATATTATACTATAAAAGCTAGCAGTATACACTAGAAAATAGAAGTATAATACCATAAACTAGAAGTATATACTATAAACTAGAAGTATTATACTGTAAGCTAGAAGTAGTATACTATATAAACTAGAAGTATTGTCGTGAATTATTCTAATCCCCATATATAAATTAAAACGAAAATGCAAAGCCTAACAAATAAATTTAATAAAAGGAAAGAAGAATGGTAAAGAACAGTGCTGTCACAATGACTGTACTCGAAATCCCCCTTGTTTTCTACTCGTCTGCAAATTGTAACGCTTTCACGTTGATAGTAAAAGCCTACTGTATTATTACCCGCTTTCTTCAATGAAACGTGTACTGTATTTCTTGGAAAAACCTTGGGATACGCAAGCTGATCAATGACCTAAATTTAATATTTCATTCATTCCATTTTATACACGGCGTAACTACAAGACAGATGGACTAAAGGATAGAGAGAAGGGAGAGGCAGAAAGGAGGGACACGTGCAACACTAAACACGCGTCGCGCGATACACAATTGCTGCCATCACGCGTGTAAGGCCACATGCACTAACTTTTATTTCAAATCGACAGTGATAAAATTCACTACCCATACCAGAGTTAGGTTTTAAAATCCTGAAAAACGCTTATTGGGAATTATGACATTATACCGGTTTACGTTTGAAAACATGACAGTACCCAGACACCACAAGGGGATTGAAGTGAACAGGAGGTGGTAGAAAATGCACATTTTGAACGCAGCCACCTAGCTCCCTTAGATTCGTATATTTGGGTTCCTTAGGGTTTGCTGACAAAGAATATGTAAAACGTTACGCAAATAGTCTAGGAATTACCAAGTTATGGCCAAAATAAAATAGTGGGGGTGCCTGACAGCATGAAATCATTTTACGCTCATTAAAATATTTTTTTATAACGTGTTTGAAAAAACATTACGTTACGGAAAAAGCCTATCATGTTTAACTCCTATGTGATTGGAGCGCAACAAATGAAAGACTAAACACGATTGGTCGGACTATAAATACTATCTTGTGTTGTCAGGGGAAACGTGAGAAAGGGGTACTTTTTTGAAAAGATGTGTAGACATGGTTTGATTGGGTAGAGCTGCGAATATACTCAATTCAGAGCGTATCTTTTCATTGCACATCTTGTAATAACCCTACTAAGAAACAGTACGTTGAGCACCAGTGTATATTTTTTATAAAATAAAGCCTGGGACATCGGCAGATCGGAGTTGTGCTATATTCATTGCCAGTCAACGAAACTGTTTATTATTATTTCCATGAATTGTGGTAAGCTTGAAATATTCAATATCTTTTAATGAAAATTGAATGTAAATTGATAATTTTTGTCTGTATATATGTGTGGTTCAGTAGCGAACATGATGTAAAGCCTATAATGCTCCAGCCTGAACAGAAGGTGTCGGAGGAAAGTAAAACTGCATGGAATGGCCAAACAGTACACTGACACCTAGATTATTAACTAGAAAGAAATAATGCTGGAATTGCAGAGGCGTAGTAACCATTAGGGAGGGAAATACTGGTATAAAGTATTTCAGATGAAGCTGACAGTTGGCCTAACGCTCTGAACTCAATGTTTGTGATGTATTGTGCTCAGTGTAGAAAATGGAGTATAAATTTAGTTCTGACGTAGAAGGTACAACCTTCTTGTACTCAGGGATGTGTCGTGAAATATTCTAATCCACATATATAAATTATCAGGTAAATATAAAGCCTAACAAATAAATTCTAATAAAGGAAGAACAATGGTAAAATACAGTGCTGTCACAAAGAATGTACTCGAAATCCCCTTTGTTTTATGCTTCGTCTGCAAATTGTAACGTTTCCACGTTAAATATAAGCCACTGCATAAATACAAGCGTTTCCTCAACACATTAAAACGGGTATTGCATTTCTAAGAAAAACATTGAGAGGCACACTGCGTAATGACCTAAATTAATCCTAACATTAATTATATTACGTTACCAAAACGAACGAACAGATGGACTCAAATAGAAAGAGGGAGGGCTGAAAATCAGGAACGCATGCAAACACGCGTCTCGCTATTAATGCCACCCCAATAACGCGATACACAATTACTACTATCACGCGTGTAAGGCCACATGCCCTAACTTTTTCGGACGGACAGTTATAAAAACACTAACCTTCCCAGAGTTAGTTTTTAAAAAAACCTGGGAAAACGCTTATTAGAAAAGATAACATTAGATGGGTTTACGTTTGAAAACATTACAGTACCCAGACAGCACATCTTCGAAACAGGAGGTAGAAGAAATTGCATATTTTGAACGCAGCCACTAGCTCTTTTAAATTTGTATATTTGGGTTCCTTAGGGCTTGCTGACAAAGAATATGTAAAACGTTACGCAAATAGTCTAGGAATTACCAAATTATAACCAAAAATAAAATAGTGGGGATGCCTGACAGCATGAAATCATTTCTGCTCATAAAATTTTTTTTTAACGTGTTTGAAAAAACCTTACGTTACAGAAATAGCCTACCATGTAAACTCCAACTTGATTGGAGCGCAACAAATGAAAGACTAACCACGATTGGTCGGGCTATAAATACTATCTTTCGTTGTTAGGGGAGACGTGAAAAGGTAACATTTTTTCAAACACTTGTCGAAACGTGGCCTCATTGGCTAGACTCGCTGATATAATCACTTAGGAGCGTTAGTTCGAGACCACTAGTTTAAATAAGCTTGATAAAGCAACAGTGCGTTGAAGCCAGCTCATATTTTTGCTAAATAAAAGCCTGGAACATAAGCAGATGGGAATTTGTGCCAGTAATTGTGCCAGAATTCATTGCTAGTCAACGTATCTGTGTTTTATTCTATGAATTGTGGTAAGCTTGAAACATTCAGTATCTTTTAATGAAAATTGAATGTGAATTGTTAATTTATGCCTGTATATATGTGTAGTTCAGTAGCAAACATGATGTAAAGCCTATAATGCTCCAGCCTGAACAGAAGGTGTCGGGGAAAGTAAAACGGCATGGAATGGCCAAACAGTACACTGACACCTAGATGATTGACTAGAAAGAAATAATGCTGGAATTGCAGAGGCGTAGTAACCATTAAGGAGGTTAATACTGGTATAAAGTATTTCAGATGAAGCTGACAGTTGGCCTAACGCTCTGAACCCAATGTTTGTGATGTATTGTGCTCAGTGTAGAACTAGAGTATCAATTAGTTATGAAGTAGAAGGTACATCCTTCTTGTTTTCAGGGACCTTGGTCTTGATGGTATTGAGCAGCACCTGGTCAGAGCTTTGCTGAATCCAGAGTCGGACAGCATACTCCTTGGTCCATTTAGCTATCAGTGAGGTGTCTCCAGAGCACAGGGGAGAAATCGAGCAGAGGAGTCTTTTCCTGCCGCCATCACGCAAGATAAGCTGATGTGGCCAGCTGAGCTCAAAATTATGTACCCCCATCTTAAAATAACATTGTAACATAAACTTAAGAGGGGAAGTAAATTGTTTTAATATCAGAAACTGAGAACATCTCCAATACTAGTTCCAATAAAGACAAACTATTGAAGTCATGATGACAAATACCAACAGAGCTTGAACAAAAACAAAACCAGTATTACCTCAGATTACTACTACACAACTGACACACATAGGATACTTTTAATAATATATGTCACTACAATATTCATATTGATAAATTCTGTACATATAACTTGTAATTAAAATTGATTGTGATTCCTGGTTCCCTTTGTATTTGAATCAGGACACATATTCATTCATGACAGCAATGAATACATATTGTTATTTGAAAAGTTATCAGTGACTCCTTTAAGATATCCTTGTAGAGTGTTTTATGTATGTGAGTGTCACAGTGTTGTCAAGTGTGGTGGAATAAATTAAATTGTTTATCTGTCTGTTGTTGTTATGACTTACACTTCATCATACACATACCCTAGACATACAACGTAGTCATCACACTATTCCAGAATAATTCTGACTGAGATATATATATATATGTGGCAGCAAGTAAGGTTATCTATAATACACTACTCTTATTAGATATAGATACCTTCACAGCTGATCTCAGTCAGTACACTAAGTCCCCTATAAATATTTATAACATCCCACTTCACCACACCATGGAGCTCAACATTATGTACCCCCATCTTAAAATGACATTGTAAACTAAAATTAAGAGGGGAATTTAATTGTTTTAATACCAGGAACTGAGAACATCTCCAATACTAGTTCCAATAGAAACAAACTATTGAAGTCATGATGACAAATACCAACAGAGCTTGAACAAAACAAAACCAGTATTACCTCATATTACCACTACACAACTGACACACATAGGATACCATTAATAATATATGTCACTATAAGAATCCTATTAATAAATTCTGTACATATAACTTGTAATTAAAATTGATTGTGATTCCTGGTTCCCTTTGTATTTGAATCAGGACACATATACATTCATGACAGCACTGAATACATATTGTTATTTGAAAAGTTATCAGTGACTCCTTTAAGATATCCTCTTAGAGTGTTATATGTATGTGAGTGTCACAGTGTTGTCAAGTGTGGTGGAATAAATTAAATTGTTTATCTGTCTGTTGTTGTTATGACTTACACTTCATCATACACATACCCTAGACATATAACGTAGTCATCACACTATTCCAGAATAATTCTGACTGAGGTATACATATGTGGCAGTAAGTAAGGTTATCTATAATACACTACTCTTATTAGATATAGATACCTTCACAGCTGATCTCAGTCAGTACAATAAGTCCCCTATAAATATTTATAACATCCCACTTTACCACATATATTGGGGTCTCGCCCTCGGGATTTTGAATCTTTCCCTATTACAAATATTGGGGGTAATTCACTTCAGGGAATAATAAGAATTAAAAGGTATCCTTGGGTGAAAATAAATAAGGTTGAGCTCACAGTGCCTGTGTTGTCTTGAGTTAATTAGTCATAGATAAAATTGTTTAGACATTTATCTGTTAGACAATGGCCGACCTGGCAAAATTTCGATCTGCTGCTGTACAGACTGCGAAAGAGTTAGGAATGGACGGGCAAATTATGATTTCTTATGTCACTGCTGAATGTGACAAATATATTGAACGGGAAGAAAGAAGATTAGAAAAAGAGGCCGAAAGAAAATTAGAATCTGAAAGATTGGCCGAAGATAAGAGAATAGAAGCTGAAAAAGAGATTAAGAGGTTGCAGATTGAGGCTGAGGCTAAGAGGTTGCAGATTGAGGCTGACAAAGAGGCTAAAGCATTGGCTGCAGAAAGAGAAGACAAAAGATTGGCTGCAGAAAGGGAAGAGAAGAAATTAGCTGCAGAAAGAGAAGAAAAGAGATTAGCTGCAGAGAGGGAAGCAGAAAAGGAGGAGAAGAGATTACAAAGGGAACATGAGTTACGACTAAGGGAGTTTGAGTTTCAGGGCCATGCTCCTGAAAATGGTGCCAGTCCCTTTGCCTCTGATGCCACTGCTAGCCAAGGAGCCTCAACCTCAGCTATGAATTTTCATTTAGATCATTTTGTTGAGAAAGACGATGATATAGAGAGCTATCTAAATAGGTATGAACTATTAGCTACCACATATGGGTTAGAGAGAGAAAGGTGGAGCTTAAAGTTATCTCAGGGACTTCGTGGGGCAGCTTATGAAGTTTTTGCAAAAATGAGCAGAGGTGATCAGGAAAATTATGACATGCTAAAGCAGGCTCTTTTGTTAAGATATGAAAAGAATGCAGAATTTTATAGGAAAAAATTTAGGAATGCTAAACTACTGTCAGGTTAAACCTATCACCAGTTCTCTGCACGAATAGAGACATACTTGGAGAAATGGACTTCTCTGGGGAAAACCCAAGATCTTAAGGAAATGGTCCTTATAGAGCAATTAAGAGAGTCCATGGCTCCAGACCTGAGAAAGTTTCTCATGGAACAAGGTGCAGAGAGGCTGGGTGAGTTGCTAAATGTTGCTGAAAGGTATCAAGCAGCTCAAGCAGAGGTAACAGGTAATAAAAAGAAACAAGTGGATAACTTTAGGGCACCACAGAACTTTAATAAATTTGATCCTAGGGATCAAAACAAAGGTAAGCACCAGTTTGATAGGCCACGGTATGAAAATAAAAATAAAACCCCACAATTCGATGAAAGGAAATATGATGAAAGAAAATCTTTCAACCAAGGAAAAAGGTGGTGTAAAAAATGTAAGATGAACAATCATGACACTGACCATTGTAGAAGGAAACCTGTGTATATGGCAACCCTTCAGGTCAGGTCGACCTCAAGACAGGAGGAGGATATTATGTTGAATACCACTCCAGAAGAGATGAGGAAGGCACAGGCTGGGGATAAAACACTCAAGCCTTGTTTCAGGAAATTGTCAACTTGTCATACAACTCCAGGCAAGGGAGATTTTTACATGAAAAAACAAGTTGATGTATAGGAAGACTGGAGCTAGATCCAAAGGTCACGGACAGCTGGTTCTTCCAAAAAGATATAGGGCAGAATTAATAAGGAGCCTACATGTGAAACCAGATGGGGACCATGAGAAAATAGGTACCATCATCCAAAAGGTGGCTCACAATTATTATTGGCCCAAAGCAAGATGGGACATTGAGAATTTTGTAGAAAGGTGTAGCATAGCACATGAGGGAACACCCACAAGTGGGAACATTGATCAGGACCTGGACACGCCAAGGGGCAAAAGTAGGCCTGAAAATACAAAGAGATATAAATTTGATAAGGTGGACCAAAGGGAATGGGAAGCCCCTTTTCACGGACAAGCTTCACTTAACTGTTTTACAATGGCCACTATGCGGAGAGTGCAAAAGGATGTCTTACCCCAGGATAAGCCGAAAATCCCTCAATCGGACTTAAACAAACTGGAGGAAGAGGATGTAGAGAGGAAATCTCTCATCAAGAATTTTAAGTGGGGAGAAAGCCCCAAAAGAAAAAATTGGTAGCGGTCGTTTTATGCATGATAATTCTGGGAAGAAAAATCATCACTATAGAGCTTCGAGTGGAAGAGACCATACCGGTGCATGGACAAATAGGTCCACAAAATTAAAGGTCCATATGAAGCTTTGTTAAGAACGTGGACTGATGAAAAGGCAGAGGAAAACATTACATCTTCATACCAATATGTGAATGAGCTGACCACTCGGTTAAAAACTGGCTGGAAACTTGCCAATGAAAATTTGAAACAAGCCAGGAAGAAACATGCTGCCTATTATAACAGGAAGGCGAAAGACAGAGATTTGGCTGTGGGAGAGAAGGTACTGCTTCTTCTCCCCGGGAGTCAGAATAAGTTACAGATTGGATGGCAAGGTCCATATACAGTTTTAGAGAAGGTGTCTAGAACAAATTATAAGATAGATAAGAAGGGGAAAGAAAAAAATCTATCATGTGAATCTCCTGAAGAAATATTTGGAAAGAGAACATCAGGAAGAGACACACTTGTTGACCTTGTCCATCGCCATGGAGATGAAAAAGGAACCACTTTCATCATTTGAATATCCATTACACCCCTGTGAGACAGCAGCACAGGTGAAAATCAGTACACATTTAACAAAAACTCAGAAAGAGAGAGTGCAACAGGTTCTAAATAATCATGCAGAGGTGTTAACAGACCGACCAGGGCATACAAACCTATTGGAATATGATATGAAACTGATAGACCCCACATCTGTCTGTATGAAACCATATTCGATTCCGTTTGCTAAGGAGAAAGCTTTGAAGGAAGAGATAGACTATCTGTTGAAGGAAGGAATTATTTCGCACAGTGAATCCTCATATAGTTCCGGTGTTGTACTCTTAAGGAAGCCCTCTGGAGAACATAGACTCTGTATAGATTACAGGAGACTGAATGCTATTACAGAAGGACAGGTGGATCCATTGCCGGATACAAATCAAAGCTGTTTGCCAGACTAAATAAAGCTAAATATTTCTCAAAAGTGGATCTGAGTAAAGGATACTATCAGATTCCAGTAAAGCCTGAGGTTAGACCATACCTAGCTTTTAGTACCTCAGAAGGACACTATGAGTTTAATAGATTGCCTTTTGGATTGAAGAATGCGCCTAGTGTCTTCTCTAGAATGATGAGAAAATTATTGGACCCTCTGAATAATCCATGTATAACAAATTTCATGGATGATATCCTTATAGCAACAGAAACATTTGAGGAACACATTGACTCTCTGAAGATGCTGTTTGATCGACTTAGGGAAGCAAATTTAACAGCCCGACCAACCAAATGTTGCGTTGGATGTAAAGAATTGGAATTTTTGGGACACACAGTTTATCAGGGAAACATGACCCCTGACCCAAAGAATTTAGAGAAACTAAAGAAAGCCCGAGACCACAAACCAAGAAGGACGTGAGATCCTTTGTCTCATTATGTGGTTTCTACCAGAAGTATATCAAAAACTTTAATTCCATATGTGCACCGTTAACTGATTTGACACGTAAAGGACATCCAGATCGCATTACATGGACACCACAATGTGAAATGGCTTACCAAGAATTGAAGGAAAAGCTCACAAGTAAACCCATTTTGAAATTACCTGACTTAAGTCAAGAATTCATAGTAAGGACGGATGCCAGTAATATTGGGTTGGGTGCAACTCTACTACAGAAATCAGATGCATTGGATGGGAATTAAGCCCAGTGGCATATGCTAGCAGAAAATTGAATAAAGCTGAAATCAACTACTCAACTAGCGAAAAAGAATGTCTTGCAGTAATATGGGCAATAAAGAAATTCAATATTTATCTGTATGGGAAGGCATTTAAGTTGCAAACGGATCACAAACCTTTATCGTTTCTAGCCCAGGCTAGGCATGAGAACTCTAGGTTACTCCGATGGTCCTTGCTTTTGGCTCCCTATAATTTTAGCATTGAGTATATATCTGGAAAAAAAAACAAATTTGGGAGCGGATTTTTTAAGCCGCCATCCGTGTGATGAGAATCACCGTAAACCCCAGAAATAATAATAAATTTCTCTATGTGTATATAGAATAAAGGACTGACATATAATGTCTGTTTTAAGAGGGGAGATGTCGTGAATTATTCTAATCCCCATATATAAATTAAAACGTAAATGCAAAGCCTAACAAATAAATTTAATAAAAGGAAAGAAGAATGGTAAAGAACAGTGCTGTCACAATGACTGTACTCGAAATCCCCCTTGTTTTCTACTTCGTCGGCAAATTGTAACGCTTTCACGTTGATAGTAAAAGCCTACTGTATTATTACCCGCTTTCTTCAATGAAAACGTGTACTGTATTTCTTGGAAAAACCTTGAGATACGCAAGCTGATCAATGACCCTAAAATTTAATATTTCATTCATTCCATTTTATACACGGTGTAAAACTAAAAGACAGATGGACTAAAGGATAGAGAGAAGGGAGAGGCAGAAAGCAGGGACACCTGCAACACTAAACACGCGTCGCGCGATACACAATTGCTGCCATCACGCGTGTAAGGCCACATGCACTAACTTTTATTTCAAATCGACAGTGATAAAATTCACTACCCATACCAGAGTTAGGTTTTAAAATCCTGAAAAAAAACGCTTATTGGGAATTATGACATTATATACCGGTTTACGTTTGAAAACATGACAGTACCCAGACACCACATGGGGATTGAAATGAACAGGAGGTGGTAGAAAATGCACATTTTGAACGCAGCCACCTAGCTCCCTTAAATTCGTATATTTGGGTTCCTTAGGGTTTGCTGACAAAGAATATGTAAAACGTTACGCAAATAGTCTAGGAATTACCAAGTTATGGCCAAAATAAAATAGTGGGGGTGCCTGACAGCATGAAATCATTTCTGCTCATAAAATTTTTTTTATAACGTGTTTGAAAAAACATTACGTTACGGAAATAGCCTACCATGTTAACTCCTATTTGATTGGAGCGCAACAAATGAAAGACTAAACACGATTGGTCGGACTATAAATACTATCTTGTGTTGTCAGGGGAAACGTGAGAAAGGGGTACTTTTTTGAAAAGATGTGTAGACATGGTTTGATTGGGTAGAGCTGCGAATATACTCAATTCAGAGCGTCTGTTCATTGCCACATCTTGTAATAAACCTACTAAGAAACAGTACGTTGAGCACCAGTGTATATTTTTTATAAAATAAAGCCTGGGACATCGGCAGATCGGAGTTGTGCTATATTCATTGCCAGTCAACGAAACTGTTTATTATTATTTCCATGAATTGTGGTGGTAAGCTTGAAATATTCAATATCTTTTAATGAAAATTGAATGTAAATTGATAATTTATGTCTGTATATATATGTGTGGTTCAGTAGCGAACATGATGTAAAGCCTATAGTGCTCCAGCCTGAACAGAAGGTGTCGGAGGAAAGTAAAACTGCATGGAATGGCCAAACAGTACACTGACACCTAGATTATTAACTAGAAAGAAATAATGCTGGAATTGCAGAGGCGTAGTAGTAACCATTAGGGAGGGAAATACTGGTATAAAGTATTTCAGATGAAGCTGACAGTTGGCCTAACGCTCTGAACTCAATGTTTGTGATGTATTGTGCTCAGTGTAGAAATGGAGTATAAATTAGTTCTGACGTAGAAGGTACAACCTTCTTGTTTCAGGGACCGTGGTCTTAAAGTTATTGAGCAGCACCTGGTCAGAGCTTTGCTGAAGCCAGAGGTGGACAGCATACTCCTTGGTCCATATAGCAACCAGTGGGGTGGCTCCAGAACTCATTAAAGTAATCGAGCAGAGGAGTCTTTTACTGCAGTCATCACGCAAGATAAGAGAGTGTGGCCATGGAGCTCAACATTATGTACCCCCATCTTAAAATGACATTGTAAACTAAAATTACCCGGGGAATTTAATTGTTTTAATACCAGGAACTGAGAACATCTCCAATACTAGTTCCAATAGAAACAAACTATTGAAGTCATGATGACAAAATACCAACAGAGCTTGAACAAAACAAAACCAGTATTACCTCATATTACCACTACACAACTGACACACATAGGATACCATTAATAATATATGTCACTATAAGAATCATATTAATAAATTCTGTACATATAACTTGTAATTAAAATTGATTGTGATTCCTGGTTCCCTTTGTATTTGAATCAGGACACATATACATTCATGACAGCACTGAATACATATTGTTATTTGAAAAGTTATCAGTGACTCCTTTAAGATATCCTATTAGAGTGTTATATGTATGTGAGTGTCACAGTGTTGTCAAGTGTGGTGGAATAAATTAAATTGTTTATCTGTCTGTTGTTGTTATGACTTACACTTCATCATACACATACCCTAGACATATAACGTAGTCATCACACTATTCCAGAATAATTCTGACTGAGGTATACATATGTGGCAGTAAGTAAGGTTATCTATAATACACTACTCTTATTAGATATAGATACCTTCACAGCTGATCTCAGTCAGTACAATAAGTCCCCTATAAATATTTATAACATCCCACTTTTACACAAGTATATACTGTTTTGAAACTGTTGACTTCGGGGTGTTCCAAGTAAACTGAATAGTTTGTTTTTTCACTATAAAGTTTTTGCACACCTTGGAGAAACACCCTTAAAACTATAAACACATTGGCACATTTTTGTTGGCTGATGGGCATTGTTGACCGTTTTTAACTCAAATGAGAAGGGGCTAAGTATTCATATTAGTGTTCATAAACAGCTTCAACGGCTCATGACGGCTCACGAAATTCGCGTTAAACGACCCAGTTCACAACTGATTTTGGCTCTGTTTTGACGACGCCCCCTTAGAGGGCGGAAAAATGGGACATTCAGTGTGCGATTTTCGCTTCTGAGCGAACTGAGGCTCGTTCTGCCCTCTGGAAGACCTGTGTAACTGTTGGTTCACTCGCAATTCTTTTCCTGTATGTGGAATAATTATTTATTATGTATATCTAAACGTGGCGAATTCTATTTCGGCAGTTTGATAAATTTGAACAGCTAACTCCAGCGCTGTTTTGGAGTAACACTGTAAATGTAAGTCAAGTTGATGAAATATCATGTATTATGTAAATCAAATTGTATCAGATTGTCTATGCCACAGGTACCGAGCCATTTTATCTAAGTGTGTAGATGTTTTAAGAACTCACTGCAGTCTTGTTTAGTATCGTGGGCTTAGACTTCCTAGTTCACAACAACAACTTAACACAGGTAGCTAAGCTCAAGGGGCAAAGCTCATCATTCGTTCGCCTCTGACAACAGCCCTGAAACAACATACAGACACACTCATTTTTTACACGCCGCGAACACGGGGGATTCACAGCCACTTCTCAACATTACAAAAGTAAAACAAATGTTCGCGACATTAGTGAAGATGCTCTATCCTATTAATCTTTGTTCGCAACAATACTATAAACTAGAAATATACACTACAAACTAGAAGTATATACTATAAGCTAGAAGTATATACTACAAACTAGAAGAATATACTACAAACCAGAGTGATATTTTATAAACTAGAAGTTTGGCGAATCCACTAATATAAACTAGGAAACTTCATTACCCTAATTAGATACTTTGAATAGAAGTATGCTGTTACTATAAAATAGAAATATATACTATAAGTATATAGTATACTATAAGATAGAAGTATATACTATAAGATAGAAGTATATACTATAAGATAGAAGTATATATTATAAGCTAGATATATATACTATAAGCTAGAAGTATATACTATAAGCGTGAAAGTATCAAACCCTTTGAAAATATAAGTTAGAAATATGTTGTCTATTCGATGTTAGAAGTATCCACTATAAACAGGCATGTAGGAATATAACTATAAACCCGGTAAAAAAGTATATACTTAAACTAAAAGGGCACGGGATATACTATAAACTAAAAGTTTGTACTATAAACTAGAAGCATGTGCTCATAACGATAGGCTGAGAAGTATATATTATAAGAGACTAATATGCATATTAAGTTAGAAGTATATCATATAAAGTTTAGAAGCTATATACTATAAGTTAGAAGGTATATACTATAAGTATGAAGTCTGAGACTATTAAGTCTAGAAAAACAACATACCAAAAAGTTAGAAGTATATACTACCTAAGCTAGAAATATGTGTACTATATAGTTAGGAACTGAAATATATATGATAAGAGAAGTGCAGAGCATTCCTATAAGTGATGTAAAGAATATACTATAAGCCAGAATTATATATTATAAGAGAAGTATGGATACTATACATTAGAGTGTTATACTATAAGTTAGAAGTATATTTATAAGAGCAGTCATATACTTGGATCAGTTACAGGAAAGTATAACATAGTAGACCAAATATACACTATAACAGTTAGAAGTATATACTATAAGAGAAGTATATACTATAAGTTAGAAGTATATACTATAAGCTAGAAGTATATACTATAAGATAGAAGTATATATTATAAGAGAAGTATATACTATTAATTAGAAGTATATATTATAAGAGAAGTATATACTATAAGTTAGAAGTATATATATTTTTTTTTTCGTACGCCCGCTAATACTCGAGGCGAAATCTCAGGTTATTATTTTATGTCTAACCTGACATTGATTTTACGTGAGTATCCCTTTATTTCTTGTACAGAGACAGGTGTCCCTCGCCATTCAGGCAAATACTCGCCGATTTCGGAGGTACCCATTGCAGCTGGGTCGGCTCAGGAGCCGCCAGTCCCTGGTCGACGACACTCCTTCAGATGTCCTCGCCAGGTCTCGAGTTAATCCAGTCCAAATCCCGGTCGACGAAAAATCCTCAAATGCCGTCGCCCGGGTTTGATCCTCTATCACCCGGTCGCCAGAGCGGTGTTGTAACCACTACGCTAGCGCGGCTGCTAAGTATATAATATAAAAGAAGTATATACTATAAGTTAGAAGTATATATTATAAGAGAAGTATTTACTATAAGTTAGAAGTATATATTATAAGAGAAGTATATACTATAAAGTAGAAAGTATAACTATTATAAGAGACAGTACATACTAATAAGTTAGAATACCTTTATATTATAAGCATAAGAAGTTATTACTATAAGTTAGAAGTTATATATATAAAGAGGAAAGTATATACTATAAAGTTAGAAGTATATATTATAAAGAGAAGTATATACTATAAGTTAGAAGTATATATTATAAGAGAAGTATATACTATAAGTTAGAAGTATATATTATAATAGAAGTATATACTATAAGTTAAAATAATATGAAAGAACCGCCCCAAGTAGTTCCTGGGGTCTCAGATGAGACAAAGAAAGAATAGACCAATACTGCTCCGTCATGCATGTCGTACGGGGCGACTAATATAAGGAGGTTGGACATGAGGCTTACAACATCTTCTTCTTTGAACATTAGCCGCCGACGGACAAAGCGGTCAGTGGCCATCACGCCTGGTGGCATCTTTGTGTTGGAGCCAACAAAACTGCTTCCACTTTGCTCGGTCGGCGGCCATCCTTCGTGCAGTGCCCCAGCTTGGTTCATTCTTTGCGCTCTCGGCCTCCACAGTTCTCCGCAATGCCTAGTTTCTGATCTGGTCTCTCTTTCGCTGACAACATCATTATGTAAAGCAATTCGCTACATAAACCACCGCTGCAAACGAGCTAGTGCGTGCTTGGGGCAGACCTCCTGCAAAAGAGACCAGCTGAAGTGGTGGTTCCATACTCCCTAAAGATGTGAAAAGGAAAATGATGCTGATGTACAACAACGTCTCTTGTTCTCTTCATTTTCTTTTACAATTATACAACAACTTCTTTCTTCTCTCTAGTTAGGGAACGAAAAGGCTCTCGATGCTGGACCTAGTATGGTGAAGTCTCTAACACTTCACTCCCCAACGGCAGTATCTGCTATGGGACTACCTTTACCGTTTTTTGATAGTTTTTAATACCCTGTTCAAGCAGACCCGGGGTGTTGGGCCTTATAGTTATAATTGGGGTTATACTGTGTTATTTATTCTATTCTGAAGCTTACTGTGGGTATTCTCTCTCTCTCTATTTCTCTTACCCATACGTAGATTCCAGAAGAATGTTGTGTCAAATCATCTGGTATCAATATAAATAAAATCCCAGCTTTTTCTGTCAGTAACGCTAAGGGATGCAACTTTGGTTGAAAGTTAGACATTAATTGTATTGTTTCCCTTATATGTACTCTCCCGAAAATAGTAACACTTACCAAAGAAGAATGCGCAAATGACGGTGTGCACAAAAATATATTTATAGAATGTGTGATCCCGTATACACACACATTGGGATCCTCGCTGCTGCTACGTAGTTCGTGTACTGTGGTGATGCACCAGTGGTTTTTAAAAAAGCGAGTAAAATTGCCGTTAGATACTGGTGATTTTGAATGTAATTCCCGTCTTATGGCGGGCTTTTACACTAGTTATATGACAATGTACCAATATTCCCGGATATAAAGTTTTCTTAAATACTTTTGTAACCAACAGTAAAGCAATACCATCAACTTTTCGGGAACATACGGAAACGACTTTTGTAACCTACAATAAAACAAATACCACCAGCACTTCGGGAACATAGGGAAATAGCGCATTGCACCGTGAAAAAATAAATTTAACACCCATCAAATAAACACACATGACTTTTAATTTTTTTAATGGTGCATTGACAATTTTCCTTACGTCGACTAAAGTGTGACTACAAAAAAATCCAGTGTGCAGCTGAAACAGAGTGGGACAGGGAATAAATACCCGTATGAAAAAATAATTTTGCCGTCACTAGGACATGCATTGAAATGAGCGCATCAGACTTCATTGTCGTGATTTTGTGACGTGTTACTTACTCGTATTTTACTACTCCAGAAGTGCGTTAAAAAAATGCAGTTTATTAAAAAAACTGAATTTAAAATGTGCAGACTTTTGCGAGTATCCCTGGGTATCTTTTTTTTTTTATCAATAAATAATAAATACCACACACATAAAGGTATGTTTTTAGGCACACGTGAGACATAAAGAAGTAGAAACTAGACAAACAGAAAAAAAACAACAGAAGTGAGAGAACTTGCCGGAGAATCGAAACCAGGACCATTCGAATTGCAACACCGCCTAGCTACTGAAACGAACCACACTATCCTTCCTGCCAACTGTGTACAACAAAAATAGTGCTTCGTAGTCAGAAGTTATTAGCGCGATTTTCCATAACGCAACACCCGGATATGTACCTAGGGCGATCCAGCCTAATTAATGAGGCAATCACTTTGCGGTCTCCGATATTATACAGTATAGGTCAGATTACACAATTTATTCATCTTTTGTCAAAACATATCAACGATTTTACTCTAATGTAGAAGTTTGCTAGAAATGATTGTTTTTAAATGTGCAGGATGTGTACAAGAAAGCCTTCATACCACATAAATATAGATGATGTATACAAACAGTCACTGTGCTGTCACGTGCTGGCCTTCAGAGCATGTAAAAATTGCTTAAAACAGGGCAGACTTCGCTGGCTTGGCCATGTTCGCCGCATGGAAGATGGTCGCATCCCAAAAGATATCTTCTACGGACAATTGGCAGGTGGCAAGAGAACAGTTGGGCGACCACAGCTGAGGTTCAAGATGTGTGGAAGAGAGACATGAAGACACTGGATATAAGCTCAAATCCAGTCACCTGGGAGAGCTGCCGATCGCACCAAGTGGCGATGCTTCTTACGGCGCTACCTCAGTTTGAGTGAAAAGAAGCTCTCAACCTATCACCTTAGGGGAGCGCATTCCCATAGTCAGGCTGAAGGGGCGACGTACTATATTAAACACGTATTCATTTATCATGACCCTTCAGTTATCCAGGAGCATAGGCCTTCAAAAACTAATGCTTTCCAATCTTCCAGTCCCCGTACTAGATCAGATCAAAGTCTTTTCATGTCTTCTTCAGTCCTTTCATCTCTTCTTCATTCTTCTTCTCCAATGTTTCCTTGCTCTCTTAACTGTTATCCTCTCTACCTTGGGGGTTCCAGAACAAGTTATTAACAACAGGTTTCCTCAGTGTGGTGTGTCCTATCACAGATCTCCAGCGCCTTCTTCTCATTCTGGTTCCACCGGGAACTTTTCTTCTTTGATCAATAACAGGTTGTCTACACTTCAAACGCAATCAGTGGTAGGGGGAGGTTCACGCCTAGTGGCGTCCTTGTAAGTGGCCGGGAACAATTAAATATGATTACCGCCCACTATTTGCTTCGGGCGTCGGTGGCCATCCTTCGCGACAAAGAGTTGCCCATCAACCTATGTTGAAGGGATTTGATTATTTACCTTTAGGAGCTTTGCATTTTCAAGATGTACAGGGGGGTTGTTATCACAAACATGAGGGACCTCCCGCCAGGTAGTTTTTTATTGGTCGGTGGCGGGGATCTTTTTTTCGTTTTCCTTTCAGGGGGTGTCCCAAAGCATAGCGGTGGTTGGTTAGTCATGGTCATAGCGCGGGTCGGGGTAGCGTCTTACGGGGTGACATGTGTGCAGTAGTGAAAACCCCCTCCAGCTCCACAGTAGTCTGCCAGTACTGGGATGGTGTTTGGCATGATCTGGTGGTCGCCTCGGGGGAGGCGGGGGGTTGAGTGAGGATCTGGAATTTGGCGGGCTAAGTGCTTTGGAGGGTTTTTTTGAACTGTTTTTTTTGTCGTTAGGTTTGTGGGCTGATTTGTCGGTTTTTTTTTCGCTTTTGGTTGGTATGTGGTTTTTTTTGGTTTAAGTACTTGGTTTTTTATGCCGGCCGGTTATCATATTCGGACAGTTGTTCCATTTGACACCACCTTGTTGTTTAGTTCTAAGAATGGGTTGGATCCTACATTTTGTTACAGGTCGATTTGGGAGGATTTTTTTTGATTTTACACAATTTATTTTATTTTTGCTCATCGTTCACTTGGACGGCCGCCCTATCAATCTAGCACACCGTATGCCAAAGCTGATGCATCCTATTGAATATCAAAGTGGATTTGATTGAGCATTAGGCAATGTTTAACAACTTTACTTTTCTTTATTGTTTCAGATTTTGGTTTTTTTGTTTTTTTTTGTTATTTTTTTATTTTACTCCAATTTCCTCTTTTTTTGTCATTTAAAACTTTTTTAGTTTCTTTTTTTAATGAAAGCCTGATTTAAGATAATATTTTAATATCGAGACTATTTATGTCATTCCAAGTTTTAGTATTTTTTACTGTTGTTGAAGAAACCAATTTATAAACACTAATTGCTGTTTCAAAAATTGTTTAACTCGAGATCCCCGTCGTAGAATAATGAAAAATTTAGGGCCGAATGTAACAGGAAAGTAATATTTTAAGCATGTAAGTCGAAATTGTCCTAATCCTTCCTGCTTGTAACTCTATTACAGACATTAGTAACGCTTTCCTTAAATAATCTTTTTTCAATGGAATATAAAATAGCTTACAAAAAAATATGTATTTTTACATTTTATTATTCCCTTTGTTTAGCTTTTATCTTAAATTAAACTGTATCATTATTATTACGGCCTTTAGCTTTTTTTTTTGGAAATGGCCAAGAAACGATTTAGATGGCTCAACAAGGCAATAAATATCGTAATTTTCTAAATAAAGATTTTTCAAAACAACTCGTCTTAGACAATCTAATCCCGAATCTAAACATGCATTAATCGGACATATTATATCTAGACTGTTTAACTTACTTTCGCCAACGAACGAACAGCATAGAGAGATGTCATCACTAATTAGGTGATAACAACGAGCAGATGGACTCGAAGGGGGACTTTGAAAAAAGTATGCAAATCAAAGACGCCGTAACGCGTGATGCCACAAGACACAAAACACGTAATCACAATGAAAGCCTGCCAACATGTCCACGCGTCGCGCCGGAACGAGAATATCACAACACAAGGCTTGCTGGCTCATCACAGCCTTGGTCGGTCATTGAGATAAGTGAGACCCCGCAAGGAACTATATTATATTTTTTTTTCACATAGATTAAACTATTTATTTTTTTATTTTTTATTTAGTTAGTTCAATTCCAATTTTATGTATTCTTATTTTTGTGGTTTGTTTTTATCATTTTTTTGTTTTTCTTTAACTATGTTTTCTTTATATTTTTGATTTTTTTTTTTTTTTCCCCTTTAACCTACCAAGTAAGACGTGTACAGGTAGATCATATTCAAATCCCCACCGGACACGAACGCCCCATCATAGAAATGAAGGACGAAGGTTTTTCAAAAAAAAAATTTAAAAATCACAACAAAAGCCGCATTAATCTAAGGGGCACGAAAAAAGACTATAAAAAACCGAGACATTTTCGCGTGTATTTTTACCCGGATATGATGGAAAGGCACGATTTCTTTATAATCTATTTCTGTAATAACTATCTTTAATCAATAGTTATCCAACACATCAGGACCGCCCGTCACCCAAGAGCTCCCAATCCACAACATTTCCCTACGATACAATCAATGCTTAGAGAAACAGTTTCCAAAGAATGGTCAAGACAAAAAAGAAGTAACATTTATCTTCCCAGATAGCACAAATCCCTGGCCGTATTAGATTTCCCTGAACAGGCAGAATTAAAATGTATAGGTTCACCTGATGCGCAATAAATGTTGGAGTTGGAGTCTTGTCCCATAAATCCTTTTGACATTAGCGCGAATAGATCCAGGTGGGGGGTCTAAATGGCTGTAGTATAGTCAACTTGAAAATATCCAACCAGGAGACTACATCAGCGTTATCGCAAATATCCAGTATAAATTATCATTAAAAATAATATAGATTAAAATACATTTTACTAAACCAAAATGTAAATATAGTGGACGATGGACTGTTCAAACTATAAAATCAGCAAACGGTACACAAATTTTATCTTTCTATCTTTCTTTCCTACTCTAGTGCAATTCTCACTCTTTTCTTCTTTCTTTGCGGCTAACGCTAGTCGATAAAGTCATTAAATTATTTTATATAACAAACGGCATAAATGCGACCTACCCCCGAGGTAAAACAAGTGAGGCAGTTAAATAGATTCCAATCCAATCATGGTCTTCATTAGTATCCAAGATTACTTAGGCAAAGGTCTGAGATCCATCATTTAGGTCTTCGCGGCTATATCATAGATATTCATAGTTTCACGCACATATGATACTTCATAATCTTCTTTTCTGGTATTAAAAGGCCTCTAAAGAGTAGTTGATTGTAACATATGTTGTGATATTAACAATAATAACCATATATTATGCCAAAGACTTTTACTGTAGGATAATCAATTTATGAGCTTAGATTATAACCGAATACTTGAGTCACCACTGCTCAAAAACTGGCTTCACGTCAATCCTCAAGAATGGCCAGCATACGAAATAAGACACTGTATCATTAATTTAAGAAAATCCCAACTATAAATACTCTCTTTGGAAACACAAGATCCTATTTTCCAGAATAAAAAAGACAATATGGTTACGGATCTCTTTTCATATATAACTTATATTAAATGTTCAAGACAATGACTCCATGTTCTGTCGGAACCATTATGGTCACTTGGTCAAACTAGAAACGTCACAACGGTCTGAATAGAAAATTTACAATCAATATAAATATAATAATTGGCGTGGTCACATCTTCTTCCGAACCCGCGAAATCACAGGTACATGGAGCATGAACCATGGTCCCTCATCTTATCAATAGACGGAACGGTCATACCCAAAGAACGAATTACTCCCGTAAACACGGCGTTTCGAAATCCCCCAAAGATTCCTAAGCTGATTTGGGATCTACGCCTTCTCAAGCCCACTTATGACGTTCAACAAAAGTGTACGGCAACACGTGCGGGCGGGGGTACCCATACTCCCATTAGTGCACAAACCGTAGCGCTAAGGAAATCAAAACTCACCAATAATCCGTACTATCATGTAAGTCGGTGATAAAGTTTACTTTACAGAGGTAGGGACCACATATTAATAAATATGAGACTACCATCATCTGTAAAAAAGACTGTAAGGCCTACGACAAAGAACGCTAAAGGCCGTCATTTCAGAAAAATTATGGAAACACTCTAGGAGATAGAAATAACTCAAGCTCCACTGCATTCTTTGAAAATTTCTAGTAGACGTCTGAGAGTTAAGAAGAAGAATACATTGTCAGTAAGAACATTTTAAAAAAAATTACTTTCAAGCAACTAAGCCAATCAATCATACGTAACAATAGATTAGATAAAGGTTTTCTTTACCCTTTTGTTAAGGCCATGTGCTTCTTCGATTGGTCAATGAAGGATGTGGACTAGTCTTGAGGGGAAAAAAGTATTTAAAAGAACAATAAAAACTTTACATTTTAAATTTTTAGGTTCAGCGACTCATAGCTTGACTGCCTGCGTCAGGACCAGCGAACCAGAGCTGGTCAAGACCGCACTCCACCTCCATGTGCTGGTCCTGGAAACAGTCTGCAGCAGTTGCAGTCTGGCTGAGCGAGGTGCGCATCGACACATGGGACGGCAAACCGGTCCCTAACAAAAACTGCCGTGACTGAAGTCGGATGTGTCGACCGAAAGGTGCAGATATCACAGCTTAGGCGTAAACAGACACAACGCAACCGCCGTGCTTTTCGGGCGAAAAAAAATTTTTGTAGTGGGTTTGATGGTATTGTTATGGTGGCGTTGATGGTACTACGTATGATGTCATGAGGTCAGTTGTGAAGGCTCCTGAGATAATATGTAGTAATCTGTGAATTGTCAGAAGGCCCTTCTCGCTACCACTACGACCTCACACTTATCTTTTTTTGTGTTCTAATGAATGTGGCTACGTTAAATGTCTAGGGTAATGATATGTAATGTGGTGTGATAGTTATTGACACACACACAGATATTTAATAAGTCTAATAATATTAACAAGTGTTATAATACACTGAACTAACTCAAGTGTGTAAAATTTTTGATAGAAATTTCCTTACATTTATTTTGTTCTGGATCAAGTTTTATTTTGACCAGAACTTATAAAAGATTTAGGAATTATGAAAAAAATGCATGGAATATTACATAATAAATGCAAGAGTGTACATATGTATGTTACTAGACTATTTAGTTTTATTAATGTTTATAGTAGTCATCTAATTTGGGAGACCGTTTAATGGTTGTGCTGTTGGGGTGGCCTCCATCACTCCAGTCTATATTGACTACTTTCTCCTTCTCCTCTTCTCTCCTTCTTGGGGTGGCCTACAGTGTCCAGTAAATTGCAGGAATTTTATGGGATTGTTAGTAACTATATTGAGTTGGTGAATTCTCAGCAGACCAGAGGCTCACTCAACTTTGAAGATGTAGCTCTGGTGCTGAGGTCTGGTGGCCCCACCTCTCCGTGCTTGGGGGCAATAATAGTGGTCTGGTTGCCCCACCCTCTCCGTGCTTGGGGCAATAATAGGCTGCTCTGACACACAGGTTACTGCACGGATCCACTCGGGTAAAATCAACAACTCGTTTGACACCACCTTGGTGCCAACTAAAACTCACAGCTCTGCAATCAAAGAATAGGTTATGTGTAAAAATTCCATTTCTAACCATGTCTGGGACACAAAAACACTACACAACAACAACAACCCATATAGACAGGTCAGATCTCTCTGACCATACAGCACATTTTACCATGGTGGTTTCACATCAGATAGGTTCTCCCAGACTACCGATTCTGAAATATGTTTATTAGTTTCCTCATCTAAAATAGGATAGGTAATATGTTTCATTGATCTCAACACTTGATCTGTCCTTCCTAATCCTTGATGGAGTTTATGTATTTTATTTGTCTCTAGACCCTGAACTGGGGCGGGGTGGCTTGAGCGACACTTACTTGTTGTAAGGGACAGATTATGCTATTGCAGTATCATATCACTCGAAACCTTAAACAAATATTACAATGTATAAAGAAATAAAGTTTAGTCTTACCAGAAATATGAATATAGTACACAGTAAATAAGTGCTAGCAAAACTCTGCTGAGCTGCTGGCTATAGTATGGTGTCCCACTGAATATTATGTATTATTTCTGGAAATCACCACTACAATTAATGACTGTGTTACTGGACAGACTTATGTCGAATGGCAAAAATGTGTGTCTCCATCCCGCTAATCTAAAATGCGTTGGCCAATCAGATCAGAAGACCAAGCTTTTCAATTCAAAATTTGAAAATAAAGTCAAAATTACATCTTATTTTCTCAAATGTACGTCCGTCACATTTTATCTTTTCCCAAAAAAGTCAAAAGTACATCTCAATTTTTGAAATGTACGTCGGTCACAATTTATCTTTTTCCCCACAATTTCACTTGTTTTTTTTGGACTAACACATGTAAAACTGCACGAACCTGCCTCCTAAGTTATTTTTAGCCACTACTGTCCGCTACTCCCCCCCCCCCTCTTGCATTCTAACTAAATTTGAACACTTGAGTCTCAAGGTTACGATTTTTGTGCAAATAGTGGCATGTTTGATTCAATGCAGTCTTTCGCTGATGTGAACAACCCCGTCTTTTGTCATTATCTTTCTTATTATCTGTCCGTCTGTATAAATGAAAGTATATTATTTCACTGCTCAGAATGGGCCATCCGGCCAGCTAATTTTTATATTCCTAACATTAATATTAAGAAAAAGTTACTTTTTGAATTTTGTAATATTTCAAGCATCTGCGTTTGCCGCTGAATTCAAATAAAAGGCTTGGTATCGCAAAAGCATCCAATAAATGACTGTGGCGTATCATATCCAAGGTCCCTTCTGTCGAATTCCTTACTTTATGTCAACTTGGGGTGGGGGGGGGGGGAAACGTGACTTTTCCTCCTTGCCCCACCAATTTGCGTCCATTAACCTCGCTAGTTCAAGTATGCGTTTAGTCAGATTTTTGTCTTTTGATCCTCGTTCCGTTTTGCCTTCAATTTTAACACCTGATGACCCGCGGCGCGGGCGATCATGTATTCCAGCAGCTTACGCATTGGTTTTTTATCCCTACGTTGTATCATTGGAGATATTTTGACGTTGCATCACTGTTAATTTTTACGACAGCGAACGAAGAAGAAGAAGAAGAAATTTTAGGTTATGTTCATGAACTCCCTAGAATTGATTGATGGACTCCCTAGAATCAATTGATGGACTCCCTAGAATCGATTGATGGACTCCCAAGGGATCTATTGACCACAGTTTGGAAACCCTGGATTTGATAATGGTTCAGAAATATGTACTCTGATTAGGACAGTATTTAGAGAAAGAGAGAGACAGAGAGACGGACGGAGAGAGAGAAAGAGCTGAAAATTTTTTTATATTCTTCGTTCACCCTCAGACGTCAACCTGAAGATGTTCAAAGTGGTCAGTTTGATGCTGTTGGTATCTCCGTAGAGATTTTGTAGGAATGGTACTGGTGATGGCCATATGAACTTTCTCTGTTCCTCATATGTTGGGCAGATGACATTGCACTACTAACACATTCACATCAACACATCTAGGAAAAAACGGATAGACTCAATAAGTATAGCCAGCAGGTGGGCTTGAACATCAATTTAAAGAAGTCAGAGGTCATGACGCTCAATGTGAGCAACCCTGAGCCCATATCAGTAAGGAATCAGCAACTGGTACAGACAGACACCTTCACATACCTAGGATGCATAGTGCACCAGACGGCGGGGCAGGCAAAGACATCAACATCAGAATGAATAAAGCAAGAACAGCCTTTTTTAGCCTAAAGAACATCTGGAAGTCCTCTCAATACAGCACAAGCACAAAATTAAGATTATATCAGAGCTGTGTGCTTTCTGTGCTTCTCTATGGTGCGGAATGCTGGAGAGTTACAGAGAAGGAAATGTCGAAATTGTTCTCTTTTCACACAACATGCCTAAGAAAAATTCACCGAATCTTTTGGCCAAATACCATCACCAACCAAGATCTGCTTACTCGGAGCAAGCAAGAGGACATGCACACCATCATAGCTGGCAGACGCTGGATCTGGGTTGGCCATGTCCTCAGAAGAGACCCCGATGCCATCACAAGAACAGCTATGCTTTGGACCCCTGAAGGAAAACGAAAGAGAGGCCGACCAAAAACAACCTGGCGGAGGACTGTGGAGGCTGAGAGGCAAAGAATGAACCAGAGTTTGGGCACTGTACGAAGGATGGCCACCGATCGAGCAAAGTGGAATCAATTTGTTGTTGCCCTACAAGACGCCACTAGGCGTGATGGCCACTGACTGCTTTGACGGTCGGCGGTTAAGGATTAAAGAAGAACAATATGTTGGGCGCCTTTGAAGCAGATGTTCAGCAGTCATTAATTATATCAGTGCCACAGTTACACTCATCAGTAGTTCCTATCTTTAACTTGTTGAATAGATGGTATTCCAATCTGTTATGACCTGTGCGATGTCTGAAGATTACCACTTGTTCACTTCTGCTGAGCTGGTAATATGCATCATGTTTATTGTGGCCTGGATGTTCCGCTTCTCGCTTGCTCCTGTATGCTTGTGTCAAGTTGAGGAAAAAGAAATTAAAAGTAAATTAAACTCTTTGACTTCGGAACAACGCTCAGAGCGTTGATCAGATTTGATACCCGTACCAAAACAACGATCTGAGAGTTCTTTTTAGTCTATCACGAATTTAAATTACGCCACAGGGTGGAAAATAATTCCGGAGTCAAAGAGTTAATACATGATAATTGTCATCTTCTTCACCATTTTCCTTTTGGCTCCTATGAAGTATGGAGCCAACACTGCTGCTATCCCCTTTGCATGAAGCCTGAATCAGAGCAGACGTATCCCTGTTGCTGCGGTAGTTTCTGAAGCATTGTGTTTTACATGATGAGGTTGGAAGCCCTATGCACATCCTGTTGTTAGCTGTTTCTTAGCTTGTCATTTATATATATTTACATACTTCTGTCACAAAATAGGCATGCACACCATCATTGCGGGCAGACGCTGGAAATGAGAAAGGACCCTGACACCATTACTAGAACTGCTATGCTATGGACCCTAGAAGGATGGCGAGAGAGAGGAAGACTAAAGACAATCTGGCGGAGAACTGCGCAGGCTGAGATGCAAAGCATGAACCAGAGTTGGGGCACGGCACGAAGGATGGCCACCGACAGAGCAAAATGGGAACAGTTTGTTGCTGCCCTACAAGACAGATGGCCAATGACTGCTTTGTCAGTCAAGGGATAAGGATCCAAGAAGTCAAAGAAGATTGAATATAATCATGGGAGTGAGAGAAACAAGAGATAACTGAAGAAATTGAAAATAAGAGAATACTATTAAAAAATAAAACGGTAGACGATAGAAACGAGTGCTGACAAGGTAAAAGCATATCAATAGAAGACAAAGAAGCAAAATTGGGGGGAAAAAATTTAAATTAATTAATGTGCATTTGAAAATGCTATCGAAAATCTATGAGCACATCTTAAAAACAAATGTGTGGAAACAGAGGAATAAACGATACACAAGGAGTTCTTGATCTTTTTTGTGCTATTGATCCCTTTGATTGCCCGATGAAAGCTACGGACCCGCTTGATTGTCTAGTGAAGGCTACCGGACCCGTTCTTTAAAAAAAAAAATGTAGAATTTATTTTTTCTAACATAATTACAGATGTATGTTACGTCGGTCGGTCTCACTCAAAATAGTAACTCGCGCCAGAAACAAAGTGCGCAACGCACGGTGTGCAACTTGCGCGGCGTGGGTGTTATATAAAACAAATACTTTGGTTTTTTTTTTTTTAATTCTTTCACGAAATTAGTAGCGCTCGACAAAGAAAAAGTGTGTAAAAATTGGCGTGCAATGAGCAAATAACATACCAAAGTGAATTCTATTTGAACGGTTTGACACATAATGATCAAGATGATAAGGAACTTTTAAATTGAATCTAATCTAAAATAACATAATTCTCGCCGTGTATACGTTGGTCACAGCTGAGGATTGCAACCGTGTTGAAAAATTGTATTGTTTCCATTATATATACTCTCCCGAAAATAGTTACAATCAACAAAGAAAAGCGTTCATATGACGGTGTTCATGAACAGTTTCATTACACTGTATAATGGAAAGAAACCAAAAACACTCAAAGAATGAACTTCTATCTGCTCATCCGGGAACGGAAACAGCACACTATAATTAAAAACCCGTCATGTTTGACGGGTTATTGCTAGTTTATGTATAATTAAAACTGTTGCATACTAATAATACATTTTGTTACACAGATACATCGTTACGCTTACATATCTTCTTCTTTTTATTTTTCCTCTTCAATTACCATGCCTTGTGGCGTAGGCAATCATGTCTTTCCACAACTTCCTGTCTACAGTACTGTTTATCAATTCTGTTGTTGGCTTTTTGCCTTGCCATTATGTCAAACTATCCAGTGTTTGCTCTTTTTGTCATCCCCTATCTCTTCTTCCTGTTGTCACAACGTACTCCAGCTTCCTTCTTCTCATAACATTCCCAAATAAAATGAACTGCTCCATTCTAATATGAGAAATAAGCTTCCTTTCCGCATTGGCCTCTTTCACGACATCCTCATTGCTCTGTTTAGCTGTCCATGGTATTTTTTAACATTCTTCTGTAAAACCACAGTGGCCTGTAGTGCTTTTCTGACATGTTTACTAACTGTCCAGGACTAACTTCCGTTAAGCTTGCATGTAGTGTTACTGAAATTTAGAAACAACAATCTGTGCAAAGAATGTATTTCTTTAAATGCAAAAAAAAAATCAATTATAATTTTCCGTGTACACATTTTGGTGAAAATGAAATTCAAATTTTTAAATTATGTACACCGACCATCTAGAATTCATTCATGAACACACAAGGGGTTCCGTGGGTCAACAGGTTAAGAGATCCTGCGATATAGAGTATTCGTGCACACGTGTTAAAAGCATTTCAAAGAAATACAGAGAACGGAAAAAATAAAATGAAGATGAAATGACGAAGGAAAAACTGGACAGAATAAACTGAAAACGACATCCGATGACATGCTTAAAACGCTGGGAAAAAGATTAATGAGAATTAACGAGACTATAACGAGATGTCATTGACGTTAGGGACTTGGAGCTGCTGTGGATTCATTTTCAATCCTCTTTCTTTTCAAAGGCTCGGCAGCGATGATGCAAGTTTATGATAGGGGGGATAGAAAGGGATGAGGAAGGAGAAATAGAGGATGTCAGGAGAGAGTGATCATGGAGAAATTATGAAGAGAGGAGAAATAGAGTCAGCATAAGGGGATGTTGTTGTTCTGGGTGGTTCCCGTGGATATCTAATGAGAGAAAGACAGAATAGGGCTATCAGCTCCCTCAGGCATGTCGTACAAGGCGACGAATATGAGCTTGTGCATTAGGTTGGTTACTTTACTATCCTATATATAATATCCCAGCTTTTTCTGTCAGTACGTAACGCTCCCTAAAATAGTAACACTCGCTACAGACAAGTGCGCAAAGCACGGTGTGCAACGTGAACGGCGTGGGTGTTCAGACTTTTAACATCGGATGTAAAACAAATATTTTGGTTTTTTAATACTCTCCCGAAAATAGTAGCGCTCGACAAAGAAAAATGATAACATACCTTTATATTTGTTTCATATTAATTTCATATTAATTAAAGAAAAATGCGCAAAGGTTGGATGATGTCTGCTGACTTTTATTTCCTCCGAGTCATTTTCTGCACCAAGAGTAAGAAGGCTTTAGATCTGAATGGTTGCAATTAACTATTGGTGCCTTGAATTTAATTTCCGTCATATGACGCCGACCGAGTAAAGTGGAAGCAGTTTGTTGCTGCCCTGCAAGACGCCGTAAGGCATGATGGCCACTGACTGCTGTGACAGTTGGCGGCTAAGGATCAAAGAAGAAGAACAACAAGAAGTTATGATGGACTTTAGATCTAAAGATCTATTAGAGTTCCGATCACATGATATCTGAAGGTCCCAGTTATATTGTGAACTATCCGGCCGATTAAAACAACAGAAACACAAGGTGCTCTTCTGGTGGACAATAGGATGTTTACACCTAACATTATTCTTCCCTAAGTATTTGAATAAATAAAATTTCCGTTAAGTATTGGTGCTTTTGAATTTAATTCCCGTCTTATGACGGGCTTTCACACTAGTGTTACTATGACTACCTAGGAACGACCGCTGCAAGAATATGATGTTGGTGTCCTCGTCTTGTAAAAGAGAAAGCACCGTTTAAGGAGCATGTGAATGCCTGGTGCAGGATTTCTGCACAGGGACCAGCTGCAGTGGTGGACTCCGTGCTCCGCGGGGAGCAAAGAAGACACTGATGATGATAATAATAATAATAATGACAAAACGATATTGGAGAGAGGGGAAGCAGATTGAGCATTAAGAAATACAGAATAGATTCGCTATCGTGGCGAGACCAGGTCATTTTTTTTTTGTTTTAAATAAAGTTTTGGCGAGGCGCGTCCCGTTCAACTTAGTCGGTTATGTTAGGGCGCATCTCCAAATATAAACAACCTTTAGGCTCTGATTAGGAAGAAACATAACTAGGTCATCATTTTCTGCTTATGTACTGGTTACAGTAGGTTGAGGTACCCTCTATATCATAAGTACAGGATTGGTCCAACAGATCTCTGCTCCTGTGGCACCAACCCCATGACAGCCGGAACATCTGCTCCAGTCTTGCCCAACTTACAGCAGTGAACGGAGTGGCATATGGCAACAACCCACTTCTCTCAACGAAAAGTTGTTTGGAGATTCCAGCAACCTTGAGTTGACTAATACCTTTATTAGAGTCATTTTTTTTTGTACGCCCGCTATTACTCGAGGCGAAATCTCAGGTTAGTATGTCTAGCCTGAGACTGATTTTACGTGAGTATCCCTTTTTTTCTTGCACAGAGACAGGTGTCCCTCGCCATTCAGGCAGATACTCGCCGATTTCGGAGGTACCCATTAGAGCTGGGTCGGCTCAGGAGCCGCGAGTCTCTGGTCGACGACACTTCTTCAAATGTTCTCGCCAGGGCTCGAGTTAATCCAGTCCAAATCCCGGTCGACGAAAAATCTTCAAATGTGCTCGCCCGGGTTTGATCCTGGGTCACCCGGTCGCCAGCGCAGTGTGGTAACCACTACGCTAGCGCGGCTCCCATTAGAGTCATTAATCTAGAAGTCTGAGGACGAACGAAGAAGAGAAGAATAGATAATCAATAGAGTGAACATGTAGAGATATAGGAGACAGGAGAAACAGTGGGTATAAAGATGTGTATCGATCACTTTACAACCTTTAGCTTCTCCAGAATTATAGACCTTCAACAAACACAAAGTCCTTCTATGGCGAACCAGCAGCTCAAGGTCTTTCCCTGTTCTTCCATGAATTTATTCACACCTAAAGGTCTTTTATGTTTGGACATGCGCCCTAATATAACCGACTAGGTTGAACGGGACGCGCCTCGCCAATACAAGGTACAATTTTATTTTAAAAAATGTTCTTCCAGATCAAATTTATTTCTGTCCTTAGCTGTCTTATCAGTGTGTTTGTAGATCTGTCTCTACTTCTCTTGATCTGACGAATCCTGAAAAGGACTGCCTGGTAATCATGTTTCCTCAATGTATGTCCAATCCATCGTCAGTGTTTAAAAAAAAAAAAAAAAAAATTTATATCAAAAATGCCAAAAGATATGTACGGAGAGCAGAAATAGAGCGTAATGATATTTGAGAGAGCAGAAATAGAGGGTAATGATATTTGAGAGAGCAGAAATAGAGGGTAATGATATTTGAGAGAGCAGAAATAGAGGGTAATGATATTTGAGAGAGCAGAAATAGAGGGTAATGATATTTGAGAGAGCAGAAATAGATCGTAATGATATTTGAGAGAGCAGAAATAGAGGGTAATGATATTTGAGAGAGCAGAAATAGATCGTAGTGATATTTGAGAGAGCAGAAATAGATCGTAATGATATTTGAGAGAGCAGAAATAGATCGTAATGATATTTGAGAGAGCAGAAATAGATCGTAATGATATTTGAGAGAGCAGAAATAGAGGGTAATGATATTTGAGAGAGTAGTAATAGATCGAAATGATATTTGAGAGAGCAGAAATAAAACAAGCATAAAGAGGATAAAAGGAAGAAATATAAATAGAAGATAGAGGGAAAAAAGAGAAATATCAGAGAAAGATAAGAGTAATGGGAAAAGGATGGACACTTACCAAGTAGGCAGGGAAAAAAAACTATCATTATTTTATTGTTTGTTTCGTAAAGAGCAGCGGTTCTTAACCTTTACTTGCTTATGGCCCCCTTTTGAGCCTCATTAACCTCCGTGCCTCCTCCCCCAATTATATTCGCTGTTACTGGAAAAAAAAGCATTTTACTATCTTACCCCTTTGACATATAACATCCCCCCCCACCCCCCCCGGGGGGTGCACATGGCACACGTTGAGATCCACTGGTATAGAGCATCGAGTCCACGCTGCAGCTGGTCCACTTGCGGCAAGCTTCCCTCAAAACATTTAAGTTCTTTTCCTGAGATAGTTTTTTTTTTTTTTTTTTGCACCATGAAGTTGCCAGCGTTAAGCTGTCATGAGCCGAAACTTAAAAAGACCCCAGAGAATGACTTAAAACAAACACAACAAAAAACTTGTCTCTTAGAGGATGAACCATTTTTTACCGTACCAAAAATCTGCTCGTCATCTTTAAATGTCGATAGCTGAAATTTGTCATGTGGGAAATGCATCAAAACAATTTGCGACCATTTGTTCATCTTAAAATGTGTTTACAGTAAAAACTGTCATTTAACTGAGATGGATAATTACTTGAAGAGATTAAACAGTGTATTATGGCTTTTTTTTTGCGTATTCATCGCACGATCCGTGACTAACGGAAGTAAAGGGTTTTATTTATTCTATTTCTGTTATCTTGTTTCTTAATGTCAAACAAACAGGTAAATGTAGTCCCGTAACAGATACTGCCATAGGGAAGTAAAGTGTTAGAGATTTCAACATACTAGGTCCTGCTTTGAGAGGTAGGGGTCACCTGTTCCGGTCCTCGTGGCCCTTGCCTTCTCTATCTCAAGAGCAGAGTCAAGTACTCATGTACAGCTGGGTAGACCGGAGCGTGACCCTACCATGTTTCGAACCCGTTACTTTTGCAGTGAGAGGCCCGCGCTCTAATCACTCTTGTCAGCCGGACGCTTTTGCACTGGCTTTCTTTTCTGTCTCTGTCGAAGACATTGTGGCCGCAACGTAGGCATTTTCTTTTTTTGTCGTTTGTCGTAGTCGGGCACATTACCATTCTGTTTAAATGCTCACCCATATCATGGCTGTAAATGCGTACGGTTTAAAACAAAAAAAAAAAAAGAACAGAGGTCCCAAAGATGACCTTAACATGAACAATAAATAACATCGCCTGTAATAAAATAAAGATTTAAATTTATTTAATTAATTATTGTAAATGAGCATCTCGAACTAAATGTTAAGGAGGCAACGCAACATAAATGCCTGTAGAAATCGCATCCACTGGGCCACAGGTCTAACGAAACAGTGCAACGTACGCCGCTTGATGATGACGTCATTATAAATGTTGGCAACATGTCGCTAACCCCGCTGGGCTACACAGAGGCAAAGGGAAAGAATTATCAAAAATGACTGCTGAACATCTGCTTCAAAGTTGCCCAACATATGCGGAACAGAGAAAGCGCGTATGGCCCTCACCAGTACCATTCGTGGAAAAGTTCCTACGGAGATTCAAATAGCCTCAAACTGACTACTGCTTTCCTTGAAAACATTCAAGAAGATGTCTGAGAGTGTACGAAGAAGAAGCAGAATAACTATATGTATTTATTTTTCCTCTTTTTTTCCTTCTTCTTTCTTTCGCCTCTTTTTCTCTTCGAGTTTGCATTCGAAGTAAGAATGTCTGAAAAGGGTCATAGTGAATATCTGGAGTTTAATAAAAGGTATAGGCAGTCGCATATTAGCTACAGCCGTATGGGAGAAAGTGTTAGAGACTACACTATACTAGGGGCAGCTTTATGGAGATGTGATCAAGTTCCTTTCTCGCTGCCTTTGCCTTTTCTAACTTAAGAGCAGAGTTATTTAACTATTTACAGCTGGCTTAACGGGAGTGCTACAAGATTTCGATCTCGAACCAACCAAATTTACCACTGAAAGTCCAGTGCTCTAACCACTTAGCCTGTTGGATGCAGATAGAATATGAGTTCATTTAAAACAAGGGTCAAATTTAACTGCTGGAAGAATAAAGTTATGTCCAAATATTGACTAGTGTGACGGACTAAAACAAAAGAATGGATATTCAATCAAAATTGTGATTAGTGTGAATTTGTGAAGAATTTAGAAGTTAAACATATTGATTAGTGTAAATGTTTGAAGAATAAAGTTATATCCACATATTGACTAGTATGACGGACTAAAACAAAAGAATGGACATTCAATCAAAATTGTGATAAGTGTGAATTTGTGAAGAATTAAGAAGTTAAACATATTGATTAGTGTAAATGTTTGAAGAATAAAGTTATGTCCAAATATTGACTAGTGTGACGGACTAAAACAAAAGAATGGATATTCAATCAAAATTGTGATTAGTGTGAATTTGTGAAGAATTTAGAAGTTAAACATATTGATTAGTGTAAATGTTTGAAGAATAAAGTTATATCCACATATTGACTAGTATGACGGACTAAAACAAAAGAATGGACATTCAATCAAAATTGTGATAAGTGTGAATTTGTGAAGAATTAAGAAGTTAAACATATTGATTAGTGTAAATGTTTGAAGAATAAAGTTATGTCCAAATATTGACTAGTGTGACGGACTAAAACAAAAGAATGGATATTCAATCAAAATTGTGATTAGTGTGAATTTGTGAAGAATTTAGAAGTTAAACATATTGATTAGTGTAAATGTTTGAAGAATAAAGTTATATCCACATATTGACTAGTATGACGGACTAAAACAAAAGAATGGACATTCAATCAAAATTGTGATAAGTGTGAATTTGTGAAGAATTAAGAAGTTAAACATATTGATTAGTGTAAATGTTTGAAGAATAAAGTTATGTCCAAATATTGACTAGTGTGACGGAGCTGTAAACGGACAAATGAAATAGAATGGATATTCATCAAAATTGTGATTAGTGTGAATTTGTGAAGAATTTAGATGTTAAACATATTGATTAGTGTTAATATGTTTGAAGAATAAAGTTATATCCACATATTGACTAGTATGACGGACTAAAACAAAAGAATGGACATTCAATCAAAATTGTGATAAGTGTGAATTTGTGAAGAATTAAGAAGTTAAACATATTGATTAGTGTAAATGTTTGAAGAATAAAGTTATATCCAAATATTGATTAGTGTGACGGACTAAAACAAAAGAATGGACATTCAATCAAAGTTGTGATTAGTGTGAATTTGTGATGAATTAAGAAGTTAAACATATTGATTAGTGTAAATGTTTGAAGAATAAAGTTATATCCAAAATATTGACTAGTGTGACGGACTAAAACAAAAGAATGGACATTCAATCAAAATTGTGATTAGTGTGAATTTGTGAAGAATTAAGAAGTTAAACATATTGATTAGTGTAAATGTTTGAAGAATAAAGTTATATCCAAATATTGATTAGTGTAAATAAAGTTCTAAAAAATACTATAAATGTTATTTATGATGATTTGTAATTTATGAAATTGTTCGAAACTAATCGATTAATCTTTGATTCAAGAAATTCGATTAATCGATTAAGATTTTCTTAATCAGTCCCACCCCTAATATATATATTAGGGCTGCACCGAATATTCGATTCGGTGCCGAATAGTGCCTTCAATGTGGCCGTCAAAACTATTCGTATTTTGGAGGCCCCGAATAGTACGCTGCCGTTCAAATACGAATAGTAAAATTTAGGTCAACACGAGATAATTTTAGACCCAGAAAATGTAGGCTAACTTTCAGTGTGTCCACTGGGTCCTGCTACTAATTCAACTGAAAGCATCTGACATAAATATGTTGACCGAAATCTGGGAAATTGCATTGCAACAAAATGCATGTTGTATTGCGTGATAATGGCGGCAAAATTGATGAAGGCCACAAAACGCAAAAGAAGCACAAACTTGACAAAATGTTACCTGCCTTATCTGCATACATTACAGTCTTGTTTGATTCACGATGTGCCATTCTAATGTTGTCAGCCATCTCGCACATATCAGAGTCACGTCCCCCAGAATAGAACAAACGTTCCATATCTGCCCTCTGCGCAGAATGCAGACTTGGGCTTTTTTTTAAATTCATTCTTCCCTCGCAAGCAAACTGGTCGCCTTCATCATGAAATGTGTCAAAAAGAAGAACTCCCCCCCAGATTCTCGCCACCGTGAACCCCTTCGCGTCCTTCATGATAATACAAATATGTACTGACTGCTCTGAACATCAGCTATGTCAAGATGTGTACCTCGTTGGAATTCATCAATCGTTTACATTGTTACATCGTCTTGCAGAACAGAAACCTGTAATTCTCATTGTTCAGCGTCGTGGTTGGAAGTTGGCAATCATGACACCAAAAGCCTGAACCCCTGAATTCAACAACAAATCAGTGGAATCTAGGGTGTGTCTCGCGTTCTGTGACATTACTGAATCCCTTTTGAGCAACCTGATCGTGAAGTCAGCAGAGGCAAATGACATGTTTCGTCAGTGGTCTTGCAGCCATTGAAGCTATCTTCTATAGTATCTTGCAGAAGGCTACATATGTGATGATGGGAATCAAGCAGACAGTCACATTAAATTATATCAGAGTTGAAACAACACAGGCTTTCTGGTCTGTTTGATCATTTTAAATGAAAAAAAAACAAAATAAATTGTTGTTGTTACTGGGCAGGGGTTAGATCCCTCGCTTTAATAAACTTAATTCTTAACTTAAGTGCATGAAAAATTAAAGGCAGTGCGATAAACTATTAGCAGCTGTATACATATATGTCAATTCTATGGTACTGTCAACACTGTCAGTGAACAACCAAAATTTTTTTTTTTAATTTTTATTATTTTTTTTTTTTTTTATGTTGTTTTTTTCTAACATTGTTGAAAACTGTTATCCTACTTTTTTTTTTTTTACGTATCTTTTCATCTATTTTTTGTTTGTTTTTTTATATTTTTTTTTTTTATTTTTTTTATTTTTTTTTTTTTATGGGGCTTTTTTTAT
>JAMPIV010013736.1:0-57685 GCA_024509875.1 Oreohelix idahoensis | reverse complement strand
TTATTTCCCCTTAGTTTTTTTACCTAACTAACCCCCCCCCCCCCCCATTTATTTTTAAGTAGTGCGGGTCGGGCGGGTCGTTTGGGATTTGGTTATTTTTTGGTGGGCTATGTGCCCCCCCCCCCCCTGGTGGGGTGTTGTTTATGGTGAGTGGTATTGGGTGTGTTGCGAGGAGGGGTTGTGATGAATTTGTTTAATGGGGGGTGGGGGGTAAAGGGGGAGTTGGTTGGGTAGTGAGAATGTCGTGGGTATGGGGAAATTGGGGGGGGGGGGGGGTTCCTGGGTAATCTTTCATGTGGGGTGGTGAGGGGGTTCTGGTTGGTGCTGTGTAGAGTATTGGTATTGTCAATGGAGGTAGAACGTACTGAGGGGGACTGGGTGACATTATAGGTTGAAATGGGCAGATGTATTTACATGAATTAACCTTATGTCAGTATGTCCAGAACGACATATTTATCTAGCAGCACTGGATTATGTTTTCTATTACAGCAATTATGAGGAAGTAGGATTATGCTGATGCTTGTGGAAACTTTGATATTCATGAATTTGAATCTTTATTGAAGCTTTGTCGTACATCGTTACGGTGAGCGATGTTTACAAGACTAGAAGCCATTTTGGAATGGCTATTAGGGTATGGTGGATCATTTATACCAGAGATGAACAGGTGAATGCCCTTATTATCGGGATGATGATAAAGAGATTACATATTAGCTTATGAAAGGTAAATCTAATTATGGGTGATTCAACATGGAAGGTCAGAAGATATTTGCTGAATGCTATTTAAAGAAATCTTCGGCTAGGGTACAAGCTACACTTATGCTGTAAAGGAGGTTCTGTCCAGGAGTCACCGTAAAACATTATTGATTTAACATGGACATGACTAGTCAGTAAGGGGGTTACTGGATGAAGATTTGTTTTTGTACATTAAATATTTAACTGACATGATCAGTCAGTAAGGCCTGATGAAACATTTATATGAGATATGGTAAATCTGGGTGAACGTTTGTGTGTATACTGATGGGTTCCTTTATGATTTTCCTCAACATGAATGGCCAATTTGTTATTGTACACCATGGGGGGTCAAACATTATGCTATTGATGTTCGACCTGTGTATTCGCTCAAACTGTGCCGCGTTCTGTCAAGTTGTGTTGCGGGTCCCATTAAACACTGTTGAACACGTTTGCAGTAGTCTGTATCCTTAACTTCTGATACGTTGAAGATTGGAGTATTTGTTACCTTCCAGGTCAACTTTACAGAACGAAACAGTTCACACATTCGCGTATTAACAGTCACTCTAGGCACTCATGATAACATATTACATCCTTGTTGGGTTCCTCAAGTGACGTTTTGGGAGCAAGATGACCATGTACACGCTGATCACTGTTGCTCGGTTGTTTGGAGTTGACACTATTACAGGTCCGGGCAGTTTACATCTTTATACAATGTTTGTACAAGGTGATAAAAACACAGTAGTACAGCCATCCAAGGAATAACAGCCTTTATTATCACTATTACCACAAAGGAAAAAAAGGCGTTTATCAATGTGTAGGCCAGGATTTTCTGGGCTTAAGAACCTGCACAGGTGGAACATTGCCAGAAGTTAAAGGGAGAAGGACAGTTTTTTTTGCTACTAGATACCAGTTGGCGAGTTTCGTTCCTGACGCCTGATACGAAACAGTACAGGTATACAAACCAAGTTAGTCTACACTTGTTTGACAGTTCCTCACGTTGACTTATGAAGCGATTATTACTATGGTATCTAGGTCACCGCTTTTGTTGACATTGTCTCCGTACAGACGGGGGGTAATTACATAGAACAAAACAGACAGCGTAGCACAGCAAGGTTGTTTACAAGTGGGACATTTAACTGTGTTAGCAGAAGATATTGAAACTTTGAAGTCTACACTGTCAACGGGTGGATTCTTCTTGTGTGTTCATATTTGCAGACTGAACTGGTTAATAATTTAAAATCAGGGAGAGCTATTATTTAATAAAAGTGGCATGTTTAATTTCATTGGAAACTGAACCATATTAATGTAATACTGAGCCTTATCTGCAGGACACTTCTACAACACATTGCTTTATATATTTTATGCATTTTATATGGTTGGGATATATGTATTTATGTTTAATGTTTTATATTATTTAAAAATTGTGGGATTGTTCTAATATAAGATTTCCCAAGTAACTGTAGGGCTTATTATTAGTGTTCTATAGGGAGCAATTTTTCTGTTATTGGAAATTTGCTGGCAACATCTGTTGGGTATTTCTGTTAGTTGTTGTTGAGACGCGTTTGTCATCGTTGTTTTTGTACTATATTTTTTCTGTATCTTTAGTTTTGTTTTGATTTGTTTGTATTTGTAGGAACTATCCTTTCCTATCTTTTAGTTTCTATACACAATTTTGTGTTTATACACTGTGGCGTTTATTTGTCTTGTTGATTTCATTGCAGTTGTCGTCACAGATTCTGTGATTATTTTCATTGATTTTCTCTATTTGACTTAGTTGATTTCTGCAAGGTTTTCATATTGTTTTTTTGATTGGAAGCTTGTCACTTTGTTAATGTCTTTGGTTGACAGATGATATGAGATAGTTGAGTACAGTTATGTTATAGTATAGTCCAGTACTTTATTATTATTATTGTTGTACAAGGAAGTATACAAGACCTTTGTAAGGCTTGTCTCCCACAGAGATTGGGATTGTGAGCTAATTAATCAAGTTCATTGCCTGAACTTGCTCTGTTTATTTGGAAATAGATTACATTTTTGTGTCAATAACTGATTGCTATCTCTTATTAGGCATCATGTCTAACATTGGAATACTTTATTGCACAAGGGAAATCCCCTTGATAAGTCTGGTAAAGGAATTAGAGGAGTTTGCAAGCTGCTCAATTTGCAATGGTATTAAAAAATCATAAGAGAAGAAGCAAAAAGAGGAGAACTAAATGGAAAGCAGAAGTTGAACAAAGAAGATAGATGCTGAGAATTTAAGATTGCAGATGCAAGCTGAGGAGAGAAAAGCTGCTGGCTGAGGAGAAAAAAGCTGCTGCTGAGGAGAGAATGCTTCAAAAATAGAAGAAAAAAAATTTGAAGCTGAAAAAAAAGATTAGACAGTGAAGCTGAACAAAAAAGATTAGACAGTGAAGCTGAACAAAAAAGATTAGACAGGGAAGCTGAACAAAAAAGATTAGACAGAGAGCTGAACAAAAAGATTAGAAAGAGAGCTGAGGCTGAGGAGAGAAAAGCATATGAGAGGAAACATGAACATCAAAAAGAACTTAACATTTTGAATTAGAAAAAATTTAAAATTGACAAATATGAGTAATGTTAATCAGTATCAAATGGTAACAGTGGTAAACCCTTTACTTATAAGGTCAAGGTACCTGCGTTCAATCCTTCCAGTGACGATATTACATTTGCTGGCTGGATCGTTTTGAACGTTCTTGTCGAGATCATAATGTGGATAAATCACAGTATGCTAATCAGTTGTCAGAAAATTTATTTAAAAGGTGATTCTCTGACTAGTTTAAGTTTGGTTGAAGAGGCTGACAAGGATAATTATGATGTTATTAGAGCGGCATTATTGAAAAAAATATCAGTTAACTGAGGAAGGTTACCGTATTTTGTTTAAGAAAATGGTATTCCTGATTATCAGGGGTGGAATTCTCAGAATTCATTGCAAGGACAGGACATCTTACATTTAATCGTTGGATTCGATTGAGTTGTCCAAAACAGAAAAGACATATGAAGCCCTTATGGGACTTGTTGCTCAGGGACAAGATTATGTCATGTGTTTAATAAAAACCCTTCTTGGAAACTTCCTACATGAGCGTAAACCCAAGACACTAAAAGAAATGCAAGATTATTGTGACCAATACGTCACTGCACACCCTGACATAACTCTTGGCAAAACACTAAGTGATTAAAAGAAGGTATGCCAGTTGCATCAGCAACACCATACAACCCTAATTATTCACACAAATGTTTCAGGACAACAAAACAAGTTTGGAAAAAAAGGTAACCATAATAGTTATCAAAAACCAAGGAAACCAATCATTTCAGGGTTCTTCTGCGAAGAACTGGAGACGAGCGGACAGCCCTCGACTCAGAGGTGGTCATAATTATAGGAATTTTTGCAGCGGAAGTCAGTATAGAAACTATCCACGTCATCCATCATGGAGACAACAAGACCATAATTATAGAGATACTCATTATAATGAATATGATATGGTAACCATGAGAAATTATGACTCAAAACCCAAAATAGGGGTTACAATAGGAGGAAATAATAATGATTACAGAGGCTATAATAATCGAGGTAGATCCCAATACAAAAAACATAAATCTCATTATCAGGCAAACTCTGCACAGCAAGAGTCACATGAAGCCTATAAACAGACTAAAGATAATAATGATGCTAATAATATGGCATGTTCCGCTTTTGATTTTGGGAGAGCATCTCAGTGCCCCCAATGCAAAACATTATTTGAACCAACTACGGTGTCCACTTTAAGTTGTGGCCATCCTCTTCCCCCTCTTCCTGCGTCAGTCGCGCATGATGGAGGGGGTTCTCTTGTCTTTCATTGAGCGTCAGTACATTACAATCCAGTCTCAGTTCTTTTTTGATTCTGGATGCACCACAATTGGTGTTAGACAGTCGCTTGTAGATCCTTCTCGTGCCACTGGAAAAGTAGTCAAGTGTGTAACGTTTGGCGGCACCTTAGAGAAATACTCTACTGCTATCATTAGCATTGCTACTCCTTTCTTTACAGGAGATGTACACGCATGTCTTCTGCTGAATCCGATCGCTGATCTTATCATCGGTCGTATTCACGGAGTCAAAGAATACACTCCACAACAAATTTCCGTTTGGGAAAGACAGAATATGCAAACCGCTAATGCTGTAGTCACTAGAGCTCAAGCTCTTAATGTGCCTCAATCTTCACCTACTGAAGATAATGAAGTGCATAACCAAGATGATCCCTTGGTAATTTCTCGTGACTCGTTTATAAAACAGCAAGAAGAGGATCCGACTCTAAAGAAATTCTTCACTCTTGCAACAAAAGGTGATCCGAATAAAGATACAAAGCGTAAATCTTGGATTACAATGAAGAATGGCGTACTTGTACGTATGGTGCAAGAATCCGACAAGTTCAAGTCATTCTCAGATTCTTGTGCCCAAGAATTTGAGAGTTAAAATCTTACAACAACGCACACGACTCTCAGTGTGCTGGACATATGGGTTTTTTTCCGTACAAAGTCAAGAGTTCTTGCGGCTTTCCTTTGGCCTTTTTGTGAACAAAGACAATACGGATTTATTGTCAATCTTGTATAGTATGTCAAGAAGTCAAATCCAAAGGTCCACGCCATGCTGCACCTATTCAGGCTGCAGACATTCCTATTCGACCATTTCAGAAAATGGCGATAGACATCATTGGTCCATTTAAGATCAAATCTGCTAGAGGACATCAGTTTATCTTAACGTGTGTGGACATGTGCACACGTTGGCCAGAGGCTATTCCTCTGAAGAGCATTACTACTGCTGACATTGCAGATGCTCTTTGGCTTATATTTTCTCGTCTGGGATTCCCCGGAGAAATATTATCAGACCATGGCACCCAACTGATATATCGGATACCATGTCTCAAGTGATGTCGACTCTCTGCAGATAGAGAGATCTTTGAGTAGTATCTATCATCCTATGTCCAATGGGATGGTAGAACGGCTTAATAGAACACTCAAAAACTTACTAGGGAAGATAACTGAGGATCATCCTCAAGATTGGGATAGGGTTTTACCCGCGGCCCTCTTCGCTTACAGAGAGGTCCCCATGAACATACAGGATTTTCTCCCTTTGAACTTGTCTTTGGCGCGCGAAAAAAAAACGCGCGGCGGCCCTATGTCTTTGCTTCATGATGATCCTTCATAATGACAAACTAAAACTGCTGATAATATTACCGAATGACACGAAATCTTCTTATGAATATGTCATCGCGCTGAGGGAAAAGATTATCGAAGCATGCAAAATTGCAACTTCTTCTTCTGAATTTGCGAAACAGAAGGCAAGGCAATTTGCCAATAAGAAGAGATGCTTACGACAACTTTGTCCTGGTGACAAAGCATTTGTATTACTACCCTTGTAGGGGAAAAAACAGGACTTCTTATTTCTTGGAAAGGTCCAGTACGATATATAATCTCGAAAATTTCCGATGTTGACTACATTGTCGATATTGATGGGAAGCATAAAAACCTTCCACATCAATATGCTTACGGAATTCCATGAACGTCCGGATTATTTTACAGCCTATTTTCCAGGCAACGGAACGATTCACCTGTCCAAACATGGTCATTACTCATCACTGTCCGTAATACAGGATGAGGAAACAAGTTTTTTTTGGATGTTAATCTTCCGCTTCCGATGATTCCACTTCATTCTAGTGAATCATGGAAAAAACGTTACTATTTCTCCGGATTTGTCTTTAGGAGAACAGCGACAAGTTTCGGCTCTATGTTACAAAAACATTTCAGGATGTCCTTACTGACATTCCTGGACAAAACTTCATGTCATTGAACATGACATTATTCTAACTGACCATAATCCTATTAGGGTCAGGCCTTATCCTATCCCTATACATTTTCAAGCACAGGTTGAGAAGGAGTTGGATGAGATGATAGATTTAAAAATAATTGAAACCATCCACTTCTGCGCATTCTTCGCCGATGGTTATTGTCCGGAAAAAAGACAATAACATACGTCTTTGCGTTGACTATCGCAAATTGAATCAAGTCACGAAGTTTGATGCTGAACCTATGCCTTTTACTAGAAGAGCTACTTACTAGGCTTTTTATCTAAATCTCATTTTTTCACTAAACTAGATTTGTCTAAAGGATATTGGCAAGTTCCTTTATCTGAACGCGCCAAACCTCTCACGGCTTTTTCAACACCTAGAGGTTTGTTCCAATGGAATTTTATGCCTTTCGGTCTTATGAACGCACCAGCTACATTCGTACGCATGATGCGCCGAATCCTATCTTATCGGTCAGATGTCATTGCATATCTAGACGACATCTGTCTTCTCAGCGATACTTGGGAAGATCACTATTCAGGGTTAGATGAATTGCTGTCTACTTTGCGTGAGCACAACCTGACAGCGAAACCCTCTAAAGCCTATATTGGTTTTAGCGAAATTTCTTTCCTAGGCCACCGAGTTGGTCATGGTTTCCTAAAGACAGAGGACCATAATACAAGTAAGATACTTAACATCTCAATCCCTAAGACTAAAAAGCAAGTGCGAAGTCTCTTAGGTCTCATACAATTTTATGGACGATTCATTCCTAATCTGTCCTCCATCATGGCACCTCTTTCTTTCTTGCTAAAGAAAGGGTCTCCTAATATAGTCCATTGGACTCAAGAATGTCAATCCTCTTTGGATAAGATTAAAACTATGTTTTCTACTTCACCTATTTTAGTGTTACCTACTAAAGATAAGACATTTGTTCTTCGTAGTGACGCTTCATCCACTGGGATTGGAGCGGCACTAATGCAAGAGTACTCTGGAACTCTGCATCCTGTAATGTATATTTCCAGAAAAGCTTAATGCTGCAGAAAGGAATTATTCGGTCTTAGATCGAGAATTATTGGCTATGGTAAGGTCAATTCTCAAATTACAAAGATTCCTTCTAGGCGCACATTTCATAGTAGAAACCGATCAGAAAGCTCGTATGGCTATACAGAGTAAGAATTTGAAGAGTTCGAGGTCTACTCGATATGCAATTGCTCTTCAACCTTTTCATTTTTTCGGTACGAGCTATCCGTGGATCAGATAATGTGATGGCAGACATTCTGTCTAGATGCCCACATGATTCCACTTAACTGTTGAGTCTTGGACTTCTTAACACTTCCAACTCGACAACAGATTTTTCTTTCTATATCAAGATAGATACACATTGTAATTCGTAATGATACTACGTTCATTGATATATACTGAAGCACATTAAAAACGCACCACCTGTATAATCCAGGAACAGAGTGTGAAATGTAAATATAAGTGTGTACAAGTTTACATATTTGGAATCTTTATTCATTTTCCTATGAATCCATGCTGGTCATTAATTTGTACATTTGATTATTATGAAATTCTTGCATTCTGTGCAGGCAAGGGAGGAAAAACCAAAAAAATACAAAAAAATGCACGTGCATTATCCTGCTGGAGAAGCTGCAAGTCTGGATAAATTGTGAACGCAGGAGCAACCAGTGCATCAGAACCTCATCTCGATATGTCACAGCATTAACATTTCCACGGAAGACGTGAAGAGGCAAGCGATGGTGAAAACTGAATCCTCCCCAAATGTGAATACTGCCACCTCGAAATCGGTTGACACAGCAATCTGCAAAGCGCTCTTCATCACCGTCGCTAAAATCCGCAATACGTCCATCTGCAAAGGATATGTTGAAATCTGTTCTCGTCTGTGAATAGGACAGCATTCCACTGCAGTCTAGTCCATCTGTATGTTGCTCTGCCCATGGCAGGCGCTGCGAACGATGGCGGTGGGGCAAGTTTGGGCGAACGTAAGGTCGTCTTGCGGTAAGGCCGGTATCTCTTAGTCGTCGGATGAGTAGCAGTCGAGAGACTTGCCGATGTCTACCCACTATTGCTCTTGCTGTTTGGACTTGCCGGGAGAAGTACGTTCGATTCCCTTAGGGTACTCAGCACAATTTGACGATCTTGCGCAGGGGTAGTAACTCGTGGTTGGCCACTCCGAAGTCTATCCCGGGCACTGCCAGTGGTTCCGTAACGTTCATTGAGACGTACAATAGTGCTATGGTGGCAATTCATCCTTCTGGCAATGGCCCGCGAGCTCATTCCGGTCTCCAACATACCAATGGCTCGTTCGCGGTCGTTCTCAGATAGTAGTGGCATTACAAGCACATGTACTGGGTGTTTTGTCTCTAACGGCCTCTTTATACCATGTTTACTGCCAGAATGCGTACACTTTTTCAGGGTCATAGAGTCTGTTGGGAATAGTGTTGCACGTGTAACTTTCATCTTTTTCATGTTGTCTGTACACACTCCCGTGAGTTGTGATCTTGCACTTTCCATTCCAGCAGCCATTCGCTCTCTACCTCAATGGCTAACACAGGGAAAATCCATTCCCACACTTTTTTTTTGCCAGCTTCTCGGCATCAGTATATATAATAGTGGTGCGTTTTTAATGTGCTTCAGTATATATATATTCACCGGTACTCGTTGATGATTTTTCTTTTTGTCAATCGTTTACTTAGAATGCTTAGACTTAAATTTTTATATTCATTTTTTCATTGCAGGTATATTAGTATGCGTTGGTGACACCTCCCTGGAAAATATTTATATTTAAGAGAAATAACTGCTTTCTCTGAGAGATTGAGATGTATTCTCATCAGTCGATCTATATTTCGACTTTGCATTATTCTGGCTTAAATAATTCCAGATATTTCTCATCTGCGCAGTATTTATGCGTTTGGAGCCTATTGTATGTTGCTCTCAGATGAAAAAAAAAAATGATTTTCATTTTTTTTTTCCGGGGGGTGTGGTAATCTGTTGCGCACATGTTTGCGCACGGATTACGCATACATAGGTAAAATGTATTTATTTGGTCTGATTAAAAATATTATTTTTCTTTGAATGCACGTTTTTCGGTCTAAAGGGACAGAACTCAGATTAGGCGATGGGTATTCATTCAGTGAGTTATCGCTCCTTGTTCGTTCCTGAAAGTCGAAACTCGGCGGAGGAATTTTGGACTTACTTTAATCTATTCTGTGTTTGGTTAGGAATAGATTGTTCTTGCTTCAGAATGTCTATGGCCCGAATCTATGTGTAGTTCTTGTCTATGTAGGACGAGTATGTCTTATATCTTGATATCTTAGTATGTTTAAGTGGAACTATTTTTCTTGTACTGTACTTTAGGGGTCAGGTGCTTTTCGGCGGATGAAGATACGTTAGGGAGTTCTTCGGTGATGTCGAAGCCTATGGGGGAAGTCATGTCTTAGCCCTGCCCAAAGTTTGTGATCTCTTTTGATTATGGGAACGAAGATATTTTCTTCTGTGATGGTTAAATCCATGAGTTCCCTGGTGTTCATTCCATAACGCGAGGAGAAGAGCGTTCTTGTGCTTGCTAGTGTATTCCTATGTCAAGGTAAACGTACTTTTGCTGACTTTGTTCATTCCTAGGCTTAAGATAGGCAGACGTTTACATGAATCTACCTATGTCAGTATGTCAGAACGACATATTATCTAGCAGCACTGATTATGTTTCTATACAGCAATTATGAGGACAGATTATGCTGATGCTTGTGGAAACTTTGATATTCATGAATTGAATCTTTATTGAAGCTTTGTCGTACATCGTTACGGTGAGCGATGTTTACAAGACTAGAAGCCATTTTGGAATGCTATCTATTGTGGATCATTTACCAGAGAACAGGGACACCCTTATTATCGGGTGATGATATAGAGATCATACTTATGAAAGGAAAATCTATTATGGGTGATTCAACATTCGCTCAGAAGATATTTGCTGAATGCTATTTAAAGAAATCTCCGCTAGGGTACAAGCTACACTTATGCTAAAGGAGGTTCTGTCCAGGAGTCACCGTAAACATTATTGATTAACTGACATGACTAGTCAGTAAGGCCTGATGAAGATTTGTTAAACATTATATATTAACTGACAGGATCAGTCAGTAAGGCCTGATGAACATTTATATGAGATATGGAACTCTGAACGTTTGTATACTGATGTTCCATTGTGATTTTCCTCAACATGAATGCCAATTTGTTATTGTACACCGTGGGTCAACAATATGCTATTGATGTCGACCTGTGTTCCTGCAACTGTGCCCGTTCTGTCAAGTGTGTGCGTCCCATTAAACTGTTGAAACGTTTGCAGTAGTCTGTATCCTTAACTTCTGATACGTATGAGTGAGTATTTGTACTTCCAGTCAACTTTACAGAACAGTTCACACATTCACATATTAACAGTCACTCTACCACTCATGATACACATTACATCCTTGTTGAGTCCTCAAGACGTTTGGAGCAAGATGACCTGTACACCTGACACTGTGCTCGGTTGTTTGAGTTGACTATTCAGTCCCAGTACATCTTTACAACGTACACTGATAAAACACAGTATACAGCATCCAAGAATAACAGCCTTTAACACTTACCACAAGGAAAACAGGCGTTTATCAGTCAATCAGCATGATTACTTCCCCTGTTTGGTTGTACGGAAGTTTGAAAAAAACAGATTAAAAATGTGAATTTATGGTCAGCAAACCAAATTGCACGTGATCACCATGGTTGTCGGTGAGTTGTTTTTATGCTTAACGTGCATAGAGGACTGTCAGAGGAAGATATTGCACCCATTTTTACTAAAAACTTCCTTCATTTAATCATTTTATGCGCTTATATAAAAGTGTATTGAAAATAATAGGATGGCCCTTGACTTTTGACGAGTAGTATATATCATTGCCACAGTTCTAAATATAATATGACTTCAGTTATAAAGTGATTGATTTTCTGGTGCATTTTAAAAACTAACACAAACACCAGAATGTTATGAATGCTGTGATAACTTTGAAGGATATAATACACATAAAGAACAGTGTTAGACTTTAATTAGTGTGTTTTATATTGCACTCTTTAAAATGTTAATTAATTTGTTTGTCATTTTAAAACCACATGACATATAATATATTAATATATTTTTTTTACAAGAGAGATGGGTATTTACTGGTCTGGTGTACAGGTTTTTGTCTCCGAAGGTTGACAGGTTTGTAGAGGGCACAAAAAAAGGGAGAAGAGAACAGGTGACAGACATGAAAGAGATAAAGCAGACGTGGAAAAAATCACGAGGGAAACTGCGGTAAGACGGGGAATACAATGGGTGGGTTGAAAAAAAATCGAAAAAAGGTGAGTCGTCTTACGAGGACAAAAGACAAAGAAAATAGTCTACGTTACGGCCACAAGGCCTTCGTCAGGAAAGGAAAGAAAGTGAAGTCTAGATAGGACACATAAAAAACTTAATAAAATAATAAAATAAAAACTGGGTACTTCCCTGAGGCAAGAACCGAAATTCGCTGTCTGTTGAAGAGCGCGTGGCTGAACAGAAAGCGACTTCCGCCGCCGGGTGTACACAATACATACTGAAAAACTAAAAAACGAAACCGGACAATAAACTACCCAACGGGATAAAAGTGGGGACTGGAAATAGAAGAGGACAGAATGAGTGGGAGATAAATAAATATGAAATTAAAAAATGTATATGGCATACAAATAGAAGAATAGGATAAGAGTGGAAAGAGTCAAATAGAGCAAGAGAGGAAAGGGTGACCTCAGACAAAGGTGTGAAAAGTGTTGAGACCGGCTGGTTTTAGACACCCCATGCGGTGTATAAGACGGTTCTCAAGCTGTTCTCGGCTGGCAGTGTCAGAGGAGCAGGATCGGATCGCTGTGACCTGGATGTCGATGGGACCATGGTGGTCAGGACCATTGAAGTGTATGGCAACTGGTGTGGACTTTTGCTGAGCGATGTCATTTAAGTGCTGGCTGAATCTGTCCCCAAGTCGTTTGCCTGTTTGGCCAATATAGGTTTTGCAGCAACGTTTACATATGATCGTATAAATGACATTGCGCGATTCACACGTGAAGCTACTAGTGATGGTGTACGTAGCCTTAGGAAAGGACACCTTCTGGGTTGAGGTGACATACTTGCACGTGTTGCATCTTGTCCGACCACAGGGTAGTGTGCCAAAGTGAGTGGCATTCTCCTTTGGGAGACGGCTGTGAACAAGAAGATCCTTCAAGTTCTTGTCACGTCTATATGCCACCAAAGGTGCTTCACTGAATACTTCTTGGGTCACAGGCTCTGCTTGGAGGATAGGGAGGTGGCGGAAAAGGATCTGTTTGACAGTAGTACTATGAGGGTGATGGGTCAAGATTAATTTGACTCTATCCGAAGTGGATTTATGGTGAGGTATGAGGGCCTCCTGACGAGAGATGGGGAGCACACGTTGGAGAGCAGAGGTGAGAACATGTTCTGGATAAAGTCTGTTACGGAAGAAATCCAACATCTCATTTGCTCGTAAGTGGAAGTCATCGTCGTCTTGGCATAAACGGCGGAGGCGGAGAAGTTGTGAAAAAGGAAGGGAGTCACGACAGGCCCGAGGATGAGAAGAGGTATACAGGAGGTAGCTGTGGGCATCTGTCGGCTTGTAGTATACTGAGGTATTAAGGCCGGAGGGCGTGATAGAAATAGTAATGTCAAGGAAGTTGACAGAAACTGTGGAGACGAGGGAGGTGAACTTAATGGTGGGGTGAAAGTGGTTCACAAAGTCGATGAAGCGGTGTAAATCAGTCTCAGACATATCTGTGAGACCTATGCCATCATCGATATATCTGCGGTAAAACCCAGGGAAAGGACCGGAGTATTGTTGCCATATCTGATGCTCCAAGTGGCCCATGAATAGACAGGCATAGCTGGGACCCATCTTCGTTCCCATGGCAACACCACTAATTTGGTCAAAAAATTGACCATTGAATTCAAAGGAATTCAGGTTAAGGACCAGTTCAGCAAGACGGAGAAGGGTGTCAGTGGATATAGAAGGGCAAGTGCGCTGATCCAGAAAAAACCGAAGAGCTCGGAGACCATCAGAGTGGGGAATAGAGGTATACAGAGAGCAGACGTCTAGCAAGAAAAGACGGTAGGAGCGGTCTGCTGGGAGTCGGATAGAGGAGAAAGTAGTAAGAGCGTGATTGGTGTCTTTGATGAAGGAGGGAAGACTCTCAACGATAGGCTGGAAAATGCTGTCGAGGAAGTCAGAAATGTGTTCAGTAGGACAAGAACAGGCTGAGACAATAGGTCTTCCAGGGTTTTCGATCTTGTGAATTTTGGGGAGCATGTAGAATACAGGCTTGCCCAAAGAGCTGTCATGAATCCTAAGACGAGATGCCCCGGGAGGAAGATCATTACTATTGATAAGCTGTTTAATGGTGTTGTGTACAATGCGATTGTTAGAGACAGTCGCATCGCTGGTCCTAGACCTGTAAAAAGAGCCATTGGTCAACTGGTTTTTACCTTCACTTAGGTACAAGTCTTTCTGCCAGACGACAATGGCTCCTCCCTTGTCAGCCGGTTTGATGACAATGTCGTCTCTACGGCGAAGAAGGGAGAGAGCACTAGACTCTGCCGAAGTGAGATTGGAATAATGCAATCTACGAGGGCGGAGCTGCTGAATGTCATGGATGGTGTTCTTGATATACAGGTCCAGGGCATGAGAGGCTCCAGGTTTAGGTGTAAAGGGAGGTTTAGTAGAGTCAGAAAAGCGTGCAAAGATGTCGGATTCAGCCTGAGACTGCGGAGTGCTGTCTTCCTCTCTAAAATGGAGCTTCAGCCTCATGCGACGGTGAAACCGATGAACATCCTGGAGGAGATTGTATTGGTCTAGGGTCGGACGAAGAGGAACAAATTTTAAGCCCTTACTAAGAACAGAGCGCTCTTCCTCAGAGAGGGGTAGATCTGGGGGGATGCAGACTACCTGAGCGCATGATGGAGTGGAGGATGGAGGGGTAGCTTTGGGGGTAGGGATGAGACGGGATAGTTTATGGTGTTTAGACGTGGAAAGGAACTCATGCAGCTGCCGGTTCAGTGTGTGGATAGTGGTGCGTATCATAGAATAGAAAGGGAAGTTGTTGGAGGTGAGACAACGTAAGCGAAGCAGAAGCTGGGTCTGTTGGGCACTGAGGTCTGATAAAAGGCGGGAGTGACTGGCGACCACTACGCGCATACGTTGAAAGCCACATCTGGTCTCAATTCGTTGTAGGAGACGTTGTTCCCTAGGATTGAGTGTACCAGCAGATGGATGAAAATTGGAAGAAAATCCATTAGGAAGAATTTTGTGGTGGAGGCAGGTGTGAATAAAGTGGAGATGAGAGGTGAATCTAGTTTTCTTGAAAGTAACGAACGCAAAGTCAATAGCGACACGGGATATATCAGGAGGTAGGGAGCTAAAGCTGGTGGTGACCGACACACGGAGAGAGTTGATAAAATATTTCAGAGAGGGCATAGTGGGGAAAAAGAAAAACGTCCAGAAAATAAAATATGAAATAAATAAAATATAAAACGCTAAATGAAAATAGAGATTAATGAAACAATAAATAAATAGGGTAGATTGCGGTAATATAAGGTATGAAGGAAGAATAGGGAAATACGAAAAAAAATAATAATAATAAGTAGGCCTAAGTAGGATATAAAATACTGAGAAAAGGAGATAGGATAGGATCAGGGAGATAAGCAGGATAGGTAGATAGAGATACGAGATAACAGAGACACGGTGCAGTCAAAAAAATATATATATAATCGAGGAAGTTGAGGGGAACTGCGGTAAGACGTGGAATACAATGGGTGGGTTTGAAAAAAAATCGAAAAAAGGTGATTCGTCTTACGAGGACAAAAGACAAAGAAAATAGTCTACGTTACGGCCACAAGGCCTTCGTCAGGAAAGGAAAGAAAGTGAAGTCTAGATAGGACACATAAAAAACTTAATAAAATAATAAAATAAAAAAAACTGGTACTTCCCTGAAGGCAAGAACCGAAATTCGCTGTCTGTTGAAGAGCGCGTGGCTGAACAGAAAGCGACTTCCGCCGCCGGGTGTACACAATACATACTGAAAAACTAAAAAACGAAACCGGACAATAAACTACCCAACGGGATAAAAGTGGGGACTGGAAATAGAAGAGGACAGAATGAGTGGGAGATAAATAAATATGAAATTAAAAAATGTATATGGCATACAAATAGAAGAATAGGATAAGAGTGGAAAGAGTCAAATAGAGCAAGAGAGGAAAGGGTGACCTCAGACAAAGGTGTGAAAAGTGTTGAGACCGGCTGGTTTTAGACACCCCATGCGGTGTATAAGACGGTTCTCAAGCTGTTCTCGGCTGGCAGTGTCAGAGGAGCAGGATCGGATCGCTGTGACCTGGATGTCGATGGGACCATGGTGGTCAGGACCATTGAAGTGTATGGCAACTGGTGTGGACTTTTGCTGAGCGATGTCATTTAAGTGCTGGCTGAATCTGTCCCCAAGTCGTTTGCCTGTTTGGCCAATATAGGTTTTGCAGCAACGTTTACATATGATCGTATAAATGACATTGCGCGATTCACACGTGAAGCTACTAGTGATGGTGTACGTAGCCTTAGGAAAGGACACCTTCTGGGTTGAGGTGACATACTTGCACGTGTTGCATCTTGTCCGACCACAGGGTAGTGTGCCAAAGTGAGTGGCATTCTCCTTTGGGAGACGGCTGTGAACAAGAAGATCCTTCAAGTTCTTGTCACGTCTATATGCCACCAAAGGTGCTTCACTGAATACTTCTTGGGTCACAGGCTCTGCTTGGAGGATAGGGAGGTGGCGGAAAAGGATCTGCTCTCCAACGTGTGCTCCCCATCTGTCGTCAGGAGGCCCTCATACCTCACCATAAATCCACTTCGGATAGAGTCAAATTAATCTTGACCCATCACCCTCATAGTACTACTGTCAAACAGATCCTTTTCCGCCACCTCCCTATCCTCCAAGCAGAGCCTGTGACCCAAGAAGTATTCAGTGAAGCACCTTTGGTGGCATATAGACGTGACAAGAACTTGAAGGATCTTCTTGTTCACAGCCGTCTCCCAAAGGAGAATGCCACTCACTTTGGCACACTACCCTGTGGTCGGACAAGATGCAACACGTGCAAGTATGTCACCTCAACCCAGAAGGTGTCCTTTCCTAAGGCTACGTACACCATCACTAGTAGCTTCACGTGTGAATCGCGCAATGTCATTTATACGATCATATGTAAACGTTGCTGCAAAACTTATATTGGCCAAACAGGCAAATGACTTGGGGACAGATTCAGCCAGCACTTAAATGACATCGCTCAGCAAAAGTCCACACCAGTTGCCATACACTTCAATGGTCCTGACCACCATGGTCCCATCGACATCCAGGTCACAGCGATCCGATCCTGCTCCTCTGACACTGCCAGCCGAGAACAGCTTGAGAACCGTCTTATACACCGCATGGGGTGTCTAAAACCAGCCGGTCTCAACACTTTTCACACCTTTGTCTGAGGTCACCCTTTCCTCTCTTGCTCTATTTGACTCTTTCCACTCTTATCCTATTCTTCTATTTGTATGCCATATACATTTTTTAATTTCATATTTATTTATCTCCCACTCATTCTGTCCTCTTCTATTTCCAGTCCCCACTTTTATCCCGTTGGGTAGTTTATTGTCCGGTTTCGTTTTTTAGTTTTTCAGTATGTATTGTGTACACCCGGCGGCGGAAGTCGCTTTCTGTTCAGCCACGCGCTCTTCAACAAGACAGCGAATTTCGGTTCTTGCATTCAGGGAAGTACCCAGTTTTTATTTTATTATTTTATTAAGTTTTTTATGTGTCCTATCTAGACTTCACTTTCTTTCCTTTCCTGACGAAGGCCTTGTGGCCGTAACGTAGACTATTTTCTTTGTCTTTTGTCCTCGTAAGACGAATCACCTTTTTTCGATTTTTTTTCAAACCCACCCATTGTTTTCATTAGCAGTTTTCTGTATGTCATTTAATAATTAGACTCCATCCTCTTCTTTGTATACATTTATTAAAATACAGATCTCTCATTGGCTTGCTAAAAGCAATTACACTAAATGCAATTTTTAGCACTTTCAGATTTTTTTATATAATCGAGGAAGTTGAGGGGAACTGCGGTAAGACGTGGAATACAATGGGTGGGTTTGAAAAAAAATCGAAAAAAGGTGATTCGTCTTACGAGGACAAAAGACGAATCACCTTTTTTCGATTTTTTTTCAAACCCAACCATCAGATTTTTTTATGATGTACAGCTGTAAGAGGGTTTTTTTTTTTTTTAGCCACTACACAAGTTCCATTTTTATATTTATTTTAGTGTGTTGAAATTTTCATTAGTAATTAGTAATCAAAATACATTAGTGCATTTCCGTGTTTATCTAATCATGATATTTACTGTCTGAAAGATAGAATTGTGTACTGTTGGTATGATTGACTGAGGTAGTCAATATTTCTATTCAGATTGTGAGAAATGCAAGATGAAATATGAAGGAGGCTGTCTTGAGCATGGACCACTCATCTATATTGATAATGCTGAGGTAGTGTGTTTATTATGAACATTAGAATAGATACATCAATTGCAGGCAACCACATATGGAAGTTATCACAGTATAGTCATCTAGAGATTGTAGTTATAAAATTACAGATATCATCACAGATTTCCATACATTTAAGTGATCACTTCACAGACAATGACATTTGTCACAACACAAACAGCCACACTGTTCAGTCATTACCTCACAGACAACCTCACCATAAGAAAATGAATAAAAATAGGTAGCTGAGAGTTTTACTTGGATAAAGGACACATAAATAGCATGTGTTACTACCACAATGTCTCTACCAGGGATAAGAAATTAAAAAACCGGATGAGAAATGAAAGTGCAAACTTGTAAATTCATTAAAATGAAAAGAAAAAAAAGAACACAGTTGCTGAAGATGATCACTACCATAATGATAAAGGTCATAAGCAATGTAAGATTTCATTTATCACAGATTATCTTGAACAATGGATACAGAATTAAAACCTGCGCTTATTTAACATAGGTGTGATGAGATGGATATTAGGAGGAGTTCCCAAAGGGTCAAGAAGAGAAATGCTGCAAAGAGCTAAGAATTTATATCTGAATTAGGGGATGGCACAGGACAAAGAGGTAGTAGGCTTCACAAGTACATATGACAGCTGTAGAAAGAAAGCTTGTGAAGTAAGTCACCTCATGAGATACATCCTATGATCTAGGGATGTGTATCTTTTGAGATATGACTGCTCATTTTTTTTCTAGCCCTCACTGACTAAAATGAATCTGAAAAACAAAATTAGTGCCATTCGATAATTTCCTCACAAATAGACTGAATAACTTCCTTCAATATCTATTCCTCATGTATGTGGCAATTATGGTTGCTTGAAATGACACTAATTGCTTGTTGATGCTTTTCTCCACTTATTGAATTACTTAACTTATAATAAAGTTCATTCATATAGATGAATTACTTAACTTATAATAAAGTTCATTCATATAGATGAATTACTTAACTTATAATAAAGTTCATTCATATAGATGAATTACCTAACTTATAATAAAGTTCATTCACATAGATGAATTACTTAACTTATAATAAAGTTCATTCATATAGATGAATTACTTAACTTATAATAAAGTTCATTCATATAGATGAATTACTTAACTTATAATAAAGTTCATTCACATAGATGAATCTTTCTTCTTGTTGGTGACTTCCAAGATTAAGACATGGCCAGACCATGCTTTTGTGACCGAGGCAGTCTGTTATAAAATCTCTTCACGGGGCAGTGCTGCTGTAGAATATGCTTGTGTTATTCTATTCAGTGCTGTGCAAATATCTTTGGCTATGGATTTCTATATATGGAACTGAATAGACCAAACCAAGCCATCTGTATGATTTTGCTTAACTAACGTCTAAGATTTCTTCTGATGGCTGACTTCACAATTTACAATCAGAATCCTGATTTTGGCAACACTGTCATGAGGTCATGATAATGTCTGTTGTGGGAATATGTGTTATATTTATACATAAATGTAATTACATTCATATTTCAAGTCCAGAAATGCATTTAAGTTCTATAAGGAAATACCCTGTTAAATTATAATAATTCCCACCTGGATTTATTTTCAACCATGTGGTCTATATTGTACATTATTTATCAGGTTTTAAAACAAGTATCTCTTATTGGCCTGCTTTCCTAAAATGGATAAGGACTGCTGGCTCATGCACCATTTAGATACTGTCCTGAAAAGAACGTTTTTCTATATGCCAGTACGAAGAAGTCCTGAAAATGACTTGCTAGCTGTGCCAAAGCCGCCTGTACATTATTTATCAGGTTTTAAAACAAGTATCTTAGTTTGGTTAACATACGTACTATGTGGTGATACAGAATGTTTCATATCTCAATCATTTTTAAAATATCGACATCATTTTAAAGACAAATTTACAATATATTAGCGAAAAATATGCAAAGCGATGTACACTAATTTTTAAACACCCCCCCACGGACATTACTCTACTTTTGAGGGCTGTATAGCTATTAGTTCGGCAGTATTTCAAGTCACTCATTGCCTGTTTAAGTTCAATGTGTTTCAATGTGAGTTCAGGAAGGTGTTTTGAGTCTAGTCTGAGCTAGATTTTATTTACTCTAAACTCTACTAGGCTTGTGATTTGATTGCTTTTTGCTATTTATGTACTCTCCTATATTCTGTGGCCTGTACTTCCTTGTTTTTTTTTGGGGGGATGTACACATACTTGTTTCTCGGACATGCGCACAGTTTTCACCTCATCCGATTGTCTCTGAAACAAATTCATTTTTTTCCAGTTGCTGTGAAGCATTTGCTGTGCTGGGTTCCTACAGTGATTTCTTTCCACTATGAAAATATTTAGAGAGTTGGGGCTGGTTTTACTACAGTGAGATAAGTTGAAATGTCCAATATTCAAATTTTCAAGGGAAATGTCAAGTCAGTCATAAATCTTGACTTGGAAAGATGTGTAACAACAAAAATAATATAGTGTGCTACATATCGACTGTGTGTTTCCGGAGTCAAAAACGGGGACACAGAATAGTAGTTGCTACCATGCAAGTCATAATAGACAACTTATAAGGGTTGGACATGTGGCCAGTTACTCCATCCTGAAGAAAATTTTTTAAACCATGAAAGTTTCAACAAAGAATAAGTTATTTCAGTCATCCAAGATGGAAAAACTCCTCTGATAAAGTTATGAATTAATCCATAGAAAACTGAAAGAAATCTGTGTTGTTGGCTCACCTTTTTTTCTGCTAGGAAAATCTCCAGAATTGGCAACTGGAATGTTCATACTTTAAACAAGCTAGTAAAAACTGCACAGGTGGCAGCAGAAATGGAGAATTACATGATAGATATCCATGACTCCACAAGACATAGATGAAGAAGTTGATCACTGGAGAAAAGGTGCTGTCCTCTGGACATGAGGAAGAAAGTGCCCACCACAGTGAAAGGCTTGATCTAATGCTATCTAAGGAAGCACAGAAAGCACTCGTAGAATGGGAAGCAGTGAGGCCCAGAATTATAGCAGCAACATTCAGAATAGCCATAAAAAGAAGATAACGGTAAACATCATCCAGTGCTTTGCATTGACCAATGACAAAGAAAAATCAGTGAAAGAAGAATATTACACCAGACAACAAAATATCTAATCTATATCTTTGAACGTCTGTTGGTTTGTCCCTACAGAAACAGGGGATGTAATGTTTATTTTTGTAATGAAAGTTAGACATTAATTGTATTATTTCCCTTAACATTAATTTTGGGTCAATATATCAATGGATTTCCCATTTTAAAAAAAAGGACTCAACAAGATCAGGGGTCACAATTCTTTTTGGTTTGTCTACTTTTAGAGTCTTCATTATTGCACACAGCAAGAAACATCAGAAGATATTCTACTTAGAACCTGTAGAGTTGGTGACCCACAAGCACTAAGGATGAAATACAGAGATGATCTTACAGAAGATTTTAAACATCATACTCGGTTAATATACCTTGAAATAGAAAAGGTTACTGTGATGAAATTTACAATACAGCTTTAATTGTGATAGAAGACAATGTTATTTCTATGGAAGAGGGGGAACTGCATACTCTTGATCTCCCTCAAACTAGCCAAACTAAAGGAGGTAGAGTAGAGGAAACGATTGGAATAGATGTGCTAGAGGTAAAAGGTATAGTGAAGGACATGATTGGAGTAGATGTGTTGGAGGTGAGAGGTATGGTGGAGGACATGATTGAATTAGATGTGCTGAAAATGAAAGGTGTAATGGAGGAAATGGTTGGAATAGGTTTGCTCGGAGTAAGAAGTATAAGGGAGGACATGATTGGGGTAGAAGTCCTGGGAGTTGAAGTATAGTGAAGGACATGATTGGAGTAGATATGCTGGACGTGAGATGGACAATGAAGGACATGATTGGAGTGGGTGTGCTGGAGGTGAGAGGTACAATGGAGGATATTATTGGAGTAGATGTGCAAGTGGGGAGAGGTATGGTGGAAGACATGATTGAAGTAGATGTGCTGGAGTGAGGTTGAGGTGGAGGACATGATTGAATTAGATGTCATCATGAGAGGTCCAATGGAGCACATGATTGGAGTAGATTTGCTGGATATGAGATGTATAGTTGTCATTGGATTAATCTGAGACTTAACCTTGGGGGTGGGGGGTTTGGTCCTGGTTGCTCAGATAATAATGGTTGCTCAGAAGTACTGCAACCAAGTGATGTATTAAAAGTTCAGTTACTTTTTTAACTCAGGAAACGCCAGTTATATATACTAATAATACAATTTTTGTAGCTGCAGCTACCTTTGCCCGCCTCACATCACGTGTTTGGAGAAACTCCAAAGCTGCAGTATATAACGCCTGTGTCACCAGCACACTTCTATATGGCAGCTAGACCTGGACAACCTATGCTAAGCAAGAAAGAAGGCTCAATACCTTCCATGTACGGTGTCTACGCCACATCCTTTGCATTTCATAGAAAGATAAAGTCACGAATGTCAAGGTGTTGTCACATGCTAGCCATCAAAGCATTTATACACTGCTTAGACAGCGCAGACTACGCTGGCTTGGCCATGTCTGCCGCATGGAAGGCAGTCACATCCTGAAAGATATCTTTTACAGACAGATGGCTAAGGAACAGTTGGGCGACCACAGCTGAGATTCAAAAATGTGTGCAAGAGAGACATGAGGGCACTGGACATCAATCCAGCAACCAGGGTGGATCAAGCTGCCGATCGCACCAAATGGTGGTGCTATCTACAGCACGCACCTCAGATTGGGTGAAAAGAAGCTCACACAACTGTGGTAAAGTGGGATGTTATAAATATTTATAGGGGACTTAGTGTACTGACTGAGATCAGCTGTGAAGGTATCTGTATCTAATAGGTGTAGTGTTTTACAGATAACCTTACTTGCTACCACATTATGCCTCAGTCAGAATTATTCTGGAATATTGTGATGACTACGTTAAATGTCTAGGGTATGTATATGATGAAGTGTAAGTCACAACAACAACAGACAGGTAAACAATTTAATTTATTCCACCACACTTGACAACACTGTGACACTCACACACATGTAACATTCTATAAGACTATCTTAAATGAGTCACTGGTAAATTTTCAAATATCAATATGTATTAATTGCTTCCATTAATATATATGTCCTGATTCAACTACAAAGTGAACCAGGAATCACAATCAATTGTAATTACAATTCATATGTACAGAATTTATCAATATGAACCTTGTAGTGACATATTTTATTAATATTATCCTATGTGTGTCAGTTGTGTAGTAGTAATATGAGGTAATACTGGTTTTGTTTTTTTCAAGCTATGTTGTTATTTGTCATCATGACTTCAAGTGTTTGTTTATCTTGTAAATGGTATGGGGAAAAGTTCACAGTTCCTATCAATTTAAACACTGTATTTTCCCTCTGGTTTATTATAAAGTCAGATTTTGAGAGGGGGGGGGGGGGGGGGGGCATAATGTTGAGCTCTTCTGGCCACAGACGCTTATCTTTCGTGATGGCGGACACCTTCTGTTCAGGTTGGAGCACTATATAGGCTTTACCTCACGTTCGCTACTGAACCACACATATATACAGACATAAATTATCAATTTACATTCAATTTTCATTAAAAAGATATTGAATATATCAAGCTTACCACAATTCATGGAATAATACACAGTTACGTTGACTGGCAATGAATATAGCACAATTTCGATCTGCCGATGTCCCAGGCTTTTATTTAGAAAAATATGCACTGGTGCTCAACGCACTGGTTCTTTAGTAAGTTTATTTGAAAATGTGGTGGTGACCTGACGCCTCTGATTGACTATATTCGCAGGTCTAACCAATCGTGCCATGTTTACCCAATCGTTTGAAAAAAAGTACTCCTACTCCCGTTTCCCCTGACAACAAAAGATAGTATTTATAGCCCGACTAATCATGTTTAGCCTTACATTTATTGCGCTCCAATCAAATCGGATTTAACATGGAGACCCATTTCCCGTACAATGGTGGTGTGAAAATCTGCCACTGAGCGATTCTGATTCTAGTGTTGTCTGACGCCCTCACTATTTTATTTTGGCTATAATTTGGTAATTCCTAGACTATTTGGGTAACGTTTAACATATTCTTTGTCAGCAAGTCCTAAGGAACCCAAATATACAAATTTAAAGGAGCTAAGTGGCTGCGTTCAAAATATGCAAGTTCTTCTACCTCCTGTTTACTTCGAATACGATGTGGTGTCTGGGTACTGTCATGTTTTCAAACATAAACCAGTATAATGTCATATTTCCTAATAAGAATTTTTCATGTTTTTAAAAACTAACTCTCGTATGGGTAGTGTTTTTTATCACTGTCGATTTGAAAAAAAGCTAGTGCTTGTGGCCTTACACGCGTGATGGTAGTAATTGTGTATCGCGAGACTGTGGTAGTATTGCCTGTGTTCCGGCTTTCAGCCCCTCCCTTTCTTTCTATCTTTAGTCCATCTGTCTTTCGTTTTTGGGTAACGTAGTGTATAAAATGACATGAATGGAATTTTAAATCTAGGTCAGATTGCGTATCTCAAGGTTTTTCTTAGAAATGGAGTACACATTTTATTGTGTTGGGGAAACGCGTGTATGCTGCAGAAGGCTTTTACTATCAACGTGAAACGTTACAATTTGCAGACGAAGGAGAAAACAAGGGGGATTTCGAGTACAGTCATTGTGACAGCACTGTTCTTTACCATTCTTCTTTCCTTTTATTGAATTTATGTGTTAGGCTTTACATTTACCTGATAATTTATATATGTGGATTAGAATTTCTCACGACAACAACAAGCAGGAGAGGAGAAATCGTAGAAAAGAACTGCTGTCACCTCTGGGGCACATTCCCATAGTCAGTTACAACTGAAGGGGCTATTATGTATATTGCAAGATAAAATTAGAACAGACATCACAGTTCTGAAGAAATCGTGGGAAATCACAGGCCAGGAACAATGAATGAAAATGGAGAACTGTTCACAAATAGACCAGTGGCAATAGATGAAAAATTTATGGAATGAGACATGGGAAGAAGTACTGGGAAAAAGAGAACACCAGCACAAAGCATGGATAACAGCATATATCATCAATAAGATAAAAGACAGAAAAAAAAAAACAAGAAAGCAGATTTAGCAGAAGCAAATCCAGAAGTTGCAAAGCCAAGACCCAAGAAGTGTACACAGAAGCAAGCAAAGAGCTCAGAAGGAACAGCAAAATAAGCAAGAAGAAATATATTGCAAAGTTGGCTAGAGAGGTAGAGGAATCTGCAGCCAAATTAAATTTAAGAGATCTGTAAAACAGCACAAAGAAGCTAACACGGTGATAAAAGCAAGCAAATGGCCCCATCAAAGACAAGAATGGAAAATTGCTTAGCAATATGCAAGAGCGAATGGAGATGGGGACATAATATTTTGAGGAACATCTTAATAAAACTTGGTCCCCTAAATTCCCTAGACATCCAGCTAGCAGAAGAAGAGCTACAAGTCATCTGTCAAAGGCCAACCAAGGAAGAGATAAAGAAATCCACAGAGCTTCTAAAAGATTGAAAAACTGTGGATCCAGATAGCATTCCTGCAGAGGCCACCAAAACAGACTCTCTACAGAGATACTATACAAATTACTTGGTAAAATCTGAAAGAGAGAAATGATACCAGCAGAATGGAAGAAAGGATATTTAGTCAAGTTTCCTAAGAAGTGAGATTTACCAGAGTGCACAAATTACAGAGGAATAATGTTACTATCAGTGCCAGGAAAAAATATTAAACAGGGTCATCTGCAAGGAGAAATATTAAACAAGATCATCCTGGAGAGATTAAAATGTCCATAGAGATGAACATGCCAGTTTCGTGCAAAACAGATCCTGTACAGATCAGATAGCTACATTGAGAATAATAGTACAACAGTCTGGAATGGAACTCACATCTTCAAATTGTATTTGTGGACTATGAAAAGGCATTTGACAGTGTAGACAAAATTACTCTGGACATTGTAGAGGCATTAAGAAGTCCCCCTGAAGATCATTAACTTAATAAAGAAAACTTATGAAGACATTGACTGATGATATAGACCAGAATTTCAACACCATTTCAACAATATACAAGGAAAGCAGCAAATCATGCTTGGGATTCCAGGAAAGGAAGAAGCAAGACTGGATAACACCAGAAACATTAAACACCATAACGATGAGAAAGGAAATGAAAAGAAAGAAAATAGAAGCGAAGTCCCCCAGGTTAAAGCAACTATATAGCAAACAGTACAGTCAGCTGGACAAGGAAGTTAAATGCCAAACCCGAGCCAACAAAAGGAATTTCCTAGACGATCTTGCAAGACAGGCAGAGGAGGCAGCACTGAGAAATGAACAAAGCACAGTATACAAAATAACTAAATTCATCAGCGGAAAACGAGGTGCAAACAATATTACATTAGTAAGAGATAAGCAAGGTAATCTCATCACGACAGCAGAGGGACAGGAAACAAGATGGGCAGAGCACTTCAGAGAAACTCTGAACAAGGAACCACCAGAGACACAATTGAATGTTCCTGAAGCTGAAAACGATCTAGATGTGAATACAGACATTCCGCGAAAAAAAGAAATCATCACAGTAATCAAAGGGTTAAAGAACGGAAAAGCTCCGGGCCATGATAACTTAAATGCAGAGCTATTTAAGACAGACCCTGAGCTAGCAGCAGAACTATTAGAACCACTATTTGCACAAGTCTGGAAAACGGGGACAACACCATCAGAGTGGAACAAAGGAATAATTGTCAAATTGCCCAAGAAGGGAGATCTTGCAGACTGCAATAATTGGAGAGGAATCACTCTTCTCTCAGTTCCCAGCAAAATACTAGGCAGGATAATTATACAGAGAATTTCAAAGGCAGTAGACCACAAACTGAGGAAAGAACAAGCAGGATTTAGAAAGAACAGAAGATGTGTAGATCATATATTTACTCTCAGGAACATTATAGAGCAGTGCTCAGAATGGCAAAGACAGCTTTACATTAATTTCGTTGATTTTGAAAAGGCTTTTGACAGCATACATAGGGACAGTTTATGGAAAATACTGAGGGCTTATGGAATTCCAAGCTGCATAGTGTCAATCATAAAAAGCCTCTATGCCAACTTTACATGTAGTGTTGGGCAGAGCAACCTAACCTTTGAGGTGAAGACAGGAGTATGACAGGGATGCCCCTATCAACCACTCTATTTTTAACAGTCATAGACTGGGTGATGCGCCAGACAACAGAGGGCAGTCCAAGAGGGATAAGATGGACAACATTTTCTACATTGGAAGATCTGGAATATGCAGATGACATTGCACTACTAGCACATTAACATCAACACATCCAGGAAAAAACGGATAGACTTAATAAGTTTAGCCAGCAGGTGGGCTTGAACATCAATTTAAAGAAGTCTGAGGTTATGACGCTCAATGTGAGCAACCCTGAGCCCATATCAGTAAGGAATCAGCAACTGGTACAGACAGATACCTTTACATACCTAGGAAGCATAGTAACACCAGACGGCGGGGCAGGCAAAGACATCAACATCAGAATGAATAAGGCAAGAACAGCCTTCTTTAGCCTAAACAAAATCTGGAAGTCCTCCCAATACAGCACAAGCACAAAATTAAGATTATATCAGAGCTGTGTGCTTTCTGTGCTTCTCTATGGTGCGGAATGCTGGAGAGTTACAGAGAAGGAAATGTCGAAACTGTCCTCTTTTCACACAACATGCCTAAGAAAAATTCACCGAATTTTTTGGCCGAATACCATCACTAACATAGCAAGCAAGAGGACATGCACACCATCATAGCTGGCAGACGCTGGAGCTGGGTTGGCCATGTCCTCAGAAGAGACCCCGATGCCATCACAAGAACAGCTATGCTTTGGACCCCTGAAGGAAAACGAAAGAGAGGCCGACCAAAAACAACCTGGCGTAGGACTGTGGAGGCTGAGATGCAAAGAATGAACCAGAGTTGGGGCACTGTACGAAGGATGGCCACCGACCGAGCAAAGTGGAATCAATTTGTTGTTGCCCTACAAGACGCCACTAGGCGTGATGGCCACTGACTGCTTTGACGGTCGGCGGCTAAGGATCAAAGAAGATGAGAATGAAGACATGACATGCAGAGTTCTTCGTGAAGGAGAACTTACAGAACCAAGATCTATTCAGGATAAGAATAAGTGCATTAGTGATTCTTGTTGTCACCATTTCTCATATTGGATTATTGGAACTTCAATTAAACCAACAGAAATGGAATCCAATCTACTAAACAGCTTGATTATCTTGATTTTGCCAATGACCTGGCCCTCTTGTCCCATAAGTGTAATATGCATGAAGGCATATCTGGAGTCATCTTAATATGACAACTAGAATGCTGCAGTATTCAAATGTGGAATAGAGAGGCCAATAAGAGTCTGTGAGGCTAATTACACCCACATTGAATCTTGAAATCATCTACACACTTCCAGGGATTTCCTCTGTGGTGAAACATGTTTGAGAGCCCAGCATTGCACACTAAGATTGGGTGGGTCACTTGAGCCCCAGATGTAACTCTGGCTTTTTTATCTGGTTGGCTGCATGCCCATGATAGGCACGGGGAAGCTGAGAAGTGACTATGTGTAGGACATGACATTTCCTTAGGAGAGCCCAGAACCAGAGCACAGTATTTTAGATCTTCTCCCTCAAACTGCACAAGGAGGATCTCAGTACAGTGCACAAACTCTGTAGCACCGGCGAGAATCCCAATGTGTGTATATAGGAATCACACACTCTATAAATATTGTTATGGTGTGTAGGTTTCTAATTTTTAAATTTTGCCAGGGCAGCGGCCTGATGGGCCTACTCTTTATGATTTCCAAATGCCGAGGGATTTTTTTACGTGCGCAACATGCACACTCCTATTTTTTCGCCCTTATCCGAGAAGGCTAGGCATTCGATCTCACTACCCAGGAGACCAGGGGGGAGTATGATAGCATTAGGACCACTGGTTCTGAAAAAACATTTCCATAAATTATATTCCCTCAATTGGGAATCGAACACTGTACCTCTAGAATTCGAGGCGGACTACATACCTCTTAGCCACTCCGACCCCCCCCACCCTTTTTTTTTCCCCCTTAAACTATTAAATGAAATATATTGCAGATAGGAAATACACTTACTCTGGGTAAGGTTGAACACATCTGAAAAATTCATCACACTGAATCTGTGGTGACAAGCAAACAAACATGATTGGTGCGGCAATAAGAAAGTCTTTCCCGTGACAATCTTAGTGCACCAGGCAAGTAGATTTGTCTTACTGTCTGAGAGCCTTACAGGAAAGCAAGACTCAACAGTTCTTGAACGAGAACTGCAGTACGATTCTTGGTTGTAGCACATACCGTATGGTAGACATTTGTACGGCTTGTTGTCTGGACATAAGGCTGCTGTGACATCATCCAGGGTCGGTTCTGGCACTGCAGAAGATGTGTGGAAAAAGGGGTTATTGTGATATATAAATGATAAGTTTAACACTATAGACGATGAGTGACATTATTAACAGTAATAATAATAGAAGTAATTCTATTAAAGGAAAAGAAATTTAAAAAGTCATAATGCGCTAATAATTAATAAACAAAACACAAATATGTCTTTAAAAAAAAAAGAAACCACACATTTATTAAAAAAAAAAAAAATAATTTTTTTTTAAACTGCTATCTACTCACAATGTGAGGAAAAACAATGAAGTAATACAAACAACATGACATGAGAAAACAACAAATTCTTATATAAATTGACACCACCAACAGCAATCAATTTGCAAATGACAATAGGTATTTTAACATAACAAAACTGAAAATAAAATGACACTAAGTACCAGGGCCGAATTATCCATTAGGCTAAGTAGGCTGAAGCCTGGGGGCATAAGGCTTTTTAGGGTCCCGTGCATAAGTTTTAAAAAAAGTTAAAAAATGCATAGATTTATCAAAAAGAAAACATTAGCACTTTGCAATCACATTCATCACCCATGTGTTACCGGGGCCCGAAAGGGGAGCAAAGAATAGTAACACTGTTCCCTGCCATGCATGTCGTAGAAGGCGACTAAGGAGGATTGGGCATGGGGCTGGTTACCCCATCCTGTAAAAAATTTGAACCACAAAAAACTTCAACAAACATGGACAAGTCAATTAAGGAAAATAAAACACAGCCATCCAAGACAGGGGAAGGTCTTCTCGCAGGGAGGTGTATGATGCAACACAGAGAAAGCTGAAAGGAGTCTGTGTTACTGACTAACCTTCTTTCTTCTAGGAGAACTTCCAGATTTGGCACCTGGAATGTTCGGACATTTAAACGAACAAGGGAAAGTGGCACAAGTAACAGCAGAAATGAGGGAATATAAAATCGAGATTCTGGGACTGTGTGAAACAAAGTGGAAGGGGGTAGACAAGAAGAAACTCATCACAGGTGAATTGGTGCTGTCCTCAGGACATGAAGATGAAAGTTCACACCACAGTGAAGGGGTAGCTCTTATGTTATCTAAAGAAGCACAGAAAGCACTCATTGAATGGGAAGCTGTTGGATCCAGAATAATAACAGCTACTTTTAAAACAGCTAAAAAGAAAATAAATGTAAATGTCATCCAGTGTTATGCACCAACTAATGGCAAAAGAAGAGTCTGTGAAAGAAGCATTTTATACTAGACTACATGAAATTATGGAAAAAGTAAAAAGAAGAGACATCACAATTTTGATGGGTGACATGAATGCAAAGATAGATACAGTCAACACCAGCTTTGAAGAAGTCATGGGAAAACGGGCTAGGAATAATGAACGAAAATGGGGAACTATTCTCAAACTTCTGTGTTTCAAATCAACTGGCTATAGGAGGAAGCATGTTTCCACATAAGAGAATAAACAAGGCAACATGGATATCACCAGACCATAGAACAGAAAATCAGATTGATCATATATGCATAAACAAGAAGTTTAGATCATCATTGCAGGATGTAAAGGTATATAGAGGAGCAGATGTGGCATCAGATCACCACCTTCTGATAGCCAAAGTAAAAATGAAACTCAAGAGATATGCAACAATGCAAAATTATAGACAACAATTTAATGAAGGATATCTAAGAAATCAAGAGACAAATTTGTGGTCGCCATATCCAACAAATTCCAAGTGCTCCAACAGCTGGAAGATGTAGCGAATACAGAAGACTGTTGGCAGCAAATCAAAATGGTATGGAATGAGACATGTAAAGAAATACTGGGGAAAAGGGAACGGCAACAAAAAGCATGGATAACAACAGAAACCATCAATAAGATAAAAGACAGAAAAAACAAGAAAGCAGATTTAAACACAAGCAAAACCAGAAGTTCCAAAGCCAAGGCTCAAGAAGTGTACACAGAAGCAAACAAACAAGTAAAAAGAAGTATCAAAAGAGACAAGAGGAAGTATATTGAGGAGTTGGCAAGAGAGGCAGAAGATGCTGCAGCCAAAGGAAATATAAGAGAACTGTATAACAGCACAAAGAAGCTAACAGGGAAATACAAGCAAACAAGTTGCCTCATAAAAGACAAGAATGGAAAACTGCTCAGCAATATACAAGAGCAAATGAAGAGGTGGACAGAATATTTTGAGGACCTTCTCAAAAGACCAGCTCCACAAAACCCCCCTGACATCCAGCCAACAGAAGAAGAGCTACAAATTAACGGTGAAAGACCAATGAAGAAATAAAGAAAGCCATAAAGCTTCTAAGAGATGGAAAAGCATCTGGACCTGATGGCATTCCAGCAGAGGCCATCAAAGCAGATATCGACACGGCTACAGAGATGTTATATAAATTACTTGGTAAAGTCTGGGAAAAGGAAGAGATACCAGCAGAATGGAAGGAAGGATATCTGGTTAAATTGCCTAAGAAGGGAAATTTACGAGAGTGCACAAATTATAGAGGAATAATGTTACTATCAGTGCCAGGAAAAGTATTAAACAGGATTATCCTTGAGAGATCCATAGACAAGAAACTGAGAGTTGAACAAGCAGGTTTTCGACAAAACAGATCATGTACAGACCAGATAGCCACTTTGAGAATAATAGTTGAACAAAATCTGGAATGGAATTCACCACTATACATCGGATTTGTGGACTACGAACAGGCATTTAACAGTGTAGACAGAGAATCACTTTAGAAATTGATGAGGCATTATGGAGTTCCCATGAAGATCATTAATTTAATAAAGAAAACATTTGAAGTCATGACATGCAGAGTTCTTCATGAAGGACAGCTTACAGAACCGTTTGGGATAAAAACAGGAGTGCGACAGGGATGCCTCTTGTCTCCATTTCTTTTCTTACTAGCAATAGACTGGGTTATGAGATCATCGACAACACACAACAGAAATGGAATCCAGTGGACTGACTAAGCAGTTGGATGATCTGGATTTTGCTGATGACTTGGCTCTTCTGTCCCATAACCGAAATCAGATGCAGGACAAATTGAAAACACTCAATGAGAGGTCACAGCAATTGGGTCTGAAAATACACAGGGAAAAGACAAAAATACTTACTTACTTACTTAGTCGTTCCCCTTCTACTGTGAGGTGTAGAGGTCTGGAAGAGAGAGTGCCAGACTATCCTATCGGCTGTCTTCCTCCTGGCCTGGTTCCATTCCAGTCCACGATCCTTCAAAGATTGTCTAATGTTGTCCTCCCAGCGGACTCTGGGTCGTCCTCGGGGTCTGGATCCTTGGCTCTTTGTTTCCCATGCTTGTCATGGTATCCGATCTTCTCCCATTCTGCAGACATGGCCAAACCATCTTAATTGGGACTGTTCTACTTGGGTCTGCAGGGGGTAGGATTTAAGGCCTTGACGTATCGTCTGGTTGCGTACCATGTCTCTTCTTGTTACTTCAACCACCTTCCTCAGATACCTCATTTCTGAGGTTTGGATCTGGCTTTTATATACAAAAAAAGACAAAAATAATGAGAATAAATGCAAGTAATGATAACAGGGTTGAACTTGAAGAAACACCAATACAAGATGTAGAATCGTACACATATCTTGGCAGCAATATAGACAAAGTTGGAGGGACAGACAGTGATATCAAACTAAGAATACAAAAAGCAAGAGGAGCTTTCATTGCATTGGGAAATATATGGAGATCAAGAGAAATCGGATCCAACACGAAAATAAGAATCTTCAACTCAAATGTGAAGTCAGTCCTATTGTATGGCTCTGAGACATGGAGAACAACAAAGACAACAACCAAAAAGCTACAGACTTTCATAAATGGGTGCTTACGTAGAATAGAGGGATTAAAATGGTATGACAAGGTTACCAACGTGGAACTGAGGACAAGAACTAGACAAGTGCCAGTGGAACAAGAGATGAGAAGATGGCGATGGATAGGACACACACTGAGGAAACGTATTGATAGCATTACAATGCAGTCCTTGTTCTGGAACCCCCAGGGCAAGAGAGGCAGAGGTAGACCAAGAAGCACATGGAGAAGAGAGCTGGAAACAGGTGAAAATGATGAGGACAACGTGGAAAGAACTTGAGATGATGGCACATGACAGGAGGACTTGACATGTGTTTGTTGAAGGACTATGCTCCTTTGGGAGTGGAGGGTTATGAATGAATGAATATCTGGAGAGCCCCCATTTGATGGCGAGGAATGCACAATACGCCTCACACTTCTTTGTCCTAGCTTGGGACCAGATGTGATGATCCTTTAAGTGAACGACTGACTGGAGAAATGGAGCTCATGACTTCATCTCAACATGTTTCGAAATGGCAGAACAGCACGCAAGAAAAGCCTAGATCTACAGTGTAGTTAATACCAATGAGCCTTCAGCAGTTATAGACACTTTTGGAGGGACAGACAGGGATATCAAAATAAAAATAAAATGACTGCATTTGGGAAATATATTGAGGTCAAAAGAAATCACAAAAATCAGAACTTTCAATTCAAACGTAAAGTCAATTCTATTGTATGGCTCTGAAACATGGAGACCAACAAAAAAACAGTTACCAATAAGCTAGACTTTCATAAATGGGTGCTTGCATAGAATAGAAGGATTGGTGTGGTATGACAAGATCACTAATGTGGAACTGATGACAAGAACCAGACAAGTGCCAGTGAAACAAGAGATAAGAAGAAGATGCTCAAGATGGATAGGACACACACTGAGGAAACCTGTTGATAGCATTACAAGGCACTCATTGTTCTGGAATCCTCAGGGGAAGAGAGGTAGAGAAAGACCAAGGAACACATGGAGAAGAGAACTGGAGACTGACATGAAGGGCATGAAGAAGTCATGGAATGACCTTGAGCTAATGGCACGTGACAGGAAGACTTAGCATAAGTTTGTTGAAAGCCTATGCTCCTTGGGGAATGCTGATGATGCTTCATATTTTATAATGGGTTTAGTGAACAAAAAAGAAGGAGACATGTCTTTATTGGGTGCACTGTTTCATTAGACCTGGTTCTAGCTCCTGCTCTTCAACCAGTTTGGCTTGGAAGACCCTGCTGCTAGCAGTATTACTGCCATCATAGTTGTCTCTGAGGATCGTGAGGGCACACGAACTAGTCCCTTCCCTTTAACCTGTCTGGCTGGGAAGACACTGCAGTTGCCTGCATAGCCCTGTCTTGGGGTCATGAGGGTAGACAAGCTAGTCCATTCATTCTGTCTGTCTGGCTTGGAAAGTCTTACTGGTACTGTTATTACTGCCAGTACAGTTCTGTCACTTGGTCAAGAGGGCATACAAGCTCTCCCACCATGGCAAGGTGAAGACACATTAGGAGAGGAATAGAAGGACTAATAGGGAAAAAAAAAACTCAGTTAATTGGAAATAAAAATGTGTGGAACAGATAGTGGAGGTAGAAGGACATTCATTGAAGATGTTGTCAGATAGAATCACAAGGCAGTGCTTGTTCTGAGATTTATAACACATAAGGAAGGGAAACCCGAGGCCTATAAACAGTAAATAAATACTAGACAAACATAAAGGTATGTTTTCAGGCACTCGTAAGAAATAAAGAAGTAGAACACTAGACAACAGAAAAACAACAGACGTGAGTGGCTTACCCAGGACTCGAACCCAGTACCTGCCCATCATCGAAGCATCATTTTATGGTGATGCCTAGATGGCAGGGAGGATAGTGTGATTCGCTTGCATAGCTAGGCGGGGTTGTCACACGGAAGGTCCTGGGTTCGAGTCCTGGGTAAGCCACTCACGTTTTTTGTTGTTCTGTTGTCTAGTGTTCTACTTCTTTATTTCTTACGAGTGCCTGAAAACATACCTTTATGTTTGTCTAATATTTATTTATTGTTCTGAGATATCTGGTCTTAATTGTTTAACTATTAATCCCAAGTTGTTTGTACAGATATGTTACTAAAGTGAACAACTGGTATCTTGTTCCAGTTTCTACAACAAAGAAATTTATTTTATCATGAAATGACTTGAACTTTTTTACTTGCCCACATTATTTGCCAGGTTGATCATGGTCATGAGTGCACTAAAGATCCAAACACTCATTGCCTAGTGGTTGACAACATGGATAGAAAACTGCCAGAAAGTGACAAGGAAGACCAGTCTGGCTTATGTGAAATAACAAAAGGTAACAGTATGATAGATTTTTAACCCTTATAAACTCTCACCTCTTGTAATGCTGTGTTTAGAGTGTCCTGTCATTATATTACCTATTTATGTTTACCTCATTGATTTATATGAGAAAAGAGGTAGGATGTAAAATCATAAAGAGAAGAAAGTCAGCAGGAAATATGAGATACTGTACTCACCTAAAGAGACTGAATAAATCAGTCCAGAGATAGCGTATCTAAGAGAACTTGTCAGTTGTGTATGAACAATGCAGTTTGTAAATTTAAAGTTAAGGATTGGTTGATTGCACTGATGAAATTTGATTTAATTTTTTTTAAATATGTTTTTAACATTTCTGTTTTTAATCTGGACATTATGTGTAGAGATTTACATGAATTGTTTCTTTGTTAGTGGAGTTAACATAAATGACTTACTAGCAATTTGTGATAAAATTAAAGAAGGTCATGATTGTTAGTGAATGTAATGAAATTGGTATTTCCAGTGACGAGGTCATTTCTCAGGAAAACCTGGGAGGTTTAGACTGACATAACATAATACTTTTAAAATTTTTTTCAGTACACATGTTTATCACTTTTCTTAACTCACCATTTTCAGATTTACCTACCAGCTGTCATGGTCAACTTCCCTTCTCAAGACAAGAATATTTCCAAATTGAGAAGGAAATAATTTGTGATGACAAAAACTTGGAAACTGGGAAACAAGATGGACTTTTGGATGTTTTACTAGGAGACAAAAGTAATAAAATAATTGTAATGGCAGTCAAGAAAGATGATAACTTTGGTGCTGAACAAACACAAGAAGATGACACTGAGGCAAGAATAACTGAAAATGAAATATCTGTGAATTTCAAAGGACCTCAAGAAGAGACAGCAGAAGTTTGTGGGACTGTGAATGTTTGTCGGCTGACATTATGCAGTAAAAATTATAGTGAAGAGTCGGATAATGTGTTTTCCTTGTCTAAAAAAAATGATCAGCCAAGTAAGACTGATACAAATGATGCATTACAAAGTAATGCACAAATTAAAAATTCCAAGAAAATGGTTAGTGAAAAGAAGCTAAACAGCCATAGTGCTTGTGGTCTGAATAAACACCAAAGAGAACATCCAGGAAAGAGGCCAAACAAATGTAATGTTTATGGTGTATCTTTTGCTCATTCTGACAGCCTGAAAGCACATAAAAGAATATATACTGGGGAAAAGCCTTACACACGTGATGTTTGTAGTGCATCTTTTCCTCATCCTAACAAATTGAAAAGACACAAAAGAGTACATACTGGAGAGAATCATTACAAATGCAATGTTTGTAGTGCACCTTATGCTGTTGTTAGCAGTCTAAATAAACATAAAATAATATATACTGGAGAGAAGCCTAACAAATGTGATGTTTGTTGTGCATCTTTTGCTCATATGGACTACCTGAAAATACACATAAGAATGCATACTGGAGAAAAGCCTTACAGATGTGATGCTTGTGATTTGTCTTTTTCTAATGCTAGTAGTCTGTCAAGACACAAAAGAACACATACTGGAGAGAAGCTTTACAAATGCAATGTTTGTAGTGCATCTTTTGCTCAAGCTGATAGCCTGAAAGTACATAAGAGAATACATACTGGAGAGAGGCCTTACAAATGCAATGTTTGTAGTGCATCTTTTGCTCAAGCATATTACCTGAGAGTACATAAGAGAATACATACTGTAGAGAGGCCTTACAAATGTGATGATTGTGGTGCATCTTTTGTTGATTCTAATAATCTGTCAAGTCACAAAAGAACACATACTGGAGAAAAGCCTTACAAATGCAATGTTTGTAGTGCATCTTTTGCTCATGCTGATAGCCTGAAAGTACATAAGAGAATACATACTGGAGAGAGACCTTACAAATGTGATGATTGTGGTGCATCTTTTGCTCATGCTAATTACCTGAAAGTACATAAGAGAATACATACTGGAGAGAGGCCTTACAAATGCAATGTTTGTAGTGCATCTTTTGCTTATGCTAATAGCCTGAAAGTACATAAGAGAATGCATACTGGAGAGAGGCCTTACAAATGCAATGTTTGTAGTGCATCTTTTGCTCAAGCATATTACCTGAGAGTACATAAGAGAATACATACTGGAGAGAGGCCTTACATATGTGATGATTGTGGTGCATCTTTTGTTGATTCTAATAATCTGTCAAGTCACAAAAGAACACATACTGGAGAAAAGCCTTACAAATGCAATGTTTGTAGTGCATCTTTTGCTCATGCTGATAGCCTGAAAGTACATAAGAGAATACATACTGGAGAGAGACCTTACAAATGTGATGATTGTGGTGCATCCTTTGCTCGTGCTAATTACCTGAAAGTACATAAGAGAATACATACAGGAGAGAGGCCTTATAAATGTGATGATTGTGGTGCATCTTTTGTTGATTCTAATAATCTGTCAAGTCACAAAAGAACACATACTGGAGAAAAGCCTTACAAATGTAATGTTTGTGGTGCATGTTTTGCTCGTGCTAATAACCTCAAAGTACATAAAAGAATACATACTGGAGAGATGCCTTACAAATGTTATGTTTGTAGGGCATCTTTTACTCGTCCTAACCAATTGAAAAGACACAAAAGAGTACATACTGGGGAGAAACCTTAGAAATGTGATGTGATGCTTGTGGTGCATCTTTTACTAATGCTAGTAATCTGTTAAGACACAACAGAATGCATATACGAGAGAAGACAAATATGATATTTGTAGTGAATCTTTTGCTCAGGCTAGCAAACCATATTGGAGAAAATAAATATAAATAAACAAATAAAAAGATATTAGATCAGTTTTACAAATTAACGGTACACAAGAAACATTGGACATTTCGGGTTTCACTCTTCGTCAGCCACAGTTACAAATAAACAACAAGTACAAGAAATATAGACAGGTTAAAGAAATATACTATAGACACTACACAACACGTAATGTGTATATAATTATATATATGAAATAGAACATCAAGGGTGAAGAGCAATAATAAAGCAAGGAAAATACAAAAACCGAAAAAATATAATGACAATTAATTCAACAATCAACAAAAATCACAAGCAGAAAACAACAAGCCCTGATACGACACTATCAGCAAAAGATACGAAGAAGTGGTAAATACAAAGGCGACAGGATAATCACAAATAAACTTGACGTCATAAAAGTGCACAAATGGGACAGGAAACGAAACACTTACAAAAGAAAGATCATGGAAAAGCAATGGATGAAATAAAGAAGTCTAAACCAGTGGAAAGCCAATAAACAACAGAGTTAAGCAAAACGATGTTGCTCATTTAAACCATGAGGAGAAAGACAGCCCATTTAGAAAATGAGATGATTCTCTAGAGAAAAGCGAGTACGGTCTTCGCAAAAGCAGGCTCTTGAACCAGTCACCTTGGCATCAAGGGAACCGGAATGGTCTGGGCTATTAAAATAAAGGGCCACTGGTTTACTTTTAGGTTCCCTGTGATAAATGTCAGTTAAGTGCTCACGGAATCTATCTGCCAAAAATCTGCCAATTTCGCCAATATAGGTAATGTTGCATCTTTTACAGGTAAAGGGATAAATAAGATTCCTAGATTCACACGTAAATGACTCTCTAATAATAAAATTTCCCTTTGGATATGAAAGTTTCTTCTTCTTCATTCGTCCTGAAAAGGACGTTGGTTGTGTTGTTTCCATTTACAGCGAAGCTGCAATATTTGCGCTTTCGGCTGACACATTCAACTTCAGCATGGCATTTTTGGGACCGGGTTAGCCTTCCCTCTTCGATCCCTACTCACTCAGCCAGACTGCAGTGATGCAGCCTGTTTCCAGGACCACCACTTGGAGGTGGAGTAGGGTCTTGGTCAGCTCTAGTTCCCTGACGCAAGCAGTCTAGCTATGGGTCGCTAACTGCATTTCTCACTTTTGACACATCTTAGGTCCCATGAAACAGTTGGAGTCTGGAGCACATGCGCACACGTACGACATCTGGGGCGGTGACAAGACTGTGTTCCAAAATATGGAGGGCTAGTATTCATCAAGCGGCTGTGTACAAGAATGTCCTTGAAATTCTTATCCCTACGACATGCAACCAATCAAATCCTTTTATACCTTATGATTTTGCCAGTAAGTTTGAAGTCTCTCAAACATTTTTGGGCTCTCAGCGAACCAAGCAGCATATCCAAGCAGGATAGTGTTACGTGTTGTTTTATACACCACTATTGGTTTACTTGTCAGTAGCTATTATTTGCTCTAACTATTCGACATTAGACGGAGCAACGCCTAACAAAAGATATGATGTAATTAATTATATGCAAGCAGACGATGTAAGCATGCGCAAAAGTGAGGGTACGGTCTTTGGGGCATTTTTCGCTGTGTGTCCAAGGTGTCCAGACATATGTGTCAGAGCTCTGAGGTGTATTTGATATCTGCTGCCTGAAATATATTAAATCTGAGGATGTGTGCTCTATTGTATGCCAGAGTTGTCTGGTGATATGCAGAGAAGTATTGTAATGCTGCAGTTCTGACATTTTTGACTTGATATCGTTATAAAAGACTTTATTCTAACTTCAACTGGCAGACGGCTACATTATTCATTAATGTATAAAAGATATGAAGGCCTTGATGTAGATGGCCAAGTTTATCATTGATTATCCTCAAATATGATGTGGACATGGAGCTGATGTTATCATGTCAATAAAGTATTGTTTGTGTTGTCAAGAGTGACTTGCTCAAGTGTATATTAGCTGCTGTTTGCGTTGGTGTTGAATGACCTCTCATTTGTACTTGGCTACAGTACCATAACATTGATGACAAAAGTATCAGTTGGACGAAAATAAGTTATCGTCTCAAATTCAAAACATTAACTCCTGATTCCAACAAAGATTTTGCTGAGTACATCTCAGCCATTAAGTTATGTTTCAACCGTTTGATTGAGTTGTCAAAAATTAAATGCTCTTTTGACCAGCTGATGGATCTGATGTTCAGATATAAAATTGTATTACACATATGTGTAATAAATGTTTATACAATACCAAACCTACCCACTATCCTGTTCTTACTGTTCTAGTCTACTATCATTTACTGGACACAGTATTAAGGTCCTTGTCTTGTTGGATTCGGCCTATACTGCTTGATAAAAATACAACAGAAGTGATTGCGTCATTAATAGGCTGAACTGCCCATGGTGGACTTCTGGTGTCATGTATTGTGGTTTGCACTGTTGACCTGCCATTGAAACATCATTTTTTGATGATGCGTAGATGGCAGGGCAGATAGTGTGATTCGCTTGCATGGCTAGGCGGGGTTGTCGCATGGAAGGTCCAGTGTTCAAATCCTGGGTAAGCCACTCATGTCTGTTGTTTTTCTGTTGTCTGGTGTTCTACTTCTTTATTTCCTGCGAGTGCCTGATAACATACCTTTATATTTGTTTCATATTAATTTACTATAAAATTGTATCCTCCATTAGCTCTGACTTTTTATCTTAGCTGCATGAACGTAAACTGGATTCACTGTCAGCTATGGAAATTCTCGTACAACAATTTATGACGGCTCATCCAGGAAGGAAAATCAGCAACTCAAACATTAAGGAGGCATTACCTGTTGCTTCGGCAAGGGCTATGCAGTCCAACAGTAACAGACAGGGTTCACAGGGTATTGCGGGAAACTGGTAGAAGTTTTAACTGGAAAGGCGGATCTTTCCAAGGTCGGTACAACTTTGAAGATAGGTCACCGCCACAACAAATGAATTTTCAACAATATAATGAGGAAAACTCACCACCAGAGCAATTTTCTAGATCCAGCAGAGGTTGGAGCAGGGCACAACATTCATACTCAAACAGAGGACACAGATCTTCTTATGGTAACAATGGTTATTATAGTAACAACAGGTCTAATCAGAACTACAATGGTCAATATTGCTCACACAGGATGGAACGGTCTAACGCTATTGTCAATCAAGGTAACAATACGGAAGGAGGAAATCAAATTTTTTATAACACATCTCATGCTAATGCATGCAATGTTGACAAAGCTAATAAATCACATTGCACTATTTAATACTCTTTTCCAGGCAGAGGGGTACACAGATTGCTGTGGCACCTACTACCAGTACTATCTTAACATGATGGCAGGGGTTCTGTAAAATTTTATAAAGGTTTTGTTAATCACAAACTTGTTTCAGTATTACAAGACACAGGGTGCACCACTGTAGGTGTGCGCCAGTCCCTGGTTGACAAAGCTTGCGATACATGTAAAGAGGTAAAATGTGTCACTTTTGGTGGTACAGTCAAGTACTACCCCACAGCACAGGTGTAGCCTACACTGACATGCCTTTCTTTACTGGAAAAATCCTTGTTTGTATGTTGAAAAATCCAATCTGTGACTTAATAATAGGAAACCTCACTGGATTGAAAGAATGCTCAGAGGAGCACATTGTGAGATGGGAAAATCAACATTTACTTTCAGTAAATGCTGTCACCACTCGAGCACAGGCTCAGGCCCAAACTCAAATAAAAGATCATCTGGGTGATGATGATGATTTACAGGTCTCATTGTCTGACAAGGGCACATTTGTCATCATGCAAAAAAATGAGTCATTAAAGAAATGTTTTCAGGTGGCAAAAGCTGATGATGTTACTTATAATGATAGGGCAATTCATTGGTACACTGTCAAAAATGATATTTTAATTTGTAACTTCAAAGATGTTAATGGTGTACGAAAACGAATCATGGTGCCAACAAATTTCAGACCCTTTATATTATGACATGCCCATGATGTCAGTTGTGCTGGACACATGGGGATTGCAAGAACCAAACAAAGGATGTTGTCAAATTTTTTCTGGCTGGGAGTAACCAATGAAATGAGGTATCTGAGGAAGGTGGTTGAAGTAACAAGAAGAGACATGGTACGCAACCAGATGATACGTCAAGGCCTTAAATCCTACCCCCTGCAGACCCAAGTAGAACAGTCCCAATTAAAATGGTTTGGCCATGTCTGCAGAATGGGAGAAGATCGGCTACCACGACAAGCATGGGAAACAAAGAGCCAAGGATCCAGACCCCGAGGACGACCCAGAGTCTGCTGGGAGGACAATATTAGACAATCTTTGAAGGACCGAGGACTAGAATGGAACCAGACCAGGAGGAAGACAGCCGATAGGATAGTCTGGCGCTCTCTCTTCCAAACCTCTACACCTCACGGTAGAAGGGGAACGACTAAGTAAGTAAGTAAGTAACCAATGACATCAAGACATTTTGTAGAACTTGTAAAACATGCCAGGAAGTAGCATCTGAAGGTGCCTATCACAACGCACCTCTTCAGGCATTTGACATATCGGTACGACCTTTCGCTAAAATGGCGATTGGTATCATAGGTCCACTACCTGTTATATCAGCAAGAGGCCATAGATACATTCTCACGTGCATTGATATATGCACACAATGGCCCGAGGCTATTGCTCTCAAAAATATATCATCTGCAGATTTGTTGATGCACTTCTGCTTATTTTCAGTAGACTGGGATTTCCAGAAAATTTACTGTCTGATAGGGGAACCCAATTTGTCTCTGATGTCATGGCACAGGTGATTAAGGTTTTTAAAATTAACAGATCACTTAGTAGTGTGTATGCAAATGGCACAGTAGAACGGTTAACTAAGACCTTAAAACAGCTGTTAGGTAAAGTTACTGCGAATATTCTGCAGGAATATGACAGAGTCCTCCCAGCGATGCTGTTCGCTTAACAAGAAATTCTGAACGAACACACAGGGTTTTTGCCTTTCGGATTAAATTTCAGCGCGAAACCTAGAGGACCTATATCCATCCTCAAACAACTATTAGTGGGAGCAGAAATGACTGAAGAAGTACAATCTTCATATGTGTATGTGATAAATCTGCGTAGGAAGATAATAGACTCATGCCAGATTGCAGTTGAGGCCTCTGAACAGGCAAAAGAAAAGGCTAGTTTATTTGTCAATGACAATAGAAAGTTACGTCAGTTATGGCCAGGAGATGAAGCTTATGTACTTCTGCCAACCAAGGAAAATCGTCTTTTGATTTCTTGGAGTGGTCCATATAAGGTGCTTGCAAAACTGACTGATGTAGATTACATCATTGATGTGAAAGGGAAAGAAAGAACTTTCCACATCAATATGCTTCAGAAATTCCATTTTCGTCCTAGTAATCTCGGACCAGTAATCGAAGCTATTGATGAGTTTGTTGATCGTCATTCTTCTCTAGCGGTGTTTCAAGAATCTACTGTCAATGATGTTACTTTACCTCTTCCTACTATTCCACTTCAATCTACAGAGTCTTGGAGAGACGTTTCTATTTCTCCAGATCTATCACTTGATCAGCACAATCAAATTTCTCATCTTCTGCAATCTTATCAGGATGTTCTTACTGACATCCCTGGTCACACTAATGTGATCTCACACGACATTCAACTTCTTGACCAGACCCCGATTCATATTAAACCTTATCCTTTACCTATTCACTTCCAATCTCAGGTGAATAAGGAGTTAGATGATATGATTAAACTTGGTATTATTGAGCCATCAGAATCATCTTATTCATTTCCCATGGTAATTATAAGAAAAAAGGACAAATCAATCAGAATTTGCAGCAACTTTAGACACCTTAATAGCATAATGGTCAGTGATGCTGAACCGCTGCCTAACCTTGATACACTTCTTGATAAACTGTCTAGTGCTACTTACTTCAGTAAGCTAGATCTTTTGAAAGGCTATTGGCAGGTGCCACTTACAGAAAGATCAAAACCTTACACTGCCTTTTCAACTCCTAAAGGATTGTTTCACTGGAATTATATGTGTTTCAGTCTAGTGAACACTCCAGTGACCTTTGTGCGCATGATGAGGAGAATTTTTTTCTGATTGAGAAGATATCATAACTTTTGTAGATGAGATCTGATTATTTCATAGTTCTTATAAGGATCATGTTATGGGTCTCAAATCTTTACTACAAACTCTTCGCATCCATAACCTTATTCCAGACCATCAAAAATTCAGATTGCTTTCAGGGAGATCTACTTTCTGGGACATAGAATTGGTCAGGGCTCTTTAAAGACAGAGGACAGTACTATTTGTAAATCAAAAACCTGGATGTCCCTAAAACTAAGAAGCAGGTTAGAAGTCTTCTTGGTCTCATCAACTTTTATAGAAAGTTTATTCCTAAAATCTCAGAATTCACAGCTGTCCTGTCCTCATTGCTTATAAGGGATCGCCAAACAAAATTATTTGGAGCCAATGATGTCAGAATTCTATAGATTACATAAAATCTTATTATGCTAATACACCCATCTTGAAACTGCCTAACCGACGACTCCAATTTATTCTTAGATGTGACGCTTCACAATATGGGATCGGTGTTACGGTATTTTATAGACGCCGTCTGCTAGAGCGTGCAGTTTTGGGGGTTGCAGCATTTAATATAATGTAAAGTATTATTAGGCTATTGAACGCTATACACACGATCGAATTATGACGTGTGAGCGTTGGTAGGTCACGCACCGTGACCAAGAGACGGGACCCTTTCTTGTATGACCGTCAAACTGAGAAGACGTGTCCTTGTATTCTTATAGTGTCGGGCATGGAGTGCCACACAGTTATATTGTATTTAAGTATGGACATGGGTCAGTCCACTGTTTCTATGAAAGAGATGAACATTTCAGGTTAGTAATTGACTAAACCTAAGTTGGAAGGAATTAACAGTCCTTATTGATTATATTTTGCCAGACGCATAATCTCACTGTCGGTCGTTGGGATCACCAACCACGCGCACACATAGTTATGACGTTCTGCCTATAATAATTCATGCTATTTGACAAGGACTGATTTGCAGATTAATCATATACGAAGTATGAACAGAACTTAATATGTATGTTTCTTCATGATGACCATGTGTGAACTATTTATGTATGAATCTGACGTCACAACATCTTGCGTACATGCTAATGCTCAAGGGACAAAGTCGGCGCATTCCCGTTTTGAAGAAAAATACAAGACCTCAATAGACCAACAGATGGAAAAGTCGTTATCTGCCAACGAGGAGCAAGCAGTTCTAGACACTGGTCTAGTCCGATGGTAAAGACCGCATCGGACGACGTGTTAAAAGATAAGTCTAGTTTTGTGACTGTTGTCATTGAGATAACACAGTACTGAGTCCATGTCGCTTCCTTTTTCATAGGCATGTCTAAACATTTATATATATATATATGTATTATTTCTGTTCCACCGTATGTATTGTTACTTATTCGTGGGTTGGTTGGGAGGAGAATTGAAACCAATTTCATGGCTCCCTGGACGTCCAAATTGGTTTTAATCGCACTATGGTCCGTCAGTTAATGGCATTTAACGAAGAACCCATCAACGACTTTCCGATGATTTCGTTCGTTCGTATTTGCCATTAATTAACCTTGCATGTTAGATGTCTAGTCTAGTAATAACCAGTGTATTCTAGTGTATTTAGTTCCAATTTTTATTCATTTCTGTAATTTGTTCTTAACTATTTCGTATTTTCTCTATCTTTCTAAAATTTATTTTCATTGTTAATATATGTCCGTTCATGAGTCCTATGACGTCATTACTTTTTGCATTCAATTTTTTTTTTGTATTCTAGATTGAGTTCAACCTCGCCTTAGGTCAATCCTTGACCTTCCTTCTTGCTTACGGTACTTCCGCTTGTTCTGCTTAGTTTGTAAATTCATTTTTAATTGTGAAAATGTCCTTGTCGTATCGTACTACTGTTTTGTAATCCTTGGTTGACTAATTGTCTTGTTTGTCTTCATCTCATACATTTATCATATAATAATAATACTATAATTTAGTCAATAATAAGAGTGTAAATGAATTTAATTAATTTTTATGTAATTTAAGGATGAATTAGGGACTTTGCACCAATTTGCAGTGGTGGTTCAAGAAAGTGGCAATAGCTCATGATTACGGCATAATAATATAAGATATACTGATTAATCATTTTAAATTTATGGTCTGCCTTGAGTATGACAGACATATTAGATGTTAATTAGTACACTTTCCAGTACTACATTCTGACTTAGCACATATAATTAATTAAATAAAATAATTATATTGGGACAATACCCATAATTATTAAATACTAATATTAAGTGCATGATATCATTTCAGCATCTTAAATAAATAAATATCATAACAATTTATGATATATATTAGTGGATACATATAATATTTTTATAAAATATTATAGTTATTGGTGGAACTTACAAATAAAAGTTCAATAATATTATAATTATTTAGTGACTATTCATACGTTGAATAAGTACAATAATTACTTAGATTTTATTGTTGATTACTATAGATCGATTATTACTTACATATTTAACGTCAAGATGCTTAACTTAGACTATTTTATTAAAAACGGAAAAGATTTTGGGAAAAAGGAGAAGCTCTCGAAGCTTATGCATTGGCTGAATTTGCAAAATATAAAGAAGAATTAAAACAAGAAGAAGAAAGGAAAGTGGCAAGAGATGAAATCCTACGGATTGAAGAAGAGAATAAATTGAGACGACAGGAAGCTGTAATGCAGCAAGAAATGGAATTGCAATGTCTTAAGTTGGAAACAGCAAAACTTCAGGCACAAAGTGCTGCAACAAGCCAAAATGATAATGCTCAAAATGGATCCTCCTCCAACCAAAATAAGGTCAATTATTATTTCAAGCTACCACCATTCAAGTTACACGTTGATGATTTATCAGCATGGCTATCATGCTTTGAGGATATATGCAAAGTCAATAACCTTAACAAAACTGCATGGGCACTCAAACTCAAGGAATTTCTGGATGGCGAACCCGCAAGTGCAGCACAAAATATTGATCCAACATTAGCCACAGACTATGAGACCATTAAGACCTTATTATTGCGTCGGTTCCACTTGAACAAAGAGGCCTGTAGATTACGTTTTAAAAGTATTTTGCCAGATAATAATAAAGACTTTACAGGTTTTATTGCGAACATACGCAATACTTTTAACAGATGGGTGGAACTGGCAGGTGTCAACAAATCATATGACAAGTTAGATATGTGTTACTAAGGGATAAAGTGTTATCCTCTGTCAGCCCACCATTCTTTGCCTATTTGCAAGAACGTAAACCAGATTCTATCGAGGAGTTAGAAAAAATTTCATTAAATTATTGTACTGCGCATCCGAATGCGAACATTGCTAACTCTTTGATAAGGGAACCTCTTCCTGTGGCTTCTAATATAGCATACCACAGTCATAACAAACCAAGAACACACAGTGTAGATAAAAGTCACTTCAAAGGAAATTATAATGTCAATTTCCATAAAGGACAGAATAATTTTAACCATAACAATGACTTTAATAGAGGAAGACCACAAAATAGAAATTATTCACCTCAATCCAGATACAACAATAGTCAACGTAACTCAAGTCATAATCGTTCATATAACTATAATAATGGTAACAATTGGAATGACAATAATCATAGCTCGAGACGTCGAGATAACAGTTACAATAGGGGACAACGGGATAATTCAAATGATTATTCTCGTCATCGTTCTCATTCTCGTAGATCATCATATTATAATCATAATACAGGGGCAGCAGTTACGAATGCTACAACCCCTGGGGTTCAGAGTTCACATATTGAGAATACAATACCGTCTTCGTCTACATGTTATGCAATAAATTATAACGTGGCAAATAGTTGCCCAGAATGTAATCTTCTATTTCAGAAGGCAAAAGAGACGGTTCTGAACTGCGGACACATTCTCCCAGAAGTCGGTCTGGCAGTCAATGACGGAACAGGCTCACTGATTTTCAACAGGGGAATTGTTAATGGATCCATCATCTCAGTGTTAAGAGATTCTGGATCTACAATGATCGGAGTCCGTCAGTCACTTGTTCATCCCAATTGTGCAACTGGAGAGCATGTCAGATGCATGACTTTCGGAGGGACAATAGAATTTTATCCAACTGCCCTTATACATGTTAATACACCTTTTTTCACAGGCAACGTTAAAGTTTGCATGTTAAGGAACCCAATTGCAGACCTTATGGTGGGACGCATACATGGCAGTAAGGATTGCACACCAGAAGAGATTATTGAATGGGAGAGAAATAATCTATGCATTGGAAATGCAATGACAACCAGAGCACAGACGAAACTATTAGAGACTATTGTTACGCACGGATCATTATTATTTTTCGTTTGTATAAACATTTTTCATATGTATGATCATTTTTTTGACTGAAGTGTGTATTATGTTTTCTATGGTCAAAGGGACATAATCCGAGTTATCGAAACTACAATTTTTTAGGAGTTTGCCTTCTCTTGTATAGAGACACGTTCGGTCTATAATTTCTTGAACGAAGCGTGACCACATCTCCTTATTTGGTAGTACCAGTCAACTATGGGAGATGTCTGAAACCTTTCTTAACGCTTCTTTTCATGACCATAAAAGGCGCGACTGTGTAAGACTTTTATCTCGAATGTTCTTAGAATCGTCTTATTGTGAACGGCAACTCAGAGATTGTCGTTCTGCGCATGTCAAAAGCTGGGAGTTCGTTCTGTGTGTTCCGCCCAGTTGGGGAGTTGAGAGATGGTTTAAGAAGCGAGCAGACGCGACCTGCGTCTTGTGATTCTCTGAGGGAAATACAGTGTCTTTGTGAGTTAGTTAGCTAACTAGACTATTTCCCAGTATTATTCACGCCTGCCTGGAGGCATATGTTCATGGTTGATTTTCCGAAATAAGGTAATTCCTCTTGTATCGAACTTTATGCTAACATCTAGAGGTTCGTCATTTTGTCGCCTATTTGCTCGCCTGTGCGATTCAAAATGGAGAGGTACTTTGACTAGGATTAAGTCACCGGTATCTTTATACCTGAACTAGTTAAATATATATGGGTCGCTCTAGACCAACAGGACTATTGTCTGTGTTCCAGGATTCGTTATATCAGAGATCACGTCCAAGTCAGATGGTTAGACTTAGGAACATTATAAAGGTCGAGCTGACCTGTAGCCCATGTATGCTATTCACGTGCAGACAGTAAACGGACTGATTGTATACATCTGATCTGCTAGCATCAGGAAGGGAATATTATTATTATTGTCTATGAACAGTGATAACCTGCAGTTGACACTGTTGCAGAAATTATTATTATTTATACAGCTTCACGAACTAGAACTCTATGATTTATGAATTTCTGAATCTATTGAACTGTGATGTCTTATGACGCATATATACAACGGCTGTCATTGCTGACTACAGAAATTGTTTTCAATGTGCCATATCATCTTGCTGAACTCGTTAACTATGTTGATGTCATAAGTATCATGACTGTTTTGTGGCGTGCAATAAATGGAAGAAACTTATACAACGAAGTTACCCTTTCTATGACTCTACACGTCATGTTGCCTGTGTGATAACCCTGTGAACTGTTCCACTACCACATACACAGCAACATCCTAAATCAGAGAAGACACCTACATCTTGCACTTTAATACCAGGTGTCGATAAGGGTGGCAAGTTACCACTTCAGCTCAAATCCACCCTTATCATTTTTGGTGGCCAGAGCTGGTTCTATCATCTGATATTTTGGCGCACCATATCATTTTTGGTGGCCATAGGTTGGTTCACTCTGATTCCAGCTATCAAGGGGGTCAGCAAACCCAGACATCATCATCATACTAGATACAACTACAGCATCAACTACCACCTTACAAGAAATTTTATTGAAAGTATCCGGATTTTCTGACAGTTGCTGATTTTGAAACTACCCGGCGCTGCTCGGCAATATTGAAGTTTATGTAAAATTAGAAGGACAAGTACCGAGCGAATGGATTTCCTGATCTGGTGAAAAGAAGGACAAGTGCCGTAACAACTGTTCCGGTCTCAGGGGTACTGTTGCGGGTTCAGAAGGTCAAGTGCCGGTTAAATCAATTTAGAAGATTCAGAAGGTCAAGTGCCGTAACAACTGTTGCAGTATTAGAAGCTCATTTCCTTCGTCATGGCTGTTTATGGGAGCAGAAGTTAATCAACGTTGGATCATTATCCTCAGAATGCTGATTACATCCTGTTCTGCACCGTGCTGACGCTGGATTTATAGAAGTTAAGTGGCCTGTTTTGTTTGTGAACTGTGCCCTTATGTTCTAACTGAGCCTTCTGTACTTTCACACTTTCTCCTATTGTTTTCATGATACATGTTTATATGTTATATGTTATTTGTTATTTGTATATTTATATGTTTATATTTCAGCGGGTTTTCTCGGTTGGGCGGTGTCTTTCAGTAGAAGATACCACGTCACAGAGGTTCTACTGTTAGCGTTTTCGTTAGGGACTGTGCGAATTTCCTACAGTGAAATTTGCTAGCGACAATCGTTGCTATATCTGTTTAGTTGTGACGAGTTGTGCTTTATTTTTGTTTCTTGTATATATATATTTTTTTTTTCTTTTTTTTTTCTTTTCTCTCTTTCTTTGTGTTTTTTAGTTTCGATTTCGATTGTTTGTATTTGTAGGTCTCCCCTTTGCTATTATTCAGTTCTTTACGTATATTTTTGTGTATACACTGTAGCGTCATTTGTTAGTCATATCTTCGCATATTTCTTGTTAGTTTTGCTGTTTGTGTATTTGACTTATGCGAATGTTTTCGTATTGTTTGATCTTTGTTGTTGTTTACATTGACTTTGATCTTTGTTGATTGTTTACATTGACTCTGATCTTTGTTATTGTTTACATTGACTCTGATCTTTGTTGTTGTTTACATTGACTCTGATCTTTGTTGTTGTTTACATTGACTTTGATCTTTGTTATTGTTTACATTGTTGGTGACCTTTGTTATTGTTTACATTGTCTTGTTATTGTTTACATAGTTCTTGCATAGTTAGCTTTCACTATTGTTAATATATGCTCATGCACTATTGGTCTATAGTGCACTTATCATAACTAACTGGTGTTTTTTGCTTATGCACTATTGTAGTGCAGTTATGATAAATAACTGATGGTTATGCACTGATTTGAGTAGTGCACTGTTAATTAAGAGGTGACTTGTGATATTATTATACATTTGATAATACAAGTTGGTGTCAACTCCGGTTTCCCACAGAGATTGGGTTCAACATAGAGATTATACAAGCACTTTATTAAGTCTTGTTGCTATTTAACATTGAAATAAGATAATTAATTATTTCAGGTTCTGTACTCACATTTTAGACATCATGTCTACATTTGAGTACTTTATTGAGCAGGGTAAAGCCCTTGGGAAGACAGGTGATAAGTTGGAAGAATTTGCGACTGTTCAATATGCCAAGGCATTGAAGTCGGAAGAAAAGAAAATGAAAGAACAAACTGAACAAAAGAGAATAGAGGCTGAAATAGAACAAAAGAAACTGCAGATGCAGGTGGAGGAAAAAAGATTTCAAATGGAAATGGAAAAACAAAAAAGAGAAGCTGAAAATAAGAGACTTGAAAAAGAAGCTGAAAATAAGAGACTTGAAAAAGAAGCTGAAAATAAGAGACTTGAAAAAGAAGCTGAAAATAAGAGACTTGAAAAAGAAGCTGAAGAAAAAAAGTTACAGGCCCAGGCTGAAGAAAGAAAGTTACAGGCCCAGGCTGAAGAAAGAAAGTTACAGGCTGAGGCTGAAGAAAGAAGGTTACAAAGAGAGGCTGATGAGAGAAAAGCAAAAATGGAACATGATGAAAAAGTCTTAGCTTTAGAGTTAGAGAAGTTAAAGTTATTGAACACTGGTAATGCTAATGATGCAAATAAGGTGTCAAATAAGACTAATGCTAAGGATTTCAAGCTTAATCTACCAGCATTTAATCCCTCAATCGATGATATAACATTTTATCTAGATAGATTTGAAAGTGCATGTAATGTGCATAATATAGATAAAACATATATGTGTATCATCTGTCCAAGATACTTAGAGGTGATGCTTTGACTTTGTTGAGTATGGTAGATGTGCCTGACAAAAACAACTATGAGGTTGTCAGGGCGGCATTGTTAAAGAAGTACCAACTTAACGAGGACGGATATCGTCTTAAATTTAAAACCATGTTACCAGAAACTGGAGTTGAATTCTCTGAATTCATCTCAGGCATCCGTCTTACTTTTTTACGATGGGTTGAGTTGTCTAAGACAGAAAATACATTTGAAGCTCTTATGGATTTACTACTTAGAGATAAGGTTATGTCTTCTGTTAATGAAGCTTTTCTATCTTTTCTTCATGAGCGTAAGCCTAAAAACATAAAAGAAATGGAAGAATACTGTAGCCAGTATGTTACTGCGCATCCGCACATAACCATTAGTAACTCTAAGGTGAAAGAAGGTCTGCCAGTTGCTTCGGCAGCACCTTATGGCCCAAATTTTATGCGTAAATTTCAGGGTAGCCAGAAAAATTTCAATAAAAAGAGTAATCGTAATTATGCCCAGAACCATAGTGATCAATTCCAGGGTGATTCTTCTTCCCAGAACTGGAGACAAACTAATACTACACGTTATTCTACTCCGGTTAACTTTAGAAATTTTCACAAAGGTAATCGGTATAGAGGGAAATATTTTATGCAGAGACCTCAATACCAAGATAATAGAGGTTCTCAACAGCATAGAGATAGTAATGACAGTTATGGAAACTGGAACTCAAACCAGGATAAAAATTACAGTAGGGACTTTAATGATAATTGCAGAGGCAATAATGGTCGCGGTAGATCGCAACATAAGAGAAAAAGATATCAACAGACAAACTCTGTTCAACAAGAATCTCAGGGAGCAGATAAACAGGTTAATAATGATAAAGACCATAATGCTATCGGATGCTCATCTTTTGATTTTGGTAGGGCAAATAAATGTATCCAATGCAGTACTTTATTTGATCCGAAAACCGTTAGTACTTTAAGCTGTGGTCATCCTTTGCCCGCTCTTCCTGCTAATGTTGCTCATGATGGGAGAGGTTCTCTTATATTACATAAGGGGCTAGTAAATAGTAATCCAGTCTCAGTGTTGTTTGATTCTGGATGTACTACTGTCGGCGTTAGGCAATCTCTTGTAGATCCATCCTGTGCTACAGGAAAAGTCATCAAATGTGTCACATTTGGTGGCACGTTAGAAAAGTATCCTACTGCTATAATACACATTGCTACTCCTTTCTTCACGGGAGAGGTCCACGCGTGTCTACTTCCAAACCCTATTGCGGACCTTATTATTGGTCGTATTCACGGAGTTAGGGAATGTACCCCACAGCAGATTGCTGTTTGGGAAGAGCAAAACATTGAAGCTACCAATGCGGTGGTCACAAGAGCACATGCTCTGGATCCACCTCAAACTTCATTAACTAATAATGATGAAGTAAATGACCAAGATAGTCACTTGACTATTACACGTGACTCATTTATCAAATTGCAAGAAGAAGATCCTTCTTTACAAAAATTCTTCATTCTAGCAAAAAAAGGTGATCCTAATCAGAACACTAATAGGAAATCTTGGATTTCTATGAAGAACGGCGTACTTGTACGTATGGTACAAGACTCGACTACGTCCACTCATTCACAAATTCTTGTGCCTAAGAGCATGAGATTGCAAATATTGCAACATGCTCATGACTCGCAATGTGCTGGACATATGGGTTTTTCCCGTACAAAGTCGAGGGTTCTTGCGGCTTTCTTTTGGCCATTTGTGAGCAAGGACATACGAATGTACTGTCGCTCTTGCAAAGTATGTCAGGAGGTCAAATCTAAAGGACCACGACATGCTGCGCCTATCCAGGCTGCTGACATTCCTATTCGCCCTTTTCAAAAAATGGCAATAGATATTATCGGTCCTTTTAGAATTAAGTCGGCTAGAGGACATCAATTTATCCTTACATGTGTCGATATGTGCACACGTTGGCCAGAGGCAATACCTCTCAAGAGCATCTCAACTGCTGATATCGCAGACGCTCTTTGGCTGATATTTTCTCGCTTGGGTTTTCCCGGAGAAATATTGTCAGACCATGGCACTCAACTTATATCAGACACTATGTCACAGGTAATGTCTATGCTACACATTAAAAGGTCTCTCAGCAGTATCTATCACCCAATGTCTAATGGGTTGGTCGAACGTTTAAATAGGACTCTGAAAACTTTACTTGGTAAAATAACTGAGGATCATCCTCAGGATTGGGACAGGGTCTTACCCGCGGCTCTCTTTGCGTATAGAGAGGTCCCCAATGAACATACGGGGTTTTCCCCTTTTGAACTTGTCTTTGGCGCGCAACCGCGCGGCCCTATGTCTTTACTTCACGATCTAATCACTGCCGATAATATTAGCGATGAGACTCAATCTTCTTATGAGTACGTCATTGCTCTTAGGCAAAAGATCATCGAGGCATGCAAACTAGCAACTTCGTCTTCAGAATTTGCTAAAGAAAAGGCAAGGCAGTTTGCAAATAAGAATAGATGTCTACGACAACTTTGTCCAGGTGACAAAGCTCTCGTTCTACTTCCTTCAAGGGAGAACAGACTTCTAATTGCATGGAAAGGTCCATATGCAATAGTCTCCAAAATTTCTGATGTCGACTATGTTGTCGATATTGATGGAAAGCATAAAACTTTCCACATAAATATGCTCACAGAATTTTATGAAAGACCTGACTATTTGCAGCCTATTTTCCAGGCTACGGACAATTCACAAGCAACTCATGGTCAGTACTCATCTCTGTCAGTTATACAGGATGAGGAAACTACTTTTTCTGATGTCAATCTTCCTCTTTCTATGGTCCCACTTTTATTCTACGGAATCTTGGAAAAACGTGACCGTTTCTCCAAATCTTTCCGCTGAGGAACATCGACAAGTTTCTTCGATGTTGCAAACATTTCAGGATGTTCTTACAGACATCCCGGGACACACACATGTCATAGAACATGACATTGTGCTAACTGATCACAATCCTATCAGAGTCAGACCATATCCAATACCTATCCATTTCCAGTCTCAAGTCGAAAAAGAATTGGATGAAATGATACGTTTGGAAATCATTGAACCATCCACTTCAGCATACTCTTCGTCTATGGTTATTGTTCGAAAGAAGGATAATAACATTCGCATTTGCGTAGATTATCGCAAATTGAACCAAGTTACGAAGTTCGATGCTGAACCTATGCCTTCATTAGAAGAGCTACTCAATAAACTTTCTAATTCTAGATTCTTTACCAAACTAGATTTGTCTAAAGGTTATTGGCAAGTCCCGCTAACTGAACGTGCCAAACCTTTTACAGCTTTTTCTACACCTAGGGGTTTATTCCATGGAATTTCATGCCTTTTGGTCTTATGAACGCCCCTGCTACATTCGTACGCATGATGCGGCGAATTCTCGCATATCGTACAGATGTCATAGCATACCTAGATGATATCTGTCTATTCAGTGATTCTTGGGAAGATCATTATTTGGGTTTATACGAATTACTGTCTACTCTTCGCGAGTATAACTTGACTGCAAAACCCTCTAAAGCCTTTATAGGATTTAGCGAGATTTCTTTCCTAGGTCATCGGGTTGGTCATGGTCTTTTAAAGACAGAGGACCACAATGTTTCAAAAATACTTAACATTTCGGTCCCTAAGACGAAGAAACAAGTAAGGAGTCTATTAGGTTTGATTCAATTCTACGGACGATTCATTCCGAATCTGTCCTCCATTATGGCACCGCTTTCTACTTTATTGAAGAAAGGGTCGCCTAATCTGATCCGCTGGTCTAAAGAATGTCAATCCTCATTGGACCAGGTTAAAGCCCTATTTTCATCTCCACCTATTCTTAAGTTACCTACTATTGAGAAGACTTTTGTTCTTCGAAGTGACGCCTCGTCAACAGGGATTGGGGCAGCACTAATGCAGGAGTATTCTGATACTTTGCATCCGGTGATGTATATCTCTAGGAAATTAAACGCTGCAGAAAAGAATTACTCGGTTTTAGACCGTGAGTTATTGGCTATGGTATGGTCTATTCTGAAGTTACAAAGATTTCTTCTAGGCGCACATTTCATTGTGGAAACCGACCAGAAAGCGCTTACTGCTATTCAGAGCAAAAACTTGAAGTGCTCGAGGTCCACTCGTTATGCCATAGCTCTTCAACCATTTCATTTCTCGGTTCGAGCTATCCGTGGTTCGGATAATGTAATGGCAGACATTCTGTCCAGATGTCCACACGATTCCACATGATTCTTCTGTCATATATATATATTTCCTGATATACAGTCCAATGTTATAATGACATGTTAGTAGATTTTGTCTCACTTTTTTTTTTTTTGAGGGAAATTTATAACATTGTACCATGTAATTATTTAAGAAGGCTTAGTTAGTGATATACGGGCCAAAAGATCACTCGGCCACATTTAAATAAATTATTTTCAGGATTGTATTAAGAAATTTGCCAGTTGTCTTTAAGATTTGTGTTATTGATATTTTCGCAGCACATCATTGAAGTCTGCGAGTGTATGTCCATAGTGGAACTTTGAGGATATCAAGTCCTGTCCTACATTGGGAGCGGATGATGTCCACATCTTCTTCTATTAAATGTTTTATGTCAACGTAGATCAACACATGTATTACTTATTAATTACTGTTACTTTATATAATGTAATAATATAGTGCGGTATATTAGTAAATTACACCGCTATTTGCAACACATTGTATGATAACACATAATATATTTAATTTCATATATTGGTATGAGAATAATTTGATTGTCATTATGTTGTTGCCATCATTGTGGCGTGTGTTGGTGGCACCTTCCTGGAATATATCAGCGTATACTTAGATAAATTTTTTCTCTAAGGATCTGAGATATGATCTCA